>QEPC01007587.1:674468-726019 GCA_003113815.1 Sphenodon punctatus | reverse complement strand
TCACATGACCCTCTTTCTGCGAATCATCCTACCCCGGAAACCCCACACGGTTTTCTCCAAGACGGAGTGGCCTAGGATGACGAAACCTATGCTGATTGGGTCACCTCACTCTGCTGTGAGCGCGTAGAGGGGTTACATGACCCCATCACTGCAGTTCACCCTACCCCGAACCCCGCATCATAAAGTTGCTCCGATCCCCACAAAACCCATACCTACTGGTCCGTCTCACTCGCCTGAGTTCAAAGATGCATTACACGGGCCTCTACAAAGGACCTTGTAGGTTCAGGGAGGCTGGAACCTTTGGTTCCAGCCACCCTGACCCACAAGCAGAATCCCCCAAAGTCAAGCATAAGGACCTTCCGGGTTCACGGGGGCAGGAACCTTCAGTTCCTGCCTCCCTGACCCGGAAGCATTTCACCGTTCTGCGTCAGGACCTTCCGGGTTCAGGGGGGCGGGAACCTTCGGTTCCTGCCTCCCTGACCCGGAAGCATTACACCCTTCTACGTCACTTCCGCTTACCCACGTCACTTCCGTCCCAAGGCGGGATTCCCGCTTACCCACGTCACTTCCGTCCGAAGATGGGACTTCCGGTGACGTAGACCTGTCAAACTGATAACGATCAATTTGATGACTAGTGTCCCCCTTCCTATTCCACCGGGATGGGGGAGGATGTAAAATAATAGTGAGAGGGGCGGGGAATGCAACCACCAGTCCAGCCAGTGTTTGGGCAAGAGGGTTGGTAGTAGGAAGCATTGAGAGACCCAGGGGTAGTCTCAAGTGTGTCCCCTCACTCCAAGTTCACAGCCAGCTCAGGGAAACCCAGCAGTGGCAGGTTGACCTTCAGGAACAGCAACTGCTCCACCAACTCAGCGCCCAACCTCATACTGTAGGGACTCACTATGTCCCCTGCCTGAGAGAATACATGTTTTCTAGGAACACTGATTAGTGGGCAGGACACCAATTCCTGTGCCACACTGGTCAGGACCTGTCATACTTTCCCCTTCTCTGCCCAGTACTGCAGGGGATTGTTGCTGTAATCTAACAGAGGCTCCTCTAGGTACTTATTATTATTATTATTATTATTATTATTATTAACAAACATTTATATAGTGCCAGCAGTGTACCTGGCACTTTACAAAGTAATAAAATAGACACGGTCCCTGCCCCTAGGGCTTACAATCTGAGAGACAGGAGCTGGGGGAGAGACTTAGGAAGGGGAACAGAGGGAGAGACAAGGGGTCTAACATTCATGAAGATGCGAGGTCTCAAGTGCACGTACTTGGCTTGGTTACGATGAGAATGACAGCAGGCAGGTCCATGTTGCAAGGATAAGGGTAAACCGATCGTAGGTATAGGAATAGTGGCTCAGCAGGATAAAGAGTCAGACAGAGCAGAGCGAAAGAGGTGAGTTTTAAGGAGAGATTTGAAGGTATGAAGGGAGGGGGCAAGGCGGATGTGGACAGGGAGGGAGTTCCAGGCATGGGGGGCAGCAAGTGAGAAGGGACGAAGGCGCTTAGGGGAGCAGGGAAGGCGTGGAAGGGTGAGAGAAGGGACAGAGGAGGAGCGAAGTGCACGGGCTGGAGTATGGAGGGCGATAAGTGCAGAGAGGTAGGGGGGAGCAAGGTTGTGAAGAGCTTTATAGGTGAAGACTAGGAGCTTGTGCAGGATTCGTTCAGGAAGGGGAAGCCAGTGAAGCGAAGAGAGGAGGGGCTGCACATGGTCGAAGCGACTGGCGAGGTAGATGACCCTGGCAGCAGAGTTTTGGACAGAGATGAGGGGAGAAAGGTGAGACCGGGGAAGGCCAGTGAGAAGGAGGTTACAGTAATCGAGGCGAGAGATGACCAGAGCATGAACAAGAGTTTTGGCAGACGAGACAGAGAGAAAAGGGCGAATCTTAGCAATGTTATGGAGGGAGAAGCGACAGGATTTAGCAACAGAGTCAATGTAGGGTTTAAAAGAAAGGGGTGAGTCAAAGATGAAGCCTAGGCTATGGGCTTGGGGGACAGGCAGGATGGTGACTCCATCAATAGTTATTGACAGTGAGGAAGTTATTGACTTCACCACTGCTATCTCCACACTGTCAGGTTCCTTCTGCTTCTGCCTGCTGCTGCTGTCAATATTATCCCCAATTGCCATCGCACATGCTGCCTGCCCTGCTGTGGTCCAGGGGGGATGGCCTTCAAGGCACTGTTGCTGCTGGCCCTGCTACCAGAGCTGCTGCCGCTTGGGGTGCTTGGCATCTCCTCCCTGCTGCTGCTGCTGCTTTATTCTTCCTCATGGCCCTGCTGTGCTGCTGAATAAGCCACATCTCTGCAACCCATACACTCTCCAGCAGAGCATGCTTCCTCAGGGTGAAGTCTGCCTTGCGAGATTCCACACTCACCTTCCCCCTGGGGTCCATCATGGTGGACAGAACATTAACCTCCTTCCCAATCAGCGGGTCAAACCACCACTTGAGCTCTTCCCTCCACCTTCATACCAGGGCCACCACCTCTGGTACAAGGTGCCGCTAAACCTTCCCCCACCTCTTGGTCAGTCAGGAAGTCTGTCATTTGCCTGATCAGACTACAAACCATGGGGGTGACCTGACTCAGGGTGGCCATCATCACACTTAGGGTCTCCATCACGTCCTTAAAGGCCTTAAGGACGTGCACGGTCTGTGCCATCATGACCCATTCTTCCCACCCTAGCCTTCTTGCCACCCCAATCTCCCCCTCAAGGGCTACCTCATGCAGGACCCGCTGCTGCTTCACCAAATGCTCCAGCATGAGGTAGGTAGAGTTCCTTCTTGTACTGAAGTCCTGCATGAGATGGTGCTGCTGTGCCCCCAGCTCCACCTGCTTCTCCCTCAAGTGGTCCCTGACCTTCATTATCTTTAAATTAAATAACTGTGAAATTTCTGCTCTTCTTGATCATCAGGGTAAGGTGGCTGCCACTGCCATCTGCCTTGTTCTCCCTCAAGGCCTGGGCATCTTTCACCACCAGGTGTGGGCAGCACAGGAGATGTGCGAGAACCCACCATCCAGCGTTTTCCTCTTCATGTTAGCTACATTGTGTTACTTGGAATTATGGTAGGGTGGGCAGTAGGGTAAGGTGGCTGCCACTGCCCACTGCCTCCCACCTTCTCCCACCTTTTCCAATGGGAGAAGGAGGAGCAGTAGGTGGCAAAAGCAAGGGGGCAGGGTACAGATGGGTCCTGCTTCATGCCCAGGTTACGGATGATAGGCACACTGCCTCAATATTTCTGAAACCATAGTGGAGGGGTGGCTAAGGGAGGAAGCACCATTCACCAGGTGGTTTGTGGTCATGCTCAAGGTTTCAGCAATATTGATGGTAGTGTGCCTATCATCCAAAACCTGGGCATGAAACAGCGCCCATCTGTACCCTGCCCCCTTGCCTTTGCCACCTACTACTCCTCATTCTCCCACCTGCAGCTTCCACCAGTGAGCTGTCAGAACCAGGTAGGCATGCTGTGCATTTCACCTGCTCCAAATGTCCATGGTCAAATGCACAACAACTCCACTTACCCTGGCCAGTTGCTCCCTCACCTACTCCTTGACTTCATGGTACAGGGAGGGTACCACCTGCATGCTGAAGGTGGTGTGTGAGGACATCTGGTATTGGGGTGAAAACAGTGCCATCAGTCTGCAGAAGACATGGTTCTCCACTATGCTGAAGCGCTGTTAATCCAGCACAATCATCTCACCCACCCACCTACGCACCTTGTGATCTTAATTTCCACTGGAGGATGCCCTACACACCACAACTGCCCGAACTCCAGCTCTTCCATAGTGGCCTGATGGGGCTGCTGCTGTTGCCCCCAGCGGTTCAAGATAGGGGCTGCTCCTCTCCTTCATTCCACTTGCCATGAGCAGAGGAGGAAGCTATGATCAGGGGGGGAAACCACTCCTGTCCACACTGTCTGATGTCCCTTCCAGCAGCTTAGCCCGATGCATGGTTCTAAGGTGTTATTTCATCCCACTGTTACTGAGGTTCCTCCTTTTAGTCCCACGTGTCATGTTGTGCCTCAGTTTTCTCAAAGGGAATTTGTGCTTAGTGGTCCAGGCCTGACATGATCTGGTCTGGATATAGGGCACTCTTTTCCAATATGTGGAAACTCAGTTTACATGCTAATAAGCCAGATGCTCAGCAAAGTATTGTAAAGACAATTAATTTATAAATGAAGCTATGAGACTTAAGAATATTGTAAATATAAAAACAATAGCTTACTTAAGTTCAAATAAAGACATAGTACAAAAGAAACAGTGTCATTTAAAATGCATGGTTTAAGAGGACATTTCTGTTCAAGGAACAGCTCTGTTACAAGTTCAAAGATCTTAACATCTATAAGATATAACATATGCTCTAAGTGTTATTGCTATGGTTGACTCAATGTATCATATTACCCAGTCCTTTGTCCCATACTTCCATATGGATGTGAGAAAAGATCCAAGGAAGGAACTGTTTCTGAAAAATCCATTTCTCCTCTCCCTTCTTATGGAGGTAAATGCTTGGATGTCAGCAAAAAATGACGTCAGGTCAAAACTGCTGACAGGGAGGGCTTTCTCAAAGTACATAGTAAGAAGCCTGTTGATAGGTGTCTATCTTCTAAGATAGGATTAACAATGAGTAAACTCCAAACAAACAATTCCTCTTCCTGCTCTGCTTGGGAGTCACGTATTTTGAGACTGGTCAACAGAAAATGTTGATTTCTTTAAGAGACAGACTGGCTAATGACATCTTCTATTCCAGTATCTGTCAAGAGTTCAGTAGAAAGGTCATTCAAGTAGCCACCCCAAAGGGAAGAAGATCACACTGCAGTGGATCCCCAGCAGTGGAGAACCAAACAACCACCCCCCGTGGTCAATAAAATCCCTGAACAGACATGACAGGAGCAGGACCACAGCAGGGAATTGGGCCGCTAGATCAGGGCCAGTATCAGAGCAACAGATGTGACACCGATTCCCGGCCATGGTCAAAACACTCTGAAAGATCCGGGGAGAGGCGGGACACAAACATGGCTGCCTGAGGCCAAAGGAAGCCAAAAGGGAAAGAAGGGAACACCCACACAAGGGAAACAGGAAGGGAGGGGGGAGATGGAGAAGAGCCACCCAGGCACCACACACAACAGGCACACAGACAGTGAGGGAACAGTGGAACACACAGCACAAACACACATGCCTGGGCACACAGACACCCGGACAGGAAAGGGAGGGGGGAGACACAGTGGGTCAGACACCACAAAAGGCACAACAGGCAAGGGGGAGCGAGGGACAGGGAAGAGGAGGGGAAACAGCATAGGGGCACAGTGGGACACAGGCAACGGCAACCAGATCCCCCAGTACAAAACAGCCTGCATGGGCACCCCCACAGCAATACAGGCAGTTCAGGCACAGACACGGCGGGAGCACACATGGAACAGGGAGTGGGCCGGGGACAGTTCAGGAGGCACACTCAGAACCCAAGTGCTGGCGAGGGGGCGATGGAGGGGAGACAGCTGGTCCAGGCGAATGCAGCAGGTCCAAAGTCACACACACCCGGGATGAATTGCGGGGGGCAGTTCAGGGGTCCCAGAACTCTGAGATCACATGGGCTCCCAGGAGGGGGGGCGAGGTGCAGAAGGAGGTACAGGTTTACAAGGATGGTCAGCAGCACCCTGGGGAGCCAAGGGGAGTGGTCAGGGAACCGGAGGCAGACAATGGAGACGGCGGCCACAGTGGGGAACACTGAGGGCAGAGGCAGACGGGGGGGCCAGAGGGGGCCCATAGCCACAGGCAGGGCCAGAGACACCCCAGGAAGCAGGCAGCACAGCATCTCGGCCGGGACAGCAAGGAGGGTGCAGGCAGCAGGCCATGGCAGCAGGCCAGAGCTGGGATCCCGCATGGGTGCCAGGAACAGGGTCCAGGAGGCACAGGGGGACTCACAGCCAGCTGCTGGGGCCATGAAGGGCCATGGGGCCGGGTGCCCTGCCTGGTGAATGAGTTGGGGCCAATGAAGCATGCCCCGGCAGTACCCTTGCATGGACATGTGGTGGATGATCAGGTAGTAAGCCTCGAAGGGATCCTGCATGGAGAGACCCAGTTGCACATCGGAATGGGACCACAAACCCAACAGCCCCACCAGCTCCACCGCGGTAGGCTCAGACATGCAACAGTCGGCAGCAGGGGGCCATGGAAGCTTACCCAGATCCAACAGTCAGTGATACACTGCCCCACAGGAGTTCTGGTGCCCACGGGCCCCATGAACGCAGGCAAAGTAGGACACGGCAAGGGCAGGGCCCCCCTCCACCAGACAGACAGTGTAGGTGGCCAGGCTGCACACAGACAGGGCAGACATGGTCTCCACCACAGACCAAGCCACATGCAAGCGCCTCATCTCTGTGATGCGCCCATTGGGAAAGGGAATCAGCCCCAACGTCTCAGCATTCAGCCAGCAATCCAGGGCACTCACCTCATCGCTGAAGTAATGAAGGCCAGAGCTCAGGCTCACATAAGCACCCGACAGGCTGTCTGGGCAGCTCAGCAGCAATTGCACCACTGGGGTATGCTACAGTTCACACGGGGTCATAGTATCGCGGAAGGACCACAGATGGGGTGCCCCATGGGGGCCAGGTGACGGGAGTCCAGTGGAAGCACAGCCAGCCATAGTCCAGCATGCTAGGGAGAATAACACCATGGACAGGGGGGCCCACATTCCCTCCAGGGGGTGGGAGGGGGCTCAGGGGGGGTCACCAAGGCTGGCCGAGAAAGCAACAGGCCGCAACAATGTATGGCAACAGAGCGAGGGGTGGGGTGCGAATCCAGAACAGTTGCAGGAACCGTGCACACAGACAGGACAGCCGACACGCAAATCAAGCTGGCAAGGACACGATGTTACCAACAGGGAGAGGTGGGAGGTGATGACAGGAGACATGCAGCTGCAGCCTGCACTCCCGGGTGCGCGCCGGTCCATGCACACAGCTCCTGGCAGGGACAGCAGGTGAGCTCAATACCGCGCACCAGCCTCCCCGGCTGCCCTCCCTGCAGAAGCCGGCACAGGCAGCTGGGGGGAGGGGGTGACGCCTGTCCCAGCCTATATTAAGGCCGTAAGTGGCTGCCCAGGCCTCACCTCACCATGGAGCGGGATAGGTTGGGTGCATGCAGGATGCTCCTTGCGCTCTGTGCCGAGTGGTACGGCACCCACACCAATCAGTTGCGCATCCAGACCGCTGAGGTGCACCTGGGCACCTGCTTGCGGGTTACCATGGCCTGGAGAGCTGCAGGTGCCCGCAGGGCTCACCAAGCACGCAGGTCCTCCCTGGCCTGGCTCCAGATGCGGTGGCTGCTCAGGGAGGACTTACAGGCCATGAGCCACAGCCGGACCAGGGCACCTCCAATGGAGGATGGAGACCATGCACCAGGCCTCCCTGCTTGCTATGCCCATTGCCCGGTGGCTATGGGTCATGGAGTGGGCACAGGGGTGGTGGTCCCGGGCACTGGATCAGTGGGACGAGGCAGCCTGGCGGGCACACTTCCAAATGGACAAGCTCACCCTATTGCAGCTCATGTAGCTGCTCACGTCCTGACTGGAGTGACAGCACACTGCCATGCGGAACCCCATATTCATGGTCCAGTGGGTGGCCATCGGGGTCTGGGCCCTGGCAATGACTGACTCCTGCCGGTCTGTCTCGCAGCACTTTGTGTCGGGGTGAGCACCATGGCCTGTATCCTCCGGGATGTCTGTGAGGCTGTGGAGGGCATACACCTGGACAGGGTGATCCAGCTGGTGGATCAGGGGCTCGTGATGTCTGGCTTCATGGCTGGCAGTTTCCCCAACTGCATGAGCACTGTGGACAGCACCCACATCCAGATCCTCCATTCCTCCGCAGGGGAGGCCGCAGAGTATGTCAACAGGCACGGGTATCACTCCCTGAAGCTGCAGGTGGTCATGAACCACCAGGGGAGGTTCATAGACATATTCAAGGGCAACTCAGGCTACAGCCACGATGCCTGGATCATGACCATTTCCCCCTTTTATTCCTGGATGTACCCGGGGGACTTTGCAGACATGGGGGTGTCCCAGTTCGAGGGGGTGCTGATGCCCCTTTGTATCCTGGGGGACCCAACCTGCCCCCTCCCCCTGTGGCTGATGAAGGTATACCTGGTCTCCCAGACCCTGGCAGAGGCGCTCTACAATACCCGCCTGTGTGCCAGCAGGACCGTGGTCGAGTGGGCGTTTAGGGTCCTCAAGCAATGCTGGAGGAGCCTTGCCAGCTGGCTAGACTACACTGTGAAGACCTCGGCCCTAGTGATCGGTGCCTGCTGTGTGCTGCACAATGTGTGCGAGACTGATGGGACCGCACTCAAATACCCCATGCCTACCCGCCCTCCCGTCCCCGTGCCTCTGTACGTGAACGCGGACAACCTGAGGGAGTACCATTACGCCAAACGCATTCATGCTGCCCTAGCCAGGCACATCAGCCAGGAGGCCAAGGCATGAGGTTGCCCACCCCCCAGTCCACCCCCCGGGGGCCCGAGACATTCCCCAGGTGAGCCCCTATACAGGCATGGTCCACCCCCCCACCTCTGGGCCCCTGAACTGACCACTGGAGGAGGCTGTGTCATCCATGCATTTATTATATCACCCGCTTACCTGTGCCCCCACCACCAACGTCCCCCCCTCAGACCACCCTCCCCCATCCCCCTCATCCCCCCATTCCCTGCGTTTCCTGGGGCACCCCCACAAGCGTCCTGTGGACATCATAGAACTCTGGAAGCTGACCTTCCCCCCGCTGTCCGTGTCCTCAACAGTGTCCTTGGATGCTTCTGTGTCCGGAGGGGCAGGTGGTGGTGGGAGGGAGGGAGGACCCAGGACCCGAGGGGCCCCCTTGGGTGGCTGCTCTCTCCGGAGGCCAGTGGGGACCAGGAGGTGGATGCGGGGACCCTGCTGTCATAGAGGTGGCTGGGGTGATTGTGGAGGCGGTGGGGGCACTGAGGGGCCCGGCATGGGGCCCTGGGCAGGCAGGGTGCCCGGCGGGGTGGCTGCAATGTCATAGGTGCACATAGTGCCTGCTGCAGCAGCAGGGAGGTCCCATGTCATGGGACCTGTGCATCTTGGCGGAATGCTCCCGCACCATTCACTCGATGGCCTGTTTCAGCCACCCAAACACTTCTACCTGCCTGCTGTGTTCCTGGAGCTCTCCCCTCCGGTCCAGGTGCACCTCTGCCTGGAGCCTCTGGTCCCTTGCCTCTGCCTGCTCCAGGGAGCACTCTATGGCCACCTCCATGCAGTCCATGGCTGCAATCATATGCTCCCCCTGTTCTGTGGTGCTCTGGAGAATGTCCTCCACCTGGTCCTTGCTCCAGTGCTGTACCAGTGCCCGGTGCTCCCTCATCTGCTGGGCTGGGGGCCCAGGCCCGGGTTGCTTTGGCCCCTCCGGCTGTCCTGTAGGTTACATAATGGTTAGTCATTTGACACCCCGGGTGCCCGCCCCCCTTGACGCCCACCCCGCTTGATGCCCGCCCTCCCTTTCCTGCCCCTCCAGACCCCCCATCATGCCCAGCATGTCCCAGGTCCTCCACACGGCCTCCCCGGGGACCCCCCATCATGCCTGTGTGCCTCACCTGGGTCCTCCGGCTGCTGCCTGAGCTGCTGTGTGGCGGCCTCCTCGGCCGCCTGCCTCTGGTGCTGGGGAATTCCGTGCCCTGTGGAGTATGGGGGGTGGTTGGTGGAGGGCTTCCGGGGTGCCCGGGTGGCCCCCTCATCCCCAGACCCATGTCATGGGCTGGCAGGTCTGGGTGGGGCCTGCCCCCTGGCTGCGCCCTCTCCAATCCCCCTCCCCCCTTGTCCCGGGTCTGTCCCCTGTCACGTCTTGCTTGCTTACCCTCGATGTCTGTCTCTGATACCTCCGAGGCTGGCCCCTCCATGTTGCTGTGCTCCCCATGTGACCACTGGCTGAGGGTGATGAGTGTGCCAGCCTCGGAGTCCGGCTGTCCAGCCAGGTGGTGGTGGCTCTCCAGGATGCTGTCTGAGGAAGGGGCTGCTGATCCCTGAGGTCCCAGGGCATTCCTGCTGGGGGTGTGGCGCCCTGGAGCAGGTGCCTTCTTGTGGGGTGGTGAGGGGAGGGGGTTCCTCAGCCCATTCCCTGCCCTGGACCACAGCACTCCCCACGAGCCGTGGGGCATCTATTGATCCCTTCATATGTAGGATGCACTCCAGGGCATCATAGAAGGGGGTGGTCCGGAGTCCGTGTCCAGACCACTGGTTGTTGTCCCTGATGGCCTTGTACCCCCTCTTTAGTTCTTTGGCCTTGGAGCGGCACTGTGCCACGGTCTGGTGATGCCCCCCCGCCTCCATTTCCCGCACTATCTCCCGGAACACGTGTTCATTTCTCTGATTGAGCGCTAGCTCCAGCTGATGCTTCAGAGTCCCCCAGATGTGGATAAAGTCCCAGGTCTCCTGGAGCCCCCACTGGCCCCCTCAGTGGTAGGGCCTTCTCCCCCTTCTCCCCTCCTCCTCCTCCACCTGGCTAGGGCCCGTGTCCTCTGGGGACTCAGTCTCCCGGGTCTGTTTGTGTGTCTGTGGAACAGAAGAGGGGGGGGTTGGTGGGTGTTCGGGTGTTGGTCTGCCCTGGTCCCGCATCCCTGCACCTCCCTCCCCCCCCGCCTGCCGGACGTCTGCCCATCTGCTCCACTTCCCCCCTGGTTCCCCTGTGGTGCCGGGTCCACTTCCTGTCATTCCCCTTACCCATTTCCGCGGTGCCTCCTCCGTTCTATGTCCCCTGGGCTGCCTGTCCCAGCTGTTGCTGCTGCTGCTGCCACCGCCCCTCCAACTCCTGCATGTGCAGCATGACCACCTCCTCCCCCACCTGCACCTCCACTACCTCGTCCTGCCTCACACTCTTGCCCTCCGTTCTCCTCTGCCTCCAGCCTCGCTCCATCCTGCCACGTTCTCCTGCTGCTGTGTACCCTTTAAATCTCCCTCCGTGGCCTATGTTGTTGCTGGTTGCCTGGCAGCGACACTGCATGCTTTGGCCATAGTTGGGAATCATTTTAATTGATTCTGACTGGTGATTGCCATTCAGACATTACTTTTCTTTGTTTCCCATTGGGAATCTCTTTGACCACACTTTCGGAGATTGTTCGGGCCGAAGCTCTGGAAGCGTGGTTTATTTTGACACCATGTGGGTATTGACTGTGGTGAACATCTGGCGACCGCTGAACAGACGTTCAGGGAGCTTTGGCCCTGCCGCGGGATTGACCATGGATCACTGTGGTTGAGCGTGATCTCGTAACGTCTGAAAATACCCATTGTTATTGGAATAACGATAATGAGAATGTTGTTATCATTATCAATATAATGAAAACAAAACAAACACCCCTACATCTCAGCCCTACTATAGCTATGTCGTGTTTATTCAACTTCAACTATTAACCTACTCAAGCATAAAATATAATCGCATTTTCTCCATTGCATGTACTCTGATTTAACAAATGACACTGACAGGGCAGACACAGGCAAGTTCAGACTGTGTAGATACACACTGGACCCCAATACATGGGTTCAAGGAATAAACATGAAATGACTAGAGATGTATACAGAGGTATTTTTTGTCTTTTTGTCTTTCCAATTTTTGTCTTATCTTTTTGTCTTCTAGAGAAATAGCAGTTTTCTCGCATTCACAACCCAGGCCCTATTGCTGCCTAGGAGTGTGAGATCTCATGAGATTTCTTGTAAAATGATTTTTAAAAAAAAATATTGAGGCATATGCCAGCTGACTTACTTCACTCATGGGCTGTTGTCCTCTGATCCGGTGGCCCCCCATCTCCCACTGCATTCTGCAGATATATGAGCTTGTTCTCTGCTTTCCCTGTCAGGCTGCACTCTGCAGAGCTTAGCAGTAAATTACCCAACAGTAAATTATCTGAGTGGGGAGGGGAGAAGGGAAGCCTCTTCCCAGTTATGTGCAACACTCTAATCAGTCCTTGTGTCCAGAGGGACCAATCAGTGGTAAGCTGTGTGCCTGCCCCTTCCCAGGGAGTAGACTGGAATAGCACATAAAATCCACATGATAGGTGCAGTCTTGTGGGCACACGGTGCACCAATTGACCCCTGCTCATGGAGGGACCTCACTAGATAGCACCCACCCAGAATGCATCTCCCACCATCCATGCTAGATGTCTCAGTCCAGGGTAAAGAAGATCTGTTGGGGTTTGTTGAGGTTGAAATCTGGATGTACCTTAAGACCTCTATCTGTGGTAAGTTAAAGACCCATGGACCAAGTTTGCGGGGGTGGGGGGTGGAGTTCCCACACCCTCCTTTTTGCCATTGTCATTTTCTGAAATGATAATAAAGAGTGAGGCCTTTAAACCCCCAAAGTTACTTGAATTCACTGAGATTCTTTCCAAGAGTTTATTTAGTCTTTGGATCTATGCAATTTCATATAGTTTTCATTCAGAACATGTAGAGGAAGGACCATTTCATCTTTTTCTTTCTTTCTTTCTTTCTTTCTTTCTTTCTTTCTTTCTTTCTTCTCATTTTCCTTGAGAAAGGTGCTAAATGGGACATGGTTCTTTCAACAGGCTTACCAACCTTCAATTAAAATGTATTCACATAGGCATAGATTTTTAAGGACAGGAGGGACCATTATGATCATCCAGTATGACCTCCTTTGTGCTAATGTCATTTTTCAACACAGACAACTCATAATTATTTCCACCTTCAAATATTATGCTAGTTTAAAGGGAAAAGGGTCAACAGGACAGTTCTTAATCCCAGACAAACTGAATTAACTGTGATTGTTTCAAATTCCTCTCTTCTTTGATTACTTTGTTTTGGTCGGTGTGGGGAAAGTGCAAGTTTTTTCAAGTTACTGGCATTCTAATAACTTGGTGACCTTTAAAAATGTTGTATGCTTCTGCATGTGACAAACAGTTTTCTCAACATCAGAAATGAAGGAACTATGTGAGCTCAGAAGTCTAAGTCAAAGTCACCGACTACTATATTTGGCATACAAGAGCAATTGTACAATAAGGGTGAGCACTACTGAGCCATTTGGGGTTTTGTGGTTTTTTTGGTATTATTTTTGTTATTAGGCATTTTTGTTTTCTCATTTTCATTATTTAGAATTTCATTTTTTGCTTTTATTTTAGTTTCCCATTGGTTTCTATGGGAAATGGATTTTCAGCTGTAACTTCTTCATTTCTTATCCAATTTGCATGAACTCTGGGGGGATTTTACCACTTACTCAGGAAATAAATATACCAAATGTAATAAAGATTAGATAAAGGTTCTCAATTTTATAAGCAATTAAAGTTATGTGGTTTGGGCACACTTTTCCAGGTGTAATGTATTTGTTTTCCTTCCAGTTTTGGAGAACTTTGAACTCCTTGTACTTCCTGTACAAGGGATCATCTCTGAAAAATATCAGAAAGATTGACTAAAGGGTCCTGACTTTATAAGCAATTTAATAATTTAATGCTTTGCACACACATTTCCAGTTGTAGCATCTTTGTTCTACATGTGATTTGAGTGAACTTTGGACTGGTTATTCCCCTCACCCAAGGGATCATCCCTGCAAAATTTAAGCAAGCCTGGATAAACGGTCCCAATTGTATAAGCTATATACTTTTCATGATTTTAACAAAATTTGTAAATGTCCTTAAATCACTTACAGGTGTTACCACTGTTTAAACTATAGAGGTTTTACTTTACTATATACCTTTTTGGAGAATTGTTAGAGAGAGTGAAGAAGACAGAAAGAGCTTGGTAGGGCAGAGGAGGAGCAGGTTCCACAGGCACTGGCACTGGCATAGGCTTCAGTCATTGGCATCCCAAAATCTGTGGGGGAGAGTAGCTGCAGAGTTCTTCTCCCCACCCCCACGCACAGAGCAATGATCCGGCCGATAAGCCACACAAGTTCTAGTCATGGTGGGCACTCTGCAGCTTGGAAGAAGCTTATATTTGCTCCCAAATGCCCACCCCCAAACCTCCCTGATTTCAGTGATTGGGAACTAGCAAGTTGGAAGACTGGAAAGCATTTCCAGAGAATTAGCCTATACCAGAGATTCTCTTATGTTTGTCACAGTGGTACAAGATGGGCTTGTGATGCCGCTTGGCCAGCAGAAATGTAAATCATGTATCCTCATCCTGTGTTGTGCACACCCCAGCCTTGCCAGGAAGTTGGAAGCATCTGCTTAGGAAAAAGGCAATAAGAGATTCTCTTATGTCCTCTGTCACAGTGCTGCAGGGTGTGTTTAGGATTCCAGTTGCCCAGTCTGGATGTGTCAATCATCTCTATTGATTGTTGGGATAATTTACCCTCACATATTCCTTGCTGTCAGGAGTCTCTCACATTTTCATTCTTGTTCCCTATTTTTCAGGACTTGTATTTGCACGCCTTGTTAAAATCGCAAACATTCAATTACTTATAACATTGGGGCAATTTATAAAATATTTCTGAACTGTTGCAGGGATAATTCCTTCCATGAGAGGTACACTGAGTCCAGCTTTCATCCATATGGGATGAACAACAAAGATGCTACAGCTGGAAATGTGTGCACAATTGCTTTTAGAATCAGAGCCTGTTATCCAATCTTTCTGAAACTGCTTATAGGAAAAGGACCTGTTTTCCAATATTTCTGAAACTTGGCAAAGATTATCCATTTTATGAGAAGCAGAATTTTTCCAAATTGGTTCCAATTTGGATTGGCAGAAAAGAAGTTACAGTCGGAAATGCATTACAAAACTGAATGCTTATTAAATCTGGACTCTGCATCCCATTCTCCTAGAATTTGGCAGGTGTATTTTCTTGGACAAGATATACAATCTGATAACATTTTTATTCAAAATTGAAGCAAAATTACAGACTAGAATGTGTGTCCCAAGGTCAGGAAATATGGAATAATAACAAATATGAATTTTTGTTATTATTTTGTTGTTATTTGTTGTTATTATTACAAAAAAATAACAAAATGCTAATTTTATTATTGTTATTATAAACATGAAAATGAAATACACCCCCTATAATAAGTGCTACAAACTGATGTGTCAATAAAAGACATTTTATATCAAATTGATAAACTAAATATCCATAGGTCCTCAAGATTAGATGGTTTTTATCCAAAGGTTCTGAAGAAACTCAAATATGAAATTACAGAACTACTAAATGTAGAATGGACCAAGTTCTGTTGGTTCAATTAAAGGTATCACTTGAACTACTTTCTCTCCATCTCTTACATTTGGGTAAAATGCAGACCCATGTTCTCTGTCTGCTGCATGTAAGCTATTACTAAAGTTTCATTAATTGAAGACTGACATAAAACCAATAATTTTTTTTATTCTTTTAAATGCTCCAGAGCAATCCAGGAAGCTGCACAATGAGTGACCCCTCAGTACCAGGCAAACCAGTGGAAACAATGGGTAAAAACAAACATGACAGTAACCTACTCTAGTCTGCTTTTGTCCACAGACCACCGTCATGTTTGTTATCAGGTCACCAGATGTTTGTGTGGACTGACCCCAGGTGTGTTGGTAACTAGCCCAGACTCTCACCTCATCAAATGGCAAATGACACACCCAGGGCTACTGCCTTCCTGATTGGGGCAAAGCTGGCCAGAGCATACTAGCATGTTTGTTTTTGCTGTTCCAGACCAGGTCCACCATAGCAAGGCACCAGGGTCAAAGTGCTGGGCACAATGTGAGGGCAGGGCCAGTCAGCTGCACATTCATGTTTCAACGTCCTCACCCCCTGGCCCCAGCAATGTGAATGCTTGTTCCACAGCCTGACCTGATCTGGACCATGTTCATGGCTGCTTACGGACCTGACCTGGGTCAGATTGCCATCATGACACAGGGTGATTTCAGATGTTATGAGATCACAGTCAACCACAGTGAATCACGGTCAATCCCGCGGCGGAGCCAAAGCACCCTGAACGTCTGTTCGGCAGCCGTCAGATGTTCACCACAGTCAATCCCCCAGCAGAGGACAAAATTAACTACCCTTCCGGAGCTCCATCCCGGACCATCTCCAAAAGCATGGTCAAAGCGATTTCCACGGGGAAACAAAAGAAAGTAATGTCTGAATGGTAACCACTGGCTGGAATCATGGAAAACGATTCCCAGCCAGGGACAAAGCATGCAGCATCACTGTCAGGCAACCAGCAACAACACAGGTAGTGGAGGGAGATTTAAAGAGCACCCGGCTTCAGGGGAACATGGCGGGATGGAGCGAGGCGGAAGGGAGAGGAGAGCGGAGGGTGAGAGAGCAAGGAAGGAGGAGGAGGAGGAGGTGGTGCAGGCAGAGGAGGTGGTCGTGCTGCAAATGGAGGCAGTGGACGGACAGCAGCAGCCACAGCAGTAGCCGGGGCAAGCCGCCCCGGCACCTGCAACCATCCCCAGGGATGAGGCACCTCGTAAATGGGTAAGGGGAGTAAAGAGAGCCAGATGGAAGCACAGGGGCACCAAGGGTGCCAGGTGGGCACACATACGTGGGAAAGGGGGAGGGCTGTGGGGAAGACGCAACCCAGAAACCAACCTCCCCCCCTGTTGACCCACAGACACAGAAATGGGCCCAGGAGCCCAAGCCCCCAGAAGAGAGGGCCGGAGGGCATGAGAAGGAGGAGGACCAGGTGGGCAAATGGGGGAGATGACTATACCACCGAGGGGAGCAATGGGGGCACAGGGAAAACCAGGACTTCATCAGGATCTGGGGGACCCTAGAGCACCAGCTGGAGCTAGCTATCAATCAGCGGAATGAACACGTCTACTGGGAGATTGTGTGGGACATGGAGGTGGCGGGTCATTGCAGGACAGTGGCTCAGTGCCGATCAATGTTCAAGGACCTCAAGAGGGGGTACATGGCCATAAAAGACAACAACTGGTGGTCCAGGCATGGAGCCCGGACCGCCCCCTACTGCGACGCCCTGAACTGCATCCTCCACATGAAGGGATCCATCATTGCCCCGCACCTCATGGGGAGCGCCGTGGTCCAGGACAGGGAATGAGCCAAGGAACCCCCTCCCCTCACTTTCCCCCCTAGAAGGCAACAGCTACAGGGCCACAACCCCCAAGAGGAATGCCCCAGGACCTCGGGGACCACCAGGCCCCCCTCACGCACCAGCCCCGAGAGCCCACAGCCCCTCTCCAGACTGGGAGAATCCGAGGCCAGCAATATGGTTACCCTCAGCCAGTGGACACAGCGGGACCCCAATAATACAGAGGAACCAGCCTCAGAGGACTCCGATACAGACATCGAGGGTAAGAAAGCAGGGGGGTCAGGATACAGACTGGGGTGGATGGGCCAAGAGGAGGAGGGGGGCACACCAAGCACAGGGCTGCCTCCAGCAAACCCGGGCAAGCCAGACTATGGGGGGGCACCTGGGGCCACGGTTAGACCACCCCCACCCAACCCCTCCCATATTCCCACAGGGCATGGCAAGCCCTGGCACCTGTGACAGATGGGTGAGGAGGACAGCGGAAAGCAGCCTCGGGAGCAGAAGGAGGTACCAGGTGAGGCACAACAGCAAGTGGGTGGTGGTAAAGGGTGCCGGGGGAGGCTGGATGGGGGAACTGGGGCATGTGGAGCTGGGAAGGGGGGGCCTGGACATTGGGGAACTCTGGGGAGGGCACCGCCCACCAACCCAAGGGGGGGCACAGCCCTCTAGCCATGCCATGGAAAAGGAGGCAGGCGGCTGGGGCGCCTAACCCACCCCTACTGTGTACGCCAACAGGGTGACCAAACGGGCCCCAGAAAGCCAGCCCCATGCCACCAGCACAACGGATAAGGGATCACTGGGCATGGATACGGTGCCGGAAGGAGGAACAGGTGGAGGACATAGTCCGCTCAACCACCAAACAGGGTGAGCGGATGATCGTGGACATTGATAGGATGGAGGCGGCAACAGAAAGGGCCATCCAACAAGTGGAGGCAAGGGACTGGAGGCTACAGGTGGAGATGTGCTTCGAACATAGGCGGGAGCACCGGGAGCACAGCAGGCAGGTGGAGGCGTTCGGGCAGGCTGGAACAGGTCATCGACGGGATGGTGAAGGAGCATTCGGCCAAGATGGACCGCTCCCATGACATTGGCACATTGATGCTACTGCACGCAGAGACTATGAGCATGTACGTGATGGCAGCTGCCCCGCCGGGCAACTTGCCCACCCCGGCCCTGATGCCAGGTCTCTCGGCACCTCCACCGCCTCCAACCCAGCTGCTGGCACACCCGCTGGGGCCGTGCATCTGCCTCCCAGTCCTTGTAGACCTTTGGAGGGAGCAGACGGCCCGGGGGACCCTCCAGCCCCGGATTCACCCGTCCTCCCACCACCGTCTGCCCCCCAGGACACTGAGGCCTCCCAGGACACCGTTGGGGACACAGACAGTGGGGAGAAGGGAGCTCCCAGAGCTCCATGGCACCCACAGGGCGGCCAAGGCAGAGGCCTCAGAGACGTGGGGGACGTGGGGATGTGGGGGAAGGGGGGAAGGGGGAGGGAAGTCTGAGGGGGGACATGGCACAGGGAGGTGGGTT
Source organism: Sphenodon punctatus (assembly GCA_003113815.1). Classification (NCBI taxonomy): domain Eukaryota; kingdom Metazoa; phylum Chordata; class Lepidosauria; order Sphenodontia; family Sphenodontidae; genus Sphenodon; species Sphenodon punctatus. The sequence continues at coordinate 707,516 of QEPC01007587.1, read as the reverse complement.
GTGGTGGTGGTGGTGGGGGGCACCTGTAGGTTGTAGTACCAATAAATGTATGGTCACCACAGTTGCCTCCGTAGTTCTGTTCATGGACCTGGGGTTGGGGGCATGTGGGTGTAGAGGGGCATGCCCAGGGTGCTGCTTGGGGCCCCGGGGTGGTAGAGATGGGGGTGTGAGCCCTCATGCCTCGGTCTTCCAGCTGATCCACCTGGCCAGGGCCGCTCAGATGCGCTTAGCGTACCGGTACTCCCGCGGGTTCTGCGCATTCAGATAGAGGGGCACGGGGCCGGGAGGGCGCTGGGGCACAGGGTAGTCGAGGGCAGCCCCATCAGTCTCGCACATGTTGTGCAGCACACAACAGGCTCCAGTGACCAAGGACGAGGTCTACACCGTGTAATCCAGCAGGCCCACAAAGCCCCTCCAGCGCTGCTTGAGGACCCCGAAGGCCCTCTCAACCACGGTCCTACCAGGACAGAGGTGGGTATTGTAGAGCGTCTCCACTGGGTTCCTGGTGACCAAGTATGCCTTCGTCAGCCACCGGGTAAGTGGATAGGCTGGGTTCTCCCAGGATGCATGGGGGCATCAGGACCCCCTCGATCCAGGTCATCGCCATGTCCGAGAAGTCTCCGTGGTACATGCAGGCATATAAAGGAGAGATGGTCATGATCTGGGCATCATGGCTGTGCTCAGAGTGGCCCGTGTAAATGTCTATGAACCATCCACGGTGATCTATGATCACCTGCAGCTGCAGGGAGTGGTACCTGTGTCGGTTGACATATTCCAAGGTCTTCCCAGCGGATGGGTGGAGGATCTCAATGTGGGTGCTGTCCACAGCGCCTATGTAGTTAGGAAATCCCCCAGCTGTGAAGCCGGCCATCACGGCCTCCTGGTCCACCAGCTGGATCGCACAGTACAGGAGCACACTCTCCACCACCTCACAGTTGTCTCGCAGGATCCCGGCAACGGTGCTCACCCCAATGCCGAAGTGCTACGCAACTGAGCGGCAGGAGTCAGGTGTCACAAGGGCCCATATCCCGATGGCCACCCACTGAACCATGGAAATGGGGGGCAGCTTCCAGCCAGGGTGTTAACTGCTCAGAGAGTCACAGGAGGATGCGCCTGTCCATCCGAAAGTGTGCTCTCCAGGTGGCCTCAGCCCATTGGGCCAGTGCCCTGGCCCTCTACCCCTGTGCCCACTCTATGACCCATACCCGGCGGTCAATGGGCATAGTGAGCAGGACAGCATGCCCCATGGTCTCCCTCCGCCACTGGAGTCACCTGGCCACCACTCAGAGCACTGAAGTCCACCCCCGGGCATGGAGGAGGACCTGGCAGACCACCCTGGACACCTGCTAGGTCCTGAGGTGGGCCAGGGAGCGCCTGCTCCTGTGGTGAGCTCTCAGAGCTCTGGCAGCGCTTCTGGCCATGCACAACCGCAGCCAGGTGGCCAGGTGCACCTCTGTGGTCTGGATACATAGGAGGTCAGTGTGCAAGCGGTACCACTCCGTGAAAATGACTAGGTGCATCCCACAGGTGCCCAATCATCCCAGCTCCATGGTGAACAGCACCTTGGGAGGGCGGGAGCCACACCTGTTATAGGATGGGACCTGTGGCACCCCACCCCCTGGTTGCACCCTGCTACCCGGGCTCAGAGCCCTGGGTCACCCTGGCTGCCCCCCATGCCAGCAGGCCCAGATCCTGCAGGGAGAGCAGGGTGGGGAGGCCACGGGCAGCCCAATGCACACACCAGTGAGACCTTCAGGGTGCCAGGTGAGTGGTACAGCCTGCCCCAGGGCATGCGGGCAGCAGCTGCATTCCTGCTTTCATCACCTCCCACCTCTCGGTGTTGGCTGCCTGCTGTCCTGGGCACCCTGATTAGTGTGTAGGCTGTCCTGCCTGTGTGCTTTGTTCCAGCAGCTGGGCTGGGTCCTCATCCCACGCCTCGCTCTGTAGCCGTGCAATGTTGCAGCCTGTGGCCTTATTGCTTGGCCTTGGAGCTCCCCTGCTTCCCCTACCATCCTTCCAGGGATTGTGGGGCCCCCCTTTCCTTGCAGTTAGTATCAGGCACTTGCTGGACCATGGCTGGCCACTCTTCCCCAGGCCTCAGGGGCCCCAGCACCCCAGGCGCCCGCGTACCTGGACCTTCCGCGAGACCATGGCCCTGTGTGACCTGTGGCATTCCCCGGCTGTGCAATTGCTCCTGAGTTGCCCAGACATCCTCACTGGTGCCTAAGAGAGTATGAGCTCGGGCCTGTGGTACTATTGCCATGTGGCAAGCACCCGCGATTGCCAGCTGCATGCGGAGATGCTGGGTATGTGTCCCTTTCCCAATGGGCACATCCCAGAGATGAGGTGCTCGCATGTTGGGTGGTCAGTGGCAGAGACCGCGTCCACTCTCTCTGTGTGCAGCCTGGCTGGCTACATTGCCTGTTTGGCGTAGGGGGGCCCTGCCCTGGATGTGTCCTTCTTTGACTGTGTTCACGGAGCCCGAGGTTACCAGTGGTCTCACAGGGCAATCTATCACTGCCTGTTGGAGCTGGGTCGCCTTCCATTGCCCCCACCTGCTGACTATGGCTTGTTGGAGCCCTCTGAAGTGGAGGTGGTGGCGCTGGCCGGTTTGTGGTCCTGAACCGATGTGCAGGTGGGGCTCTCCACTCAGGATCCCTTCGAGGCTTACTACCTGGTCACCCACCACATGTCAGAGCTGGAATTCCATCAGGGCATGCTTCAGTGGTCCCACTTCGTGCACCTGGTGGGCCACCCAGCCCCGAGCCCCTTCGTGGCCCCCAGCCACTGGCTGTGAGGCCCCCTGTGCCTTCTGGGCCCTGGATATTGGCCCCAGTGAGTGCTGCCACCTCCACCCTGGTGCTGTGAGTTGATGCCCCTTCCATCCCTGATGTTCCTGGCACGCTGCTGTGCTGGCTGGTTCCTGGGGTTCCGCTGCCCCTGCCTGTGTCTCTACGCTCCCTCCGCGCACCCTTTCCCATCCGCCTTTGCAATGGGTGGTCCCCTCCATGGCTGCCTTCTCATGTGACTGTGTCCGGAACTGTGTGCCGGCTCCCAGCACCCCGGGTGCCATTTTCCTCCGTGCTCGGGCCTCGATTGCTCCTGTGCCCACCCCCCCTGGGTGCCTGTGTGACCATGGGGTTCCGGGGCCCCTGGACTGGGCCTCCAGGCATCCTGGAGGGGTGTGTGTTGCTGGACTGACTGCCCTACTCCCCATCTCCGTCTCGGCTTTTCCCATCCATTGCACCCTCGCCGGCACGTGTGATCCCTGTCTGCCTCCTGGACCATTCCCGGTCTGCTCCCTGGTCCATGTGGCCTCCCCCTGTGACTGTGCTGTGCCCCTGGGGGGGGTCCACCCATTCCAGAACTGCCTGTGTTGCTGTGGGGGTGCCAGTGCAGGCCGTACTGTTGTTGGGGTTCTGTTTGCCACTCCCCGTGTCCTTCCCTGGCCCCTGGGCTAGTTCCCCCCCACCCCCTTTCCCCTGTCCCTGCCCCCACCTCCCTTCCCCCCTTTGCCCATTGTGCTGTGTGTGTTGTCTGTCCCACTGTGTGCCCCCTTCCCTTCCTTTCACGTGCAGGCGTGTGTACCTTGTTTTCCCCGTGCCTGTTCTGTGCGCTGCCCCGGAAGCTCTTCTCCCTCTTCCCCCTCCCTTCCCAGTTCCCTTGTGTGGGCATTCCCTTTTGGTCCTTTTGGCTTTGTTTGCCCTCAGCCGGCCATGTCTGCCTCACGTTCCTTCCCGGAGCCTTCTGGGTGTCTTTTATTTATTTATTTATTTATTTATTTATTTATTTAATAGATTTGTATCCCGCCCCCTCCTGCAATGCAGCTCGGGGCGGCTAACAACAATGATAAAAACAATTAAAATCAGTTAAAACATCAATATAAAATACAACAATAAAACAGGGCTAAAAAACAATAGTAAATAAATAAATGGGCGGGGGATTAAAATCACCCCCCCCCTCCCGAAGGCCATGGCAAACAGCCAGGTCTTACAGTTCCGCCGAAATGTCAAAAGGCTTGGGGCCAGGCGAGCTTCCTCCGGAAGGGAGTTCCACAGCCGCGGCCCTACCACCGAGAATGCTCGCTCCATCGTGGCCCCCCGCTTAACACGGGGGACCTCCAGGAGGGCACCCCCGGCAGACCGCAGGAGCCGTTCCGGGGCGCGAAGGGCGAGGCGGTCCCTAAGGTATGAGGGGCCAAGGCCGTATAGGGCTTTATAGATCATCACTAGGACCTTGAACTTGGCCCGGCACACTATCGGCAGCCAGTGCAGAGCTCGGAGCACCGGTGTAATGTGCTCCCGGCGACCCGTCCCCGTAAGAAGACGAGCCGCCGCATTCTGCACCAGCTGCAGCCTCCGGGCCAAGAACAAGGGAAGCCCCACGTAGAGCGCGTTGCAGTAGTCGAGCCGCGAGGTGACGAAGGCATGGATGAGGGAGGCCAGGTCCGGGCCAGAGACATACGGACGCAGCCTACGTACCAGATAAAGCTGGCGGAAGGCAGCCTTAGCGACTGCCTCCACCTGCCGCTCCAGCCGCAGGTCTGCGTCCAATATGACCCCCAGACTCCGGACCTGCTGAGCTACAGGGGGGCAAACCCCCCCAACCAGGGGGGCCACCACCCCCTTCGCCCTCCCCACCACCATCACCTCCGTCTTATCTGGGTTGAGCTTCAGTCTGCTCCGCCGCATCCAATCCGCCACGGCCTCCAAACATTGGGATAGCACCGAGACAGCAGGGTCTGGGTCAGTAGAAAACGAGAGGTACAGCTGAGTATCATCAGCATACTGGTGACATCGCACCCCGAACCCTCTCACGACCTCCCCCAAGGGCTGCATATAGATGTTAAATAATAATGGAGACAAGATCGATCCCTGCGGAACGCCACACGGTAAGGCGCGGGGGCTCGATGTTTCCTCCCCCAACACCACCCGCTGGCTCCTCCCCGAGAGGAATGAACGGAACCATTCAAGAACAGTCCCGTCCAGACCCCCCCGGTCACGCAGTCGTCTCAACAGCAGCCCATGGTCCACGGTGTCAAAAGCGGCCGAGAGATCGAGCAGGATGAGAAATGTCGAACATCCCGCATCCATCTCCCGGCGGAGGTCGTCCACCAAGGCCACCAACGCCGTCTCGGTGCCATAGCCGGGGCGGAACCCAGATTGAAAAGGGTCAAGGAGCCCGATATTATCTAGATGACCCTGGAGCTGGAGCGCCACTGCCCGCTCAATAACCTTCCCTAAAAAGGGAAGGTTAGAGACAGGTCGGTAGCTGGCGAGCGCGTCTACGTCCAACGATGGTTTTTTCAGCAGGGGGCGCACCACAGCCTCTTTTAAGCAAGGCGACAACCTCCCCTGCCGAAGGGACGCATTCACCACCCTCGCCAGCACCGTCCCCAACGTCTCCCCGGAAGCTTTTATTAACCAGGACGGGCACGGATCTAGTTGACAACACGTGGCCCTCACAGACCCCAGGACATCCACCACATCGGCCGGCGTCACTTCCTGAAACTCACCCCATAAAGATGGACCAGACGGACCCTCCGCCCCCCCGCGCTCTTCCCCTACTGCTATCAACCCAGCGTCGAAATCGGCCTGAATCCGAGCGATCTTGTCTGCGAAGTAGATGACAAACTCCTCACAGCGGGCCCGGGACAAGTCCCCATCCAGGCGGAGGGAGGCCGGACTAACCAGCCCCCGCACCACCCGAAACAGCTCCGCTGGACGCGACTTCGCAGACGCTATGAGGACGGCGAGGAATTCCTTCCTCGCCGTCCTCACAGCCTCCACATAGGACCGCAAATGGGCCCTATGGAGAAGACGATCGGAGACAGACCGAGTCCGACGCCAGCGTCGCTCTAGCCTCCTGCCCACACGCTTCATACACCGCAGCCCCTCAGTAAACCAAGGGGTCCTGCGGTGACGAGACCGAGGCAGAAGGCGCCTCGGAGCCACCCTGTCAATGGCCTCCTCCAGCAAGATGTTCCAATGCCGGACCAGCTCATCCACAGAGTGACCGTCCACGTCCAGGGTAAGCTCCCTCAGGACCTCCTGGAACCGCTGGGGTTCCATCAGCCTCCGAGGGTGGACCATCCTAACTGGTCCCTTCCCCTTCTGGAGGGGGCGCGCTAAAAGACCGGTCTTGACCATGGCCGGGGATTGGCATCACGTCTGTTGCATTTACCCGGGCCGTGGTCTGTCGGCCCAATTCCCTGCTGTGGTCCCGGTCCCATCACGTCTGTTTGGGGCCTTCCTGGACCACCAGGGGTGGTTGGGTGGCTCGCCACTGCAGGGAATCCACTGTGGTGAATCAAGACCGAGTAACGTCTTAAATCACCCACAGTCACATTTGTTTTCACACAATGAAAAAGAATTGATTAATAAAACACATAAACTAATACCATGTTAGGAAAGAGTTAGCATGTCCTTTGCAAAAGGAATGTCATACTGCAACAATCTATTACAATTCTTTGAGGGTATCAACAAGCCTCTGGATATGGATGAACAAATTAGTATAGTGTATTTGAATTTTCAAAAGCCTTGACAAGGTCTCTCAAGGTTCTTAAGAAAATGAAGTAATCATAGAGCTGCAGGGAAGTTCTTTCATGAATCATTAATGGCTTAAAAATGGGAAACAAAAAGTTGAATTCAGCAATGAACAGATGCAAACAATAGGGTTTTCCAAGGATCTGTACTAGGACCTGTGCTAATTCATTTAATAATAATCCAGAAAACAAAACAAAACGCAACAATGAGGTGGAAAAAACTTACAGATAATCAGGACTATAATTTTGTCGTAAAAACCAGTGTGATTGGTAAAGTTGTGAATGTTCAGAAGTTCTGTGAATTTTGCACAAACCTGGTAGTAATGGCGTTGGAGAAGTCTATTGGTGAGTCCATAGTGAGGACTGTGGGAGATCATTCTCTTACCAAGATGTCTTGTAAGATGACAGGTGTAGAATCAAGCATGACACCCTTGTAATATACAACATGTTTTTTTTTCCAGAATCATAGGATAACTTACTGTATGTACAACCATTTTTTACTCTAAAGTAACATTTATTCTTGTCAGTACACAAAAGCAGTAATTTCCATATTACAGCAAAGACGCACTATTTTGGAGCTCACTAATTCAGAAACTTTATTTTTTACACGGCTGAGTGTGTGGAGCAGGGAGGGTCCTCTTAACCCATAGAGCTTCCCTGTATAGTTATTGCTAGGGGAATTAGCTGATTCTGTGACTCCCCAAACAGCCTCTCAGTCCTTAGGTAGGCCCATAATCCTGACAAGACGGAGGTAATGTTAGCGGGTAAGTCGATGGAGATGGCGACCCCCTCGGTTGAGGGGGTGTGCCCTCCACTGACTTAGAAACACCAAAGGTTGAAAAAACTAAAAACAGACAGAGGCGTAAAATTCACAGCTGTTACTGCTTAGGCAGTTAAAATATCACTCCCAAGGAAAAACTGGGTATCCACGCTTGCCTCAAGCACAAACAAAATAGCCCGAGGGAGTGGGATATCACATGGTCTCGAAACTACATTAGCTGCAAAGAGATTTATCCATCTATATCAACAGATCGCTAAATCAAATATGGAAATATTAGATCAACTGGGCAAAATAATTGCATACTGAAATAGCGAACTTTTAATTTAAGATATACACATGAACTAAGAAGAATAAATTTGTGCTGAACACAGTGTTTCTGATCCTCTATAGGGGTCTTTTTCAACAGCACTCAAGGTGACATCAGGGCATAGGAATTTTAAGCCTCTGTCTATTTGTAGTTTTTTCAACCTTTGGTGTTTCTCTGTTATTAAGTGGGTTGATTTAGGATAATTCCTTGGACCCCATTGCGTGTTGCCCTCCACTGACTTCCCAGGTGTGGAACCTGGGGGTGCTTCTCGATGTGCATCTCCACCTGGATCTCCAGGTGGAGGCTATGGTGAGGAGTGCCTTCCACCAGTTATATCTGGTGCAGCAGCTTCAGCCGCTGATTTCAGTTCCGGATCTGGCCAACACCATCCATGCTTTCATCACCTCTCGGTTAGAGTACTGTAACATGCTCTATGTGGGGCTACCTATAGTGACGGCTCAGAAGCTGCAGCTGGTGCAGAATGTGGCGGCCCGGCTCCTGGTGGGACTGGGCCACCGAGAGCACATTACACCAGTGCTCCGATCTCTGCACTGGCTGCCAATAGTTTTCCGGGCTCAATTCAAAGTGTTGGTTTTGACCTATAAAGCCTTACACGCTCTGGGCCCTGCCTATCTGCAAGAACGCCTCACTCCCCGGGTTCTGAACCGGCCCTTGTGGTCATCTGGGGGTGCCCTGTTGGAGGTCCCCTGTGACAGGGCATTCTTGGTGGCCGCACCGCGCCTGTGGAACTCCCTCCCGGTGGGGGCCTGTCTGGCCCCAGACCTCCCGAGTTTCCATAGGAATTATAAGACCTGATTGTTCCGCCAGGTGTTTGGTGAGGAAGAAGAGTGAGGGTGGGTGGGATGGTGGGGTTTATGGAGTTTTTTTCTCACCATTTTTATTGTTGTTTTTATTGAATGTTTTATATATATTATTGTATTTTTATTGTATTTTATTGATTGATTTGTTAGCCGCCCCGGGCTGCCTGGCAGGAGGGGCGGGGTATAATGTAATAAACAAACAAATAAATAAATAAATAAATAATGCCTTAGCAATCTCTAACAAGGGTTAGTTTAAATTTTGAAATGGGCTTCCACAAGACTTTTTATATCCTGCCTCAAAAGCCTCCTTTTTGGTGCTTTTCCTAGTTTTGACTAAGTCCCCTAATTCAAAGAAATAATATCCAGGTCCTTCCAGGCACCTCCGTAAATGAAAGGTCACAACTGAATAATCCAATACTGTGTCACTGGGTCTCCAGGAAATGCATGGAGTTGCAGTTAAAACACTCTGAATTTTGAACACTCAGGGCGTTTATAGACGATCCTGCTTACAAGCGGGATTGTTAAATGCCGGCATTTCCCCCCCGCCTTCCTCTATATGCCGTGTCTGATGTTCAGACATGGCGCAGAGTCTTTGTGTGCATGCGCGCCCTTCCACGCATGCGCACTCGCCCAGGGAACCCGGAAGTGCGGCGTGAAGCCGGCACTTCGGGGATCCGCGTCTGAGGGGGCAGGATCGCCTGCCTGGTCAGACGTGGGGTAAGATCCTACCTCAATGTTTAGACAAGCGGAAAGAAAGGTGGCTGATCAAAGGATCAGTCTCCTTTCTTGTCTCATCTATAAACGCCCTCAGGCTGCTTTTACACGAGCAACTGGATGCAGAGCGTTGAAGAACGTGCTTCCTGAAAAGCCCCATGGGGTGCATTTAGACGCATTGGAAGTAGCCGGCCACTATAGGAATCACGGTTCGAGTGATCTCTTTTAAGGCACATTTGGGAAGCCTCGGGTTTAAATTATGTTTAGGGGAATGGTATGGTCACACCATTGCTCAAGAAAGGAGCAAGACTATTTGTAGGTCACACCATTGCTCTGGAGAAGAGCAAAACCACTTTCCCTTATGTCTCTATGTACTTGTATGTATTATTAAATATCTGTTGCACGTGCTGTATATTTGTTTTAGGCCAAGGTGAAAGCCACTGACTTAATAAACTAAAATTAAAACACTACTACTACTATTAATATTAATAATAAAAAATAATAAATAGCTGCCCCATCAACATCTATGTTATGCAATGACAGGCACTTATTGGGACTCGGAGACAGAAGGAGAACTTTATCAAGAAGAATGTCAATGAGAAGCGCAAATACAGGGCAGTGATCTTTTTTACTCAATCAGCAAAGGCATAAGTCTTGCTCTTTATGTCCTATTAAAGTGATGGTGCTATCTGCTATTTTATAAGCACCAATACTCTGTACAGGAAACTACCCCAAACAACCAATATGCAAACTTGCAAATCTGGCAGTTTTAGATGTCCCACAAAGTGTCCATACTACAGGTCTCTAATGTATTAATTTTAATTATACATATGTAAGCTCCGAGCATCATGTAAAAAGCAGATGTACTATATAAAACTCTTGTGTGTACTGATGCAACAAATGATACATTTTTGGTAGAGCAACAACTCGGTACTCAGGTTTTTTTTTAAATACACCAAAGACCACGGTATTTGGTTCTGAATTTCTGAGTTCTGAGGATCAAGATCGAAAGGTTTGGTACTCAGAAAACCTCGATCAAGTAATGGATGAGCACATGACCAGAGCAAGGCCAGGCTTGACCCTAGCTTCTCTGAGCTAGGAAACAAAACGTAGTGCCATATTTAGTAGTCAGGGGGTTAATGGGAGGGAACAGGTGAGTGATGAACAAGCACAGGACAGTTTTTGATTGGCTGGCAGGGGAAAAATAAAAGTGTACATTTGGTCATTTCACATTCTCTTTGGTGAATTTGGCTGCTGCATCTGATTCTGTAAGCATTTCAGATTGTGTGTGTGTGTGGAGGGGGGGTGCCTGGCCTGGGCTGTCCATAGGGGCAATGCTGGGGGTTACTAATAGTCACTCTGTTTTTTGTTTTTGTTTTGATTTTTTTCTTTTAAATGTATTTTAAAGTGGGTAATGCTTGCACTACTTGTGGCACCATAGAGGCCAGAAGGATCTGTCTTGCCCCACTTCCCCATGCCTAGGCTGTCCATAGGGGCAATGCTGGTGGTTGCCAGTACCACCATGCTTAATATATTTTAAGTGGGTGCTGATTGCACTGCTTTTGGCACCATAGAGGGCTGTGCTGTGGGTTTGACTTTGCCGTGCGGTTTTTTCAGTTGTACTTGGTGGTTTTTTTGTCTTTTGATTATCTCACTTTTGCTATGATTTGTTGGGACTGTGAGACTGTGAGCGTACTTTTGCTGTGGGTTCAACTTTGCAAAGATGTGCACAGCTGAGGCACAGGAGGGATACTTTCTGGTTAATTTATGGTGTGTGGGGAGGGGCATGCTTTGAGTAGGGGGCACAGAGGAAGGGGAGGCATATGTTTTTTGGTGGGTCTGTTACATGTCTGGTTTCTTGTGGTTAGTGGCACACATGGGGCATGGGGCCATCCCCAAACTTGTTGAAACTTGATATGCTATGTTTTGGTAGGGCACCCCAGTACAACCCACTCACCACAGAGCTTGTATTTAATTATGGGGCATGCTTGGAGGCAGGAGGGACAAACAGTTGGTCATATTTAAAAATCAAATGGTGTTATTTTGTGCTGGCTTGTGTCCCTTTCTTCGACCTGCTTGGCACCACATACTTTCTGGTTAATTTATAGTGTGTGGGGATGGAGCTTGCCTTGTTTAGGGGGGCATAGAGAAAGGGAGGCATATTTTTTGGTTGGGGGCGTTGCAAGTCTGGTTTCTTGTGGCTATGCCTGCTGACTGGTGGCACACATGGGGCTAGGAGTCTGCCCCAAACTTGTTGAAACTTGCTATGTTTTGGTTGGGCACCCCAGTGCATCCCACTCTGACTGGATAAGAAATTAAATGGCTGCATGTGACACCATGGACTTTTTCCACGGACTCAGAAATCGGAACTCCAGATGTCGGAAAACCTCAGAACTCGGAACTCAGAACTGCGTAAACTCGGAAACACTTTGTGCCCGAACCAACACGTGGTGCCACATGCAGCCATTTAATTTCTTATCCAGTCAGAGTTGGTTGCACTGGGGTGCCCAACCAAAACATAGCAAGTTTCAACAAGTTTGGGGCAGACTCCTAGCAAAAAATCAGAACTGAACCCAATAGCAATATATATATATATATATATATATATATATATATATATATATATATATATATATATATACTAACCACACCATTTTGTCATAGTCACTTTTTGTGCATTTCACAGCTGAGATGCAGGAGCGTGGGAATAACAAGTCATGGGAAGGTCACAAAAAATCAGGACTGAACCCAATAGCAATATATATATATTCCCAGCGGGGAATTGGGGAGGGGGCGGGACTGCGCAGCGCAGCGCAACGTGCGGCTGCACGGCCCCGCCCCTCCCCGCTCCCCACTGCCTACCCTCTGGGGAGATGGGCGGGCAGCGGGGCCAATGCGGCCGCCACGTCGGGCCAGATTCACCACGGCCCGGGGTCCCACCGGTGATCCCAGGCCGTGGCGCCCGACCAGACGAGATGCCGGGGTTCACCCCGGCATGGGATTGCATTCGACACGTGGCGGCCTCCGGTCCCGCCGCTTTGGCCGCTCACGTGTTGAATGCAATCCCAAGCCGTGGTAACATCTGGGGGGAAACATCCGTTTCCCCCAACAGACGTTACGCGATCACAGCCACCATGTGGAATTGAGCATGGTTCACTGTGATATCGTAACATCTGAAATCACCCATTATTGCAATAACAATTATTAAAATGACAATTTTCATTACTGTTATTGTAATAACAAAAATGACATGCACACCCCTACCAGGCACAATTCAAGGTACCGGTTCTAAACTTTAAAGCACTAAATGGCCTGGAGCTCACATATCTGAGACACTACCTTTTCTTCCATGCTCCATTGTGACCCCTGCAGTCATCCAGGAACTCTTTCTTGTGGGTACCACTTCCTAATCTTTTTCATACAAGGCCCCACAGAGAGGCATTCTCAGTTTCTGCCCCAGTGTTATGAAACGCCCTTCCTATGGAGGTCTATGAGAACACGAATGTGATCATTTTATGGAGGCAGTGCAAAGCCTTTCTTTTTTGCAAAACGTTTGGTATGCAGGATCAGAGATTGTGGCGGGATTGTTTTGGGATGAGGGTTGGTTTTTTAATGAGGTTTTAAAGTAGAGTTTTATTGTATTTTTATTATGTATGTTTTCATTAGGTAAGTCGCCCTGAGCCTTAGGAGAAGGGTGGGGTAAAATTTCAAATAAATAATATAACGTAAAATACTATAATAGTTTGTTATGTTACATTTTTTGTTTGTGCCCATTTATATATTTGTGCCCATAATAGTGCCCATTTTCAAGAAGGGCAAAATAAATATTCCTATAAACTATTGACCCATACGTTTGATAAATATTGTAGCCAAGTTATATACCGGATTCCACTTAGGAAAACTGGAAGCCTGGGCAGAAACACTAATTTATTTTATGAGGAGCAAGCAGGATTCCACCATGGCCACTCTAAATTAGACCACTGTTTTGCTTTGTCACATATGATCAATAAATATGTTAATATTAGGAAGGGGAAATTTTGCAACTTTTGTTTATTTAAGGTCAGCTTTTGATTCAATTGATAGAAATCTCCTATGGACAAAGTTAGCAAGAACTTATATTGATGGTAGATTACTTTTTTTTTTTTTTTTGTTCAACAGTTATATCATAATACCCACCTGAAGATAAGATTAACATCTGGCGAATATTTATCTGAATCCATTTCTGTGATAAATGGGGTCAAGCAAGGGTGTCTTGGCACCTTTTTTGTTCAACTCTTTTTATAAATGACATAGTATCAAACTTACAAGGAAATTATTACTTCCCTCTTCAATCTTGGGGAGATGTGTGTCTATGTTGCTCTATACGATGACATGGTCTTGCTTTCAAATGTAGAGCTAGGCATGAGGAGATTGTAAGGAGCCTTGGGTAAATTCTGTAGAGAAAACCATTTGCAAATAAATTATTAAAACACCAAGGTCTTAGTACTTGCAAATAGATCTCAGAAATTAACCTGGAAAGTGGATTCCACTCCAATAGAGCAAGTTAGCATGTACAGGTATTTGGGACTTTTATTTTCTACCACAGATAGTTGGACTAGACATTTGGACATGATCCAAACAAAACTGGTGCAAACAGTAAATGGGACAATCAAGTTCTGGAGAATAGATGGGGGAAGGTTAATTAATCCTGTTCTAAAGATACTTGAACACAAACAATGTCCACAAGCCCCGTATGGGGCAGAGGTCTGGGGACAGACTTTGATTACAAGACATGAGTTATTCCAAAATAAGTACTTACATCTAATAGTAGGGGTCCATAACACCACCCCAATTTGTATGGTCAGGTCTGAGACAGGTACTTTTCCTGTGGAGATAAAAATATGTTTAGCCATCTTTGCATATTGGATGTATATCCGTGGGATGGCTGATGACCGTTTCCCAAAATTATGCTGTTTAGAACAACTTCAAAACTGTGTCTGTTGCTGTGGGGAGAGGGGCTGTATTGGTTGGAGGAGCTTATTGCCACTCTGTTCTCCCCTCCCCTTCCCCCAGGTAATAACACCCAAGGTGGAGCCCTGTGGGCAAGCTATGTCTGTTGCTGTGGGGATTGGGGCTGTATTGAGTGGAGGAGCTTACTATCACTCTGCTCTCCCCTCCCCTTCCTCCAGGTAATAACCCCCAGAATGGGACCCTGTGAGCGCCAGCCTGAAGGGCGACACCCAAAGGGTGTCGGCCGTTGACTGGGGCTGTTGGCTGGGCCGGGGTGCCTGAGGGCCCTTCTGCTGGAGAGAAACCACATCTGTCATTGTGCGGCCCATCTTTGTTGCTGCTGATGCCCCACCGATACTGCTGCTGCCACTGCTGTTGCTGGACCTGCGCTTGGACCCACTGTATGCTGCCACCATCATTGTGTACTGCACTCAACGTGTGGCCCTTAGCGGGACTGGGGGGGATTAGGGGTGTGTGGCTTTTATCTTGTTTTAACTTGTGGTTTTAATGGGTTTGAGGGGGTGAGGTGGGTGTGGCTTGAGGGTGAGAGGCATGGGGAGTGGGTTAGGGTGGATAGGGCTAACCCCCCTGGTGAGAGGAATGGAGGTGCACCCTGGGGAGGGTTGGGGGGACTCCCTGTGACCCCGAGGAGGGGATTCCTTGTGAAAGAAGAAGTCCCAAGAGGTGGGGAGGAGGTGGGAATGGAATGGGGAGGGGAAGGGGTTGTGCCCCCGGTGATATGGGGGGGCACCTCCCATATGATGGGGAAGGGGGACTCTCTGTGAGAGAGGGAGTCCCAGAGGGAAGGGGTGTGGACTGGGAGGGTAGGAGGGTTGGGGGTGGAGTCCCTTTCGCTGGCCTGTTGGGGCAGCCCATAGAGAATGGGTGTCGAACGGGGTTCTCTAAGGATGGGAGGACTTCCACAGTTATCGGGGTCGTTATGATTTGGGGAGATATGGTCCAAAGAGGAGGGTGTTTCATCAGTGAGGAGGGAGGGGTGCCTTGTGCTGTGGGGAAAAGGGAAGGAGGAACAAGGCCCTCGAGGTCTGGGGCGTCGGGGCCCCCGGGAACACGCACGCCCACTCGCTCGAGCAACGGGTGTCAGCAAGGCTATGGGGGAAAAACAAGCCCTCAGGTTGGGATAGGGCTACCAGAATGGTGAGTCCCCAGCCTGTATCATCACAGGGCACGGAGGCAATCACAAGCCTTAATTGCTGACACCTGCTCGCAGCCACACGGGGGTACAGGAGGGGGATGGAGGCGTGCAGCAGTTGAGGGGAGGGGAGTGTGGAGGACCCAAGGGGGGAAAAGGGGAAGGACAGGACTCTCACGCAGGGGAAGCCCCCAGGCACCCGTGCTCCCCTTGATACTCCTGGGCAACGCACTCACCTCTCTTATCCTGTGGTCACAATCAAGCACGCACACACCCTTCTTGCACTCCAGTCAGTCACCCACACTACAATTGACAGCTCCACTCTCCACGGCACACAACACAATAGGGGGCCAGTCTCACGGCACGTCAGGCACCGATCACCAGCACTGTGTCTGTGCTGGCAGCAGTCTTTTGTAGGTTCCCCCTAGGGCGTTGCTGGAGTCGCGCTGAGCGACGCACCGGGGGGGGCGTGGTCAGCTCTGGGCCGGCCTGCGTCTTGGCCCCGCCCCCTGGGAGATCAGCGTGATGCGGAAGTGGTTTGTCTTGCGGGGGCATGGCTGTCGGAGGTTCCTGTGGCGGCGGCGGCGGTTGCTTTGGGCCAAGGTCAGCAGCGGGGGCTGTTGGGGGTACAGGGAGCCTTTGCGCCGGGGTCTGTGCTGGCGGGGGGTGGCGGTTGCGGCCCCCTAGTCCCTGCCTCCTTACAGCACCCCCCCTCCAAGCCGGATGACCCAGCGTGGGACGAGGTTTTAACGGGTACCGCAAGTGAAACAAACGGGTCAAACGGGGGGCATGGACGTCGGTCGCCCGTTCCCAAGATCGTTCCGCCGGCCCGTAGCCTTTCCAATCTATTAGGTACCAGAGTCGCCCTTGGCGTCGACGGGCGTCAAGGATCTGGTGAACTTCGTATTCGTGGGTTACGGGTAGGGGGCCGACGTGTTTATTGGCGGGTTGTTGAGGGGGGTGTGCGGGTTTCAGTTGGGAGACATGGAACGTAGGGTGGATGTGATAGTGGGCTGGGAGTTTCACTCGATACGCCACATCATTAATTTGTCGTTCGATAGGGAATGGTCCGAAGTAGCGATCATCCAATTTAGCAGCGGGTCGTGTAGAGGGATAGTTGCGTCGGTCGACCCAGACCCAATCCCCAGGGGAGTATTGGGGCGAAGCTTGCCGGTGACGATCCGCATATTTCTTGTATTGTTGACGGGCCTGTTGCAAGGCCTCCTTAGCGAGGACTTGGGCCTGCCGAATTCGTTCCACCAGGGCTCCTGCTGCGGGGACGGAGCACGCGGTTAGCTTCGGGAGGCAGAGGGGAGGGTGGTACCCATACGAGACGTAGAAGGGGGAATTCCCCAGAGAAGCGTTAAGGGTATTATTATACGTAAATTCTGCGATGGGCAAAAGTTCGTACCAGTCGTCCTGGTGATATCCCGTGTAACAACGGAGATATTGCTCCACTGCTTGGTTCACTCGTTCCACCTGCCCATTGGCTTGGGGATGGTACCCGGAGGTCAAGCTGCGTTTGATTTGCAGGCTTTGCAACAAGTCTTTCCACAGTCGCGAAGTGAATTGGGCGCCTCGGTCCGAGACTATTTCGAGGGGCAACCCATGTAGCTTGATCACGTGGTGTAGGAGGAGGTGGGCGGTCTCGCTGGCCGTAGGCAGCCCGGTTGTGGCTACAAAGTGCCCTAATTTTGAAAAGTGATCCACGATCACAAGGATGGTGGTGTAGGTGGAGGAGGGAGGTAAATCGACAATGAAATCAACACCAATGCGCTGCCATGGTCCCTGTGGCAGGGGAGGCAATTGCAGCAGGCCCTGTGGTCGTTGGCGGGGTACCTTCGTGCGGGCACAGACACTACAGCGCTTGACGTATCGCGCCACATCTTGCTGCAGGGTTGGCCACCAGAAATGCCTCTGGAGGAGGGCCGTGGTTCGGCGGATCCCTGGGTGCCCTGCCAACGGGGCATCGTGGTGCCCCCACAACAGGGGTTTTTGGGCCTGGGGTGGGACCACCAGACATTGTCCGTAGTACAAACATCCATCCTGTCCTCGCTGTAGTTTACCGTTGAGGTCTGTCCGGAGCGGGCGGGGGCAGTTCTGAAATTGGGCGGCGGTGAGGACGTGGATTCCTACGGTCCCAGCCTTCAGGATGGTTTCTCCTCGGTGATCCGGGGGTTCCCCGACCTCGGTACATCGGGACAGAGCGTCGGCCACAATGTTCTGTGCGCCTGGACGGTACTGGATGTGGAACTGAAAGCGCGTGAAGAAAAGCGCCCAACGCCCGTGCCGGGCATTGGTGATCCGTGTAGTCTGGAGATAGGTGAGGTTGCGGTGATCCGTAACCACTGTCACAGGATATTTCGCTCCCTCGAGGTACTGTCGCCAGGCTTCAAAGGCTGCCTTGATGGCCAGCAGCTCCCGATCCAGCACGGTGTAATTTTTTTCGGCACTGGACAGTTGCCGAGAATAATAGGCGCAGGGTAGTAGTCGTTCTCCCCCCGCCTCTTGTTGCAACAATACTGCTCCAATGGCCACACTTGAGGCGTCCGTTTCGACGGTAAAGGGGTGTTCGAAGCGAGGGTGCTGTAAAATGGGTGCTTGAGTGAAGGTGGTCTTTAGGGCATCAAAGGCTCGTTGCTGTGCCGGCTCCCATGCATACTTTGCCCCCTTTCGTAATAAGGCCGTTAAGGGGGCAGTCAATTGGGCATAATTGACGATGTATTGCCGGTAGTAGTTCGCGGTCCCAAGGAACCGTTGGAGTGCTTTAACCGAGGGGGGTGGAGTCCATTGAAGGATTGCGGCGATTTTCCCAGGGTCCATCCGGATCCCTTGTGGGGAAACGATGAAGCCGAGGAAGTCGATGGTGGAGACGTGGAAAGCACACTTCTCATATTTACAAAATAACCGATTCTGTCGTAGACGCTGTAACACCTGCTGTACCTGGGGAACGTGTTCGGCAAGGGTCCGGGAGAAGATCAAAATGTCGTCAAGGTACGCCACGACGCAGGTATCCAACATGTCACGCAGTACATCGTTGATAAGGTGCTGAAAGGTAGCTGGCGCGTTTGCCAGCCCGAACGGCATGACCGTATATTCGAAGTGCCCGTACCGAGTGCGAAAGGCCGTCTTCCACTCATCCCCCGGGCGTATGCGCAAAAGATTGTATGCTCCCCGTAAGTCCAATTTGGTAAATACCTTAGCTCCGTGGAGCCGATTCAGAAGTTCTGGGATCAAGGGGAGGGGGTAACGGTTCTTTATAGTGATGGCGTTGAGTCCGCGATAGTCGATGCAGGGGCGTAACCCCCCATCTTTTTTGGAAACAAAAAATAATGGTGCCCCCGCTGGGGACGTGGAGTGGCGTATGAAGCCACGGCGCAAATTATCCTCTACGTATTCTTTTAATGTGACTAATTCGGGAGCGGACAGAGCATAGATCCGTCCATACGGGGGTTCCGTCCCTGGGAGGAGTTCAATGGGACAATCGTAAGTCCGGTGGGGCGGTAAGGTCTCCGCTTCCTGTTTACTAAACACCTCTCGGAGGTGACGGTAGGGGGCCGGCAGTCGGGAGAGACTGTCTTCCGTCTGGGTCCCCAGCAGGACGGCCCTGGGGGGGGTTACCATGCATGTGGCAGAGCAATAGTCCGTCCGGAATACCAGGGTCCCCTGTGCCCATTGGATTCCGGGGTCGTGGGTGCGAAGCCACGGGATTCCTAGTACCACTTCGAACATTGGGGAGGCCACGATATCGAAGCGCAGTCGTTCAACGTGGGCCCCGATAGCAACTTGAAGAGGTGTAGTTTGCCATATCAGGGGCCCGGAGCTAAGGGGGGAACCATCAATAGTGCGGACTTGCTCCGCCGTCGCCCGGGGGGTCTGGGAAATATCATGCTGTTGTATAAACCCTTGATCCATGAAGTTCCCCGAGGCCCCGGAGTCGATAAGGGCCCAGGTCACGATGCCCCGAGGGGTATCCCCTTGAAGGGTAACAGGGATTCTCAAATGTTGTCCTCCCCCCAAGCCGGTACCGCAGAAGCGGGGGGCCTGCGTTAGGGTGCATCGTTCGGCCGCCGGGGACCCCCCTATAGTTCCCGGGGCCGAGCTTTTCCCGCTTCCCTCCGAGCCGGGGGCAGGGCAGGGCATTCCCGGGCAAAGTGCGACGACTCACCACAATAGAAGCACAGCCGGGAGGTGCGTCGATGTTCACGTTCTGCGGCGGTCAGGGGGGCCCTTGAGGCCCCAATTTGCATGGGTTCCCCTTCGGTCTCTCGCACTCCCTCGCCCCGGGCCGGGGACGGGGGCGGTATCCGGGGCCCCACAGGCCGATAAGGTTCTTGTCGCCGTTCTCGCCGCCGTTCCCCCAAACGTTCATCGATTTGGACCGAGAGGGTGACTAGGGCCCCCCAGGTATCGGGTAAGGGGATGGTCGCAAGGTGGTCCTTGAGCTCCTCGCTCAGCCCCCGTCGATACATCACTCGGAGCACGTGATCCGGCCAGTTGAGGTCTACTGCCAACTGCTGAAAGCGGGTAACGTAATCCAGTAGCGGGCCTTTCCCCTGTTTGAGGTTCATAATGGTAGTCTCCGCGTCTTTTACTCTATGCGGGTAATCGAAAAGAAAAGTAAATTCTTGTATAAAGCGAGGGTAGTCTTGGAGCAGCGGACTCTTGCTGGTCAGCAAGGGGGTGGCCCAGGCCAACGCATGACCCTCCAGGAGACCAATGATGTAAGCTACCTTCCGCGCGTCGGTATTGTATGTTTGGGGCTGCATGGTAAATGCTAGTTCGCAGAGGGCCACGAATCCTCTAAACTGTCTGCGATCCCCCGTGTATTTGGCGATCTTGGGCCCCTTGGGTTCGCGGTGCAGGTGGACCCCGGGTTCCCCTGGGTCGACCGCTGCCGCCTGAGGCGGAGGTGGGGGCGCCCCTGCTCCCCCCCCGGGCTGTTGATCCTTTAAATCCCTTACCTCCATGGCCAGGGATTTAACGATACGTGAAAGCTCCTGGACCTCTGCAGCAAGCTGCTCCATTGCCTGCAGCTTTCCCTGGGACGGTGGCGTAGGGGGAAGTATTAAATGCTGGTGATTCTGTGGGGAAAAGGGGAGGAGGAACCAGGCCCTCGAGGTCTGGGGCGTCAGGGCCCCCAGGAACACGCACGCCCACTCGCTCGAGCTACGGGTATCAGCAAGGCTATGGGGGAAAAACAAGCCCTCAGGTTGGGATAGGGCTACCAGAATGGTGAGTCCCCAGCCTGTATCATCACAGGGCACGGAGGCAATCACAAGCCTTAATTGCTGACCCTGCTCGCAGCCACACGGGGGTCCAGGAGGGGGATGGAGGCGTGCAGCAGTTGAGGGGAGGGGAGTGTGGAGGACCCAAGGGGGGAAAAGGGGAAGGACAGGACTCTCACGCAGGGGAAGCCCCCAGGCACCCGTGCTCCCCTTGATACTCCTGGGCAACGCACTCACCTCTCTTATCCTGTGGTCACAATCAAGCACGCACACACCCTTCTTGCACTCCAGTCAGTCACCCACACTACAATTGACAGCTCCACTCTCCACGGCACACAACACAATAGGGGGCCAGTCTCACGGCACGTCAGGCACCGATCACCAGCACTGTGTCTGTGCTGGCAGCAGTCTTTTGTAGGTTCCCCCTAGGGCGTTGCTGGAGTCGCGCTGAGCGACGCACCGGGGGGGGCGTGGTCAGCTCTGGGCCGGCCTGCGTCTTGGCCCCGCCCCCTGGGAGATCAGCGTGATGCGGAAGCGGTTTGTCTTGCGGGGGCATGGCTGTCGGGGGTTCCTGTGGCGGCGGCGGCGGTTGCTTTGGGCCAAGGTCAGCAGCGGGGGCTGTTGGGGGTACAGGGAGCCTTTGCGCCGGGGTCTGTGCTGGCGGGGGGTGGCGGTTGCGGCCCCCTAGTCCCTGCCTCCTTACATGTGCCCATTCCCCCCTCAACCTCCCACGTGGGAAGGTTGTGGGTCAAAGCCCAGGAGATCCCAGGTCTTGGCCTGGTGCTGCTAAACGCGAGGTCGGTGATTAATAAGTCATCTACCATCCGGGAGTTAAACCCGGAGTGGTACACCGACCTCGTGTGTATTACAGAGACTTGGCTGAACAATGAATTGGGCCCTATTCTGGCCAATCTTGTTCCGGCAGGGTTCTCTGTGCAGCATCAGCCTCGGCTGGATGGATAGGGGGCAGTGTAGCTATTGCTATCAAGGATGCACTGTCTTTTAGGAGGTATCCGGTGCAGGCTCCACTAGGTGTTGAGTGCCTCCATCTTGTGTTGGATTTGGCTGTGGACAGATTAGGGGCGCTGCTGGTGTGCCGTGCACCCAATTGCCTGGTGGCATCCCTACATGCTTTTGCTGATTTGGTGTCTGATGTGATCCTCCGGACCCCTAGACTAGTGGCCCTGGGGGATTTTAACGTCCACACTGACACCAATCTTGGAGGAGCAAGGCATGAGTACATGACCTCCATGACAACCATGGGCCTATCCCAAATCATCTGTGGCCCCACACATGAGGAGGGGCATACACTGGATTTGGTTTTCTGCACCGGCCTTGAGGCAGGGGGTCAGTTAGTAGGAGTTAAGGGGAAAGAGTCTTTGTCACGGTCTGACCATTACCTCCTTAAGGCGTGCATCCTGGTGCATGTTAGCTCCCGGCAGGGTGAAGAACCTATTAGATCGGTCCTCCCCCGGAGACTTATGGAACCGGATCGGTTCCGGAATGCTCTGGGGGAGTTTCCCCTGGACCTTGATACCCGCTCTGTCGATGATCTCGTAGCCTTCTGGAACATCTTGTTGGCCGAGACCATTGACAGGGTGGCTCCCAGGTGTCCTTTGCCCTCCCGAGTCTCCCACAGGTCTCCTTGGTTTACTGAGGGTCTGCGGTGTTTGAAACGGGAGAGCAGGCGGTTGAAGCAACAGTGGCGCCGGACTCGTGATGAGTATGATCGATCGCAGCATAAGAGCAGTTTAAAGGACTATGCTGTGGTGGTGCAGGCAGCAAAGAAGCAGTTCTTTGCTGCCCTTATTGCATCTGCAAAGTCATGTCCAGCAGAGCTTTTCTGGGTGGTGAAAGGTTTGGTCAGTGCTGCCTGTCTCCACCTGGACCTGGAGCAATCCAGTGACCACTGTGACTGGTTTATCTAGTACTTTGTAGATAAGATTGCTCGCATCTGCCACGATTTAAGTTCCAAAGTTATTGCAGAGGATCATCTTGGGGCTATGGATGTCCCGTCCTCTCCTGTTTTGTGGGATCGGTTTCAGATGGTATTGCCTGCCTATGTGGAGTCCTTGTTGGGATCTGTTTGTGCCACTACTTGTGAACAAGATCCTTGCCCATCCTGGCTGGTGAAAGCCAGCCAAGAGGTGCTACGGCCATTGCTGGCTGGGGTGGTTAGTGCCTCCCTTTGGAAGGGCAGGGTGCCTGAATGCCTGAAGGATGCTGTGGTTAGGACCGTGTTCAAGAAACCATCTCTTGATGCTGATGCTCCTGCCAGTTATCGGCTGGTCTCTAACCTTCCCTTTTTAGGGAAGGTTATTGAACGGGCTCTGGCACGGCAGCTCCAAGAACACCTGGACTGCATCGGTTTCCTTGACCCCTCTCTGTCTGGGTTTTGACCTGGGTATGGTACAGAGACTGCATTGGTGGCCTTGATTGATGATCTCATGTCTGGTGTTGAACCAGGGTCTTCAGATATTACTGGTCCTGCTAGACCTTTCAGCTGCATTCGACACAGTCGATCATGAGGTGGTGACTCGCCTGCGAGACCGTGCCAGGATTGGCGGGATGGTCTTGGACTGGTTTTTTTGTTCATTCCTGGCTGGGAGAACTCATGGGGTGGTCTTGGGGGAGTGTGCATCTTCCCTGCAGGACCTTACGTATGGAGTCC
Organism: Sphenodon punctatus; assembly: GCA_003113815.1. NCBI lineage: Eukaryota > Metazoa > Chordata > Lepidosauria > Sphenodontia > Sphenodontidae > Sphenodon > Sphenodon punctatus. The sequence goes on along the minus strand of QEPC01007587.1, from coordinate 684,308 downwards.
TGCAGGGTGCCATTATGTCCCCCCTCTTGTTTAACATCTATATGCAGTCACTAGGGGAGATCGTGAGAGGGTTTCAGGGCATGAAGTGTCATCAGTATGCTGATGACACTCAGCTCTAACTCTCTTTTTCCATAGACCCAGGCCATGTAGTCTATTTACTTTTCCAGTGGCTAGGCTCAAGGTGCTGGTTTTGACCTTCAAAGCCCTTCATGGCCTGGGCCCTGCCTATCTGTGGGATCGCCTCACTCCCTATGTGCCCGTGCGACCCCTGTGATCATCTGTGCGGGTCTTTTTGGAGGTTCTCTGGGTGAGACGGGTGGCCACTGATGTGAGAGCCTTTTCAGTGGCTGCCCCCATGCTGTGGAATTCGCTCCTGGAGGTTCGATTGGACATTTTGACATTTGTGTAAGACCTGTCTGTTCCGCCAGGCTTTTGATGAGGGTAAGGGGTAGGGTGGGGGGTAGGGTTTGGGAGGGAGGTTGAGTTTTATGATTTATTTTAAAATTTGTTTTTTTTATTATTCTTTTTTTGGTGAGTTGTTTGTTGCCCTGAACTGCCTTTGGGCAGGAGGGGTGGGATACAAGTTTTAAATAAATAAATAAAATAAAATAAAACACAAATAAATGGGAATGAGATTTAACAAAAATGCTGGGGAAATCTGGATTTTCTCTCTCCTACTTTGAAAGCATCCCAAAAGACAGAGCAAAGTCATTGGATAAAGCCAGACTTAGGGACATTTTCACACAAGTAGACATAGGGGTCTTAATTTTGCTTAAAGTGGTACCATGGTATTGCAATCTTAAAAAACCGTATGGCTTGGAAAAATATCTTACTTATATTAATAATCATACTACTCACAGAGCCTTGATGCTCTTCCATTTTCAGATGATGGTTTCTAAGGTTATTGAAGGGAGATATAAATCTATCCCACATGATCTTCAGATTTTTCCTTGTGGTTTGGACCAAGTGGAGAACCTTTCCCACTATATGTTCTCCTGCTTACACTCGCACGATGTGCGAGTTAAATTACTGGAGCCAGTTCTAAAAGGGAAAGAATATTGGGACCTGCAGCACAAAATTGTTTATCTCTTGGTTGGTGATTGTAAGCCTATTTTTCTGAAGGTATTGAATGTTGCACATCCCTTAGTTATTCGAAGACGCACTCCTATGGATAAAATTTTTTAAGATATCCGATAATTTTTGTATTATATTGTATATTTGGAAAATTTGTATATTAATTCGTATATACATTTTATAATGGTTATTTATATTTGTCTATGTGTTTCAATTTTGTCACAACCTATGGTTAAGACAATAAAATTTGTTTCATTTTACATAGTATAATATGCACACTGACATAGACAGACACTGTGCATAGACTGAACTATAAAGGGAGACAATTAAAATCAAAATGAACACCAACACTGGCGCTCTACTATAAAGAAACACATAGAGGAATCAAACGCAGAACTAGCAGTAGGAGTGAGCTTTGCAGCCTCTCTCAGGGGAATATAAATTCTTCCCAGTACCCTCCCCCCATCCCCACTAATTGGTTCTGCTGAATTGTTGGCAGCATTGAAGAAAGACTAGGTCCAATTGGCATTCTTGGAAGGTCGAGGGTGCCCGGATTCTTCAAGTGAAGGATTTTAGGTACCTGGGTATTACGTTTCAATCTACAGGGGGTTGTAGAAAGCATATTGAGGGGACGCTGGTAGTGGCTAAACAATCAGTCTTTGCCATTCGAAAAAAATATTTGTCCTCGGGGAGGACTGAGATCAAAATGGCACTCCAGGCCTTTAATGCCAAGTCCACTTCCCAGTTTCTATTTGTCGTGGATCTATGGGCACATTTCTCCATAGCACACATTGATAGTGTGCAGTTTATGTTTCTCAGGGCCCTTCTTAGGGCCCCGGGAGGAACCCCACGGGCTGCAATTCGATTAGAGCTGGGCCAGTGGAGGTGGCTTTTCCGGGCATGGGCTAGGGCGCACAAGCTCTGGCTCAGGTCTATTGATCTGTGCCAGAGGGGCCTGTTCCCTTATTTACAAGCAAATGCCTTCAGGAGCCAGTGGACCCTGAGGGTGGAGGCCCATTTAGTTAAGTTGGGTTTGTCCCGGATTTACCTGTTATCCAAGGATTTAGGGGTGGCGGCGGTGGAAATAAAGCGTAGGTGGGAGGGTGTGGACCTTCAGGAGGAGAGGGGTCAGGTGGCAGCTGCCTCGCATATGTCCTACTATTTGAGGTTGGCCCCCCAGATTGACTCATTAGCACAGTATCTTGCTGCGAGCTATTCGGCCAGAGAAAAGTGGCTGGTGGGGGCTACGCGTCTTAATGCCCTCCCAACCCAGCTTTGGGTAGGTAGACTTGCCAAGCTGTCATTTGCACAGAGACTTTGTCCTTTTGACCACCTTGAGGCTGAAACTACCGACCACGTACTTCTTAGATGCCATCTGTATGATCATCTGCAGGCTAAGTTTTTGGGGTCTCTCCCGGCAAGGTACCTTGGATGGTCTGATGTAAGGAGAGTGGAATTTTTGCTCACAGATGATAATCAGGAAATTAATGGTGCTGTGGCAAAATTCTTGACTGCTGCATTTATTAGGAGACAACATTTTGTAGATATTAAACTCCCCACTTCTCCTGAATAGGGGTTTGTTTCTTCAGGGATGAAAGTCTCTACTTTAAAGAGTAATTGGTTGGAGGGGGTTTGTGGACTCACTTGGGTTTTTCTATGTTTTCAGTAGTGAGGCCATTAGTTCGAGACTGGTTACCTTCCAGGGCAACACTAGTTTCCTAGAACCCGGTGTCGCCTTGGTTTGTATGATCAGGTATTCATATAACACCTTGGTCTATTTGTGGAGTCCCTGAGCTAGCTTTGTCCAATATATATTTTGTATTTCCATATGGATTGTTATTACTTAACTCGATTTTATGTAAATGTATTGCTTATGTTTATGTGTGTGTTTGGTCTAGCAATGGCTTAGTGCCAAGCTTAATAAAAGTATTGATTGATTGAAGAAAGACCTATCCCAGGGATTCTCAGTGCTTGTCACGTTGCTGCTTGATATGTTCCCAAAGCCAATTGGTCAGCAGAGATGTTGATCATGTATCCTGACTACTCTCTCCCCTCCTCTGCTTTCCCTTGAGTTATTTTTCAGCGTCATAGCAGTCTGTATAGACTGTAACAGGGTCAAAACAGAAATAATTTTTTCAAACCAATTTCATTTGAATATAGATTTGTTTTAGTTAAATTGGTAACTAAAACAAATGTAGAAAAATTAGTTTTAGTTAATAATTTAACTAAAATGAATTGCACACCAATATAGTGATCAGTGCACCAAGTTAGATAAGGAGATGATAAATGGCAGGGTGGCGGGGACATTTGACTTGCCCCCAGTGCATGATCTGCTGGTTTCCCTCTTCGGGGCTGTCTCAAAGAAGGTACCTGAGGATTTTTTACTCATTTACCATCTCTCTTACCCCAGAGGGAGTTTGGTTAATAATGCCATACCCTCTAACTGTTCAGTATGCTATATCTCATTTGGCATGGTGGGTGAAATGGTGTGGGTGCATGGCAAGGGGGCCCTCTTAGATAAGAGCAACATAAAGTCTGCATTTCAGCTGCACCTCCTGCACCCAGATGACTTTCAGCTGCTAGCTGTTGAGTTCTAAGGTCAATTCTATTTCAACAAAGCTATGCTCACGGGAATCCAACCCTGTTTGTATGCCCTCAAACTGACGGCCAGACAGCTACAGTCGCTACTTGGGGGCCTGAATTTTGTCAGCTGAGTAGTGGTACCTGTGTGTGCCTTTGTCTCTCGCTTATAAGCTTGAATATCCAGGAAACTGCAGGCCAACCATCATGTGAGGGTGACCAAGGAGATGGAGGAGGAACTGGGGATCTGGGATACCCTTTTGTCCACATATAATGGTGTCAGTTTTGGTGGGGAAAGTGGCTTCTGGAGGTCGAGCTCCAGTTGTAGTCAAGTGAAGTGGTGGACCTTGGTTTGGGGGTATAATTATTATTTTTATTTTATTTTATTTTATTTCTTTACATTTTTTAGTTGCTTCCTCATGCCATGGCATCTTGGGGTGACTTACAAAAGCAAAATATCAACAATAAAAAATAAAAAAATANCCACTACCCCATCCTCCCATCATCCCCTCCGAAGGCCTGGGTGAACAGCCAGGTCTTACAGGCTCGGCAAAAAGCCAACAGACCTGGGGCCAGGAGGGCTTCCTCCGGAAGGGAGTTCCAGAGTCACAGCATGGCCACCGAGAATGCCCTCTCCATTGTGGCCCCCCATTTTACACGGGGGACCTCCAGGAAGGCACCCCCGGCAGACCAAAGGGGTCGTCCTGGAGCGCCGAGGGTGAGGCAGTCCCTAAGATATGAGGGACCCAGACCATGTAGGGCTTTATAGGCCAACACCTTGAGTCTGGCTCGATACACTATAGGCAGCCAGTGCAGAGTGCAGAGCACAGGCGTAATGTGCTCCCGTCGACCCGTGCCCGTAAGGAGATGGACCACCACATTCTGCACTAGCTGCAGCCTCCGAACCAGCATCAAGGGAAGCCCCACATAGACCACGTTACAGTAGTCTAGCCTCGAGGTGATGAAGGCATGAATGAGGGTGGCCAGGTCAGGCCTGGAAATGTACGGCCGCAGCCTCAGCACCAGATACAACTGGCAGAAGGCAGCTTTAGCCACCTGTCAGTCCAGGCAGAGGTCTGAGTCCAATAACACTCCCAGACTCTGAACCTGCTGGGCTACAGGAGGGTGAACCCCCCATACCAAGGGGGCCAACACCTCCCTCGCCCTACTCACCACCATTACCTCCGTCTTGTCGGGATTGAGTCTCAGTCTGCACTAACATGTCCAATCCACCACGGTCTCCAAACACTGGGAAAGTACTGAGATGGCAGGACCTGGGTCGGTTGAAAAGGAGAGGTACAGCTCTGTATCATCAGCATATTGGTGACACTGCACCCCGAACCCTCTCATGATCTCCCCCAAGGGCTGCATATACACATTAAACAGTAGTAAAGACAGAATTGAACCCTGCGGAATGCCACAGTTTAAGGCCTGCGGGCTAGATGTTTCATCCCCCAACACCACCCACTGGCTTCTCTCCGAGACGAATGAGTGGAATCACCCAAGGACAGTCTCGTCCAGACCCCCCAGAGCTCGCAGGCCTCTCAACAGCAGCCCATGATCCATGGCATCAAAAGTGGCTGAGAGATCTAGCAGGATCAAAAATGTTGAACGTCCTGCTTCCATATCCCAGCGGAGATCGTCCACCAAAGCCACTTTGTACTAATACTTCCAGTGCCAGTTATGCATACAGCCATGGCTTCTGGAATGGGAAGGTGCCAATATCACAAGGGAACTCACTTTCTGGGATTTTTTTCCTGTAGTAGTGGCAGCTCACTTGTGGGCAACCATGCAGAAAAGGAACCTACAAGGGGTTCCTTTTCTGGTGTGATGACATGGTGGTGGTTCACACTATTAATAGTGGTATGCGGAAGGCACACAATTCATTTAAATTTTTCTTTAAAAAAACCAACAACAACAAAAACCTTCTTGGTTCCCCCCGCCCACCCAAAATGACCATATCATTTCCAGCTTTTTTTAAAAAAATAATAATAATTAATTAATTGATAATTCTTAATTGTTAATTAGTATTAACAACGGCATACCCAATGTCCTTTCTCATTCTCAGATCAATTGGTTCTGTATCCTGGCACCCAGATATACACCTGACACCCAGACCAATACCAGAGAATTTGTGAAGCCTTGGGTAATTGAACTCTTTGAAACAGTCAAGGGATCTTTGGGCCCACAGGCCAAGTCAGCTTTTAATCAAACGTTCCATCAAGTTCAGCAGTTCAGGGCACAGGAGGGCTGGTTTTTAAGCTTTCCAATTCCAGAGCCGGCAGTTTGGGCTCATGCTCAGGTGTAAGTGGTTAGCACCAGGCACGATAGTCAATAAGATGGTGGGTGGCACTCAACTATATTATTAGACTGTCGGGACAACCACCTCTTGACCAAGGCTTTTTCCTCCAGAGGAAGGTCTAGAGCAGGTCTTGACAATGGGGGTGGCAGATAGATGAGTGGGCTCCAATCACACCTTCCCTTTCGCTTAGGTTGGTTAGGAAGCTCCAGCAGGTATGCCACGATAGTCACAAAGCCACTTTGATCGGAACAGCATTCCTTTTAACGGAACATTGATGGTGGGTGAGCTTGTGCCTGACTTGCAAGCTGATCATTCCAGGTGCACTTTGGATGTCAGGGATGTATCCTTTGATGGGCCTAACGCCCATCAGATCAGATGGGTCAGATTCTCTAAAACTGACCAGAGAGGATGGGGGGAAACTGTTGAGTAGCACCCTGGTAGAGATTCTGAACTTTGCCCAGTACAGGCGGTGAGGTCATATTTGGTGCTGCATCTCATGTATCTGGGACCATTGTTGTGCATGCTAATGGTGCCTATGTCACCTGCTATTAATTGGTGGCTGTGATCCATAAATACTTATGTGACCTCCAACTCTCCCTGAGAAATTTTGGATCCCACCCTTTCTGTATTAGCGCAGTTAATAATATGGCATCAGCCTTAGGCTTAAGTAACTGAGCAGTGAGCAGTCACTCAGGTGGAGTGTGTGGGGAGGGATTCTAAAAGGTGGCTCCCAGCATGGCTACTGTGGCAGTTTGCATGCACTCCCCCTGCCATGGACCATGGGGGATGGGAAAGCGCATGAGACTGACCTTTGAAATTGACATGTCCTGATCATGAGCATTGGGGAACCAGGCTTTCCAGTGCTGGTGGCCAGTTTCCGTGACTTGTGAAGTCCATGTCCCTCACCGACAGTGCCTATGAGTGGTGGACCAATCTGCTGGCATGGGTGGCCAACTCGGTTCATACAGGCAGGGGCTCCATGGCCACCAGATGCAACGCTCTTTTTTTGCTTCCCCGTATGATACCGGATATCTCAGCAGTGTGCCATAAGTGGCCATGAGTGGTTGCTCTGTGGCTCATGGGAGCTCGTATCCACCCAACATCATGAACAGACAAGTCATCAGATAAGTGATTTCTAGGTGTCCATGCTTGGTAGCATCTTGTTTAAAAACACCCTCTGAAGCAATCAACATTGGCCACAGTCAGATAAAGGATGCTGGGTTAGATGGACCAATATAGCAGTTCTGGTCTCTTAAATTATTACCTAGACAAAAAACCTTCAGTTTAAGAAGTTTGTTAAGGTGGCATTACAAATTATACTCAAATGTTAACATAACAGTAAATTGTATGTTAAGGCAACTTTATTAAATATCAGACCAATCTATACATTTTTCTTATTAATTAATTAAAAACATGACAACTGAAATTCAGCTGCATATGTGTGGTATGGTGATTGAAAAATACGTATACGTGATGAGGAATGCATACAGTTTAATTTCAGTTAAGTCAAAATTTATTTTATTAATGAAGAAAAGAAAAGAAAAATGTATAGATTGTCCTGATATATAATAAAGTTGCCTTAACATACAATTTACTGTTATGTAAACATTTGAGTATAATTTGTAATGCCACCGTAACAAACTTCTTAAACTGAAGGTTTTTTGTCTAGGTAATTTGCCCTTCTGTTGAAACTTAATAGTTTTGTTAATGCATAAACTGGCCCCAGACATAAGAACACTGCAGGTGCACACAGGTGCACCTGCACCCATTCCCCCATATTCCCCCACATGGAGCAACCTGGTTTTTTTTTGCAGGTTTCTCTGTGTAGGGGTTATGGGTGGAGGTGTGTGTTACACAGGAGTGCACAAGCGACTGCTTTAATATGAGACACACCCACCCATGTTACTGCGTGGGTGCGTCTCATGTAAAAGAGGTCACACACTCATTCACACACGTGCTCTCACCTTTCACACACAGACTCACTCTAGCTGATTACACACACAGTCATTCATACACACTACACACATGCTCTCATTTCACACATTCATTCAAATTGATCACGCACACACTCATCCATATACACTACACACACATGCTCTCACCTCACACACTCATTCAAATTGATCAGTCATGCACACTAGACCAGGGGCGTAACTAGGGTGCAATGGGCCCCTGGTCAAGAAGTCAAGATGGGAACCCCTCTTTGTGTCCTGCCAGCAAGCCTAGAGGTGCCACCTGGCTCAGCAGGCCTGGGGGCACTGCTATCAAACACACAAGACACCAAAAATGCAGCCAATCTATTAAGTGCATTATGGGCAGTGTGAATTGATTATATGGGAGGCGCAAATGAACTGGTTATGAGGTGGGGGTTTAAAGACAGTATTCCTGTTAGCAAAACCTTCATTAAGAAGAGTTAGTGAAATAGCAGCCATAATAATCTCATAACCATATTTGCTGATTTTCCAAGATAGTAAATTTCGCTCACAAAAGTAGAGAATTGCAGGCCTGGAGATTGAAGTGTTGAAGGCCTTCTCCTATCTGGGGGTCTACTTTACAGCAAGGGGTACATGGTCACAACATGTTAGCAATAGAGTGTGGGTGGCAAGGGACACTGTTAAGGCCCTTCTGAAGGCGTACAATATTTCTTTTGGTACCCCCATTGCATCTATGATGGGGTTTTTTCAAGCCAAGGTGCTCGCTATGTTGACTTTTGGCGCCAAAATAATGACGGCCCCAGATGTGGTGATGTTGGAACGGGTTCAAAATCTTTTCCTGAGGAGGATTCTGGGAGTAGCACCCAGTATACCTGGTGTTGTGATTCGGGCTGAAACTGGCACATTTTCAATCGAGCACCATGTTAGGCTGGTGTTCTTCCGTTATTGGATCAGGTTGCTGGTATTGCCCCCAGACTCCTTGCAAGTACTTTGTCTGATGGAACAACTTATGCATGAGGGAGCCAGGGTATATCTTTGGCTAAGACATTTGGCTACATTATTAAGCAGACAGGGCCTCTCTTTGCAGTGTTTTCAGGGGCTTTCCATTGCAGAGATAAGACGAATTCTTATACAGAGGTCCAAAGATACAGCTATGCAGGAGGATATTTCTCTTTTGGGGAAATGGAGGGTTGTACCCAATCTGGCGAGAGATAAAATTATGTTTGGCAGGGAACCCTATTTAGACATTTTAGGAAAGAGGTGTATGAGACAAATTTATACTCTGTTGCGTTTTGAGTTGCTTGATACTGCTGTGGTGGAGGGCAGATATGCAAGGATCCTGTATGATGACGGTAAATGTTTATGCTCCTTGGATGAAGTGGAATCGGGGGAGCATGTGGTGTTGAGGTGCCCTTACTACTCTCAGCTGAGGGAGACTTGGATAATACCGCTATTAGCGGAAAATGGACTACATTCTGCAGAACCCTTTATTTTTTTGATCAATTTAAAACAACCCCACCATTTGCAGGCAATGACTGTTTTCTTGTCATTGGGTCAAAAAAGGAGGGCAGTAATACATGACCATTTTAATACCCTGAAAGCTAAAGGAAAGGAAAGGACTAGGGATGGGCTAACGCGGTTCGGAAGTTCGGAGTTTGGCCCGAACTCGGCCTGTTTGGATGACCGAACACAAACACGAACACGAACGCGAACATACCGAACAAACCGAACACCAAATGGCGAAATGGCCGAACAGTTTGGTCAGTTCGGATCGCATTTGGGTGAGTTCGGGTGGCAAAAAAAGGTTCACTGGAAGGTCAAACATGACAGGGAGGTGTAGTCAGTCACTGAGGAGCAGACTTCCAGGCACCAGGGGTGGAGAGGCTTGCAAGAAACAAAACTAATTATCTGCCTCCCCCCTTCCCAACACCTTCTGAGCTAGTCACTGTT
>QEPC01007587.1:622752-661064 GCA_003113815.1 Sphenodon punctatus | reverse complement strand
GCTGGCTGGGGGTGGAGCCCTGCCGCAATGGCTTCTGGGGGCTTCAGGGGGCGGGCGGGGCTTCTGGGGGCGGGCGGGCAGCTTTGGCCTGGGGCCTGGGCTGGGCCCTCCCAGGGAGTGGAGCCTCGCTCACCTGCAGGGGATGAGCCCTGCTGTTGCTATGGCGGCTGGATGGGGCTGTCTCTGATCCCTTTGTATTGGTGCCTCAAGTCCTTTGCCAACTGCTGGTACTTGCTCATGTTTCAGTTGTAGCCCTGCTGTGCCATTTGGACTGAGATTTATTGGAAAAAAGCTTCATTCCTGTAGCACATCTTCAGGGCATATTGGACCTTCTGCACCCTCCATAGAGCAACGAAGGTCTTGGTCTCTTCCTCGGTCCAGGGAATGCAGTGCTGGCAGGTGGATCAATAGGCAGAGAGCAACTGCGATTGTGCAGTGATGGTAGCCGTGATGATTGTTGCCTGACTGTTGGTTTGATCTAGGGCCATGGCAATGGTAATCCTCTGCAAGTCATTACATAGGAAGCAACAGCTCAGAAAGAGAAAGTGCCGGGCACATATTTCCAACCAGGAAGAGCTGAGGGAATGCATCTTTGAAAATGGCCCGGTGGCAGTGTGCTTTTAAGGAGGATTTTATGTGACTGCTAGTGAGAATGGAAGTGGAGAGAGGTGCAGGAAGCAGTTGCTCCTCGGAATACTCTACGTTTTTTTGCCCAGGGCTTTATAGTGCTGGCAGATCTGTATGCATGGAGGATGCACATATCCAATTGACAGGACACATGGGTGCACATTAACCTACACGGTAAACTCTTCATGCTCTGGAACCCCATCGTGAGTGGGAGCTACATGGCTGGTAGGTGGGGCCATGTGGCTGGTGGGGGTGAACACCTAATAAATGGGCAAGTGGAGACCCACCTCGTGTGGGCTACCGTCTCATTTGTTAACACCCAGTTTCCTGGCCTACAGCTTTGGAATCTCTGATAGGAGAAAATAACAAAGGAAAAGCCAGATTCCTGTAGGGAAATGATAACATTGTACTGCTTTTTCCTGTCACAAACGTAAGCTATAATTAAAGAGGACAACTCTGTTCCTGATATTTATGAAATGCCACTTGCCCATAAATAGAGAGCTTTGCTAATTAGCACTGGAACAAAATTCATTAAATGTCAAAAAAAAAGGAATATAGTTTGAAATGTGGCTTACAAAATTAGAAGTTTGACTAAATAGTTACTCTTCACCTTTTTGATGAATCAAACCCAGTGAAATGAGTCTAACTGTGTTCAGAGTCTTCTGTTACTTTTAGGCTTGGCTTTCATGTTGAAGTGAAGTGTGATGCGTTGGGCAGATAAAATTAGGATATTACGAAAAAGCATTTAGACAGGAGGAGGCAAATGAGGACTTTATATAGATTATTTTTTTTTAAATTGATCTTACTATTTGCACAAGCTACATTGGGGGTGATCCCATGTCCCAGTAAATGGTATGCATCCTGCGCACATGCACATGCGTGCAAATCGCATGCATCTCCATAGGGATTCCATTGTGCTGCACAGATCCCGTGTGGGACCTGCACGGATCTCACACAGATCCCATGCAGATCCCACTTGGGATTGCAGCCATTGATCAGATATCAAAAATAAAATATATGCATATCCTGTAGTAGGTTAGAATTTTACTCAGGGTCTGACTTTCTTGCTTAGCAATTAAAATCTGTAGCTCTCATAGAACTTTACAAAGTTGGAGAAGAATCATAATTCTTAATTTACAAGTAGAGAAATAGTAATAGATCCAATCTGTACGCAATCTCAAGCATTACAGAATAGTACCAGGATTAGAGCTCAAGCATGCAAGCTTGACTCTAATATTATCAATGGCAAAATACCCATTGACTTCAATGCAATGAAGAATACATCAAGGTCTCTCAACTGCACCAGATAGTTCAGGCGTTTTTGAAGTAAATATCACCACAGTATCATGTTATATGAATGCTGTATACAAGATGTTTCTAACTTTACAGTAAACGTACAGCCAGCTCTACATCCCCTCCATTTATACCAGGAGTGTGGAATCACTCCACCCAAACTGTCCCCAGGGTCTAGATCCTATCTTAGCAGTGTTCTGTGTGCTGGAGTATCCTGTGGAGGGATGGGGATAGGGAACAAATGTGACCCACTCTGTAGACAATGAGATCCACCTACATAGGGAGGCATTGCCACTTACACAGGGAGCATCGCTGCCTATTGTAGGCAGTTGTGGTGAATGTGTAGGGGGAATGGTCACTAATCTGGAAGTGCTGTACACTTGGTGGGCTGCCACAAGGCTATGGAGCACAGCAGTTGGGCTGCAGTGAATGGGATGCCAGGGGCCATTTGGTGGTTGGTCATCAGGCGTAAAAGGATCACAGGCTGGAAGTTCCCTACCTATGTCTTATGCAATTGTTGCAGGATTATCTGTGGTTCCAGAATATCCAGGCCAGGCTAGTCCTCCCTGACCCAATGGCCTGGGTAACTGAGATATTGCTGTACATAGAATAATAAAAGAAAACACCAATAGATGGCATTTAGGAATATGCAATGGTGTTAATGTTAACTCAGAACATCTCGGTCCTATTCAGAGTATTAGTAAAAAGTTCCTATGTTTATATGAAAACAGCTTGTATTTTTTACTTGGACTTTCCAGGACGGAAAGGGATTATGGAATAATATCCCATTGCTGCAAATTCTTCCCCTTTCACGAACCCAACCTTGTGGATGTTTACCATAACTATATTCCACATGGCGATTTCATTTTAATACTGTATAAATATTTATAGAACTGTTCCAGGACACTTCAACAGGGAAGATTTTTAAGAGTCTGGTGCAGAAAGAACAATGAGGATAGATTGTATGACCTTTTCCAAATACAATTCTAAAATGGCTGGGTGGGCCTGCAGCAATTCAGGCAAAATTTCATTTGAAGTCAACTAGAGATTTGCCTTATGAACAACTGAAGAACTGGACATATTTTCTTAAGACTGGGATTGGAGATCTGCAAAACCACAGAATCCTAGAGGTGTGTGGAAGGCATCCCTACCATTTTCATTTTTGTTTTTGTTTTCACTTATAAAAACTCCTTAATTTGGTTTTTTTATTTTTGGTAAATGACCCTACCATGGGGCGGGTGTGTGTGTGTTGAGGACGGCTCATATTATTTTTATTATTTTTATTTTCTTTTAAAAAATCACTGCACATGAGTAAATGGCCTCTAGCCCTTTTCCAAAATGGCACTGACATTGCCAGCACCATTTTGGAAAAGGATGCACATGTGTAGAATGGCCCAGTGGACATTCTGTGCATGCACAGTGATTTTTTAATGTTTTTAAGTTTAATTTAATAATTTTTTAAAAAAATAACTGTACATGCACTGAAGACCATTATGCACATGCATGGTAATGTTTTAGTATTTTTTTAAAAGTAAACAACAAAATTGGAAATGGATTAAAGCAAATGACAATCATTAGCATCTTCATCTGTTTTCGTCACATTAATCAAAAACACATGGGTTCCATTTGTTTTCCTAACTAAGAGAAAACTTTACAGATACACACCCTATGAAATCCTTTCCTCAGTCAGGACCACCACAGTCAATTAAAGTTTATTCACTGATTATAGTGGATGCTAGAATAGAATTTTCAACCCCCCATAAAGAACTACTACTTTAATTTGCCTACAGGAAACTAGATAAACAGGGCACCAATCCAGCAAATGCTGAGTGGTCTTCCTGTACCGCATTCAAGCCCATTTTCTTCCCCATGCCTTCCTTTCATGAAAATTGCAGGCTGAAAATTCCTTCCCTCCCTTCTGGCAGCCTGTTTTTTCTGGCATTCCCATAAACCTCAACACTATAGGTTGTGTACAATTTCATGTCCACTTTTCACTTTGTTGGACACCCTTCAAATTCCTAAAGCTTCATCCTCATGAATTTGTCCACTCCAGTCAAATTGCAGCACCTAGTTGGTTCCCCATTTCTGCAGAGCAACAAATCAAATGGATTGCACTCTTGCAAAACAATTTCACAGCTGCTCTGAAACAAATAATTTCTTACCAAGTATGGTGCTTGAACTGGTGCTAGTGTTGCTAGTATTTTTTATGGAAAGGCATAAATATCACTATTTTCTCTTTTCTCAGGTCGACAGCCCTAATATTTGCTGATTCAAACTGTTTACATGTTGTTTGTGATGTACATGCGTTATTTAAATGTATTTATTGATGATGATTGATTATAGCAATGTACCTGACACTGAACAATCATTATTTAGAGATGGGTCCCTACCCCGAGGGGCTTAACATCTATGGGTGTTTTTAAATGAGACACATCCATGCATGGGCCCCCACCATCCATACGTCCAACTACTCATCTGACAGTAGTGTATGGGGAGGTGGGCTCCCATGACCTATGTAGCATCCACCCATGGGCATGCATGGAGCACCGTTGAAAAATCCAGAGTGTCCCATGCAGGCCAGGGTGGCCACCTCTGTGAACAGGACCATCATGCTGGGAGCCACCCTTGTGAAGTGCTTCCCATGTACGTCACGTGCAAAAGTGCCCCACCGCTGCACCACTCAGTGGACACAGACCCATGTCCAAGTGCAGCAAACACCCAGTGAGATACAAGGGAAGGGTAAACAAACAGAGGGGAACCGGGATACATTTGTGATGTTGAGAAGTTGCAGGTGCATTTGATTAGCTTAGTTACAGAGAAGAAGGGGTCCCTGAATGAAGGAACGTAGGGGAGGCATCAGTGAGTCTGGGGATGAGAAGTTAGGAAAAGCATGATGGAACACATAGGTTTTCAGGAGGGATTTGAAGGTTGGGAGGGAGGGAGAAGAACAAATGTGTTCAGAAAAACAGCTCCAGATAGAAAGGCAGCATAGGAGAAAGGGCAAAAATGGTTCATATTCACAATAATTGCAACCAAGTGGGAAAGTGGTTGAATAGACAAATTAATCAGGTAGACAATCTAGTTGAGCAGACACGGCTCGTATGTATAAATAAAGCAGATGTGCTATCAGGTGCTAGTATATATAAATAAAGCAGATGGGCTGCAGGTGTCTCTAAAGTAATTGAGGTATCAGACAGAAGAAAGATACTGCACTGTCACTATCGTAACTTACCTCCAGGAAACAATGGCAAGGAATAAACTCTACTTGTAACACAGTGACTGAAGCCAGCCCTGTCACAAAGAGAGGAGGATTGTCAGAGGCTCCTTTACGGAGTCAAGCTGCGGAGGGCTGATGCCGCTGGCATAAGTGAAACTAACATGAAATTAGCCCGAGTGGGGCTGGATGTGTTGAGAAACAGGCCACTTGACTGGAGAGTGCTTTCAGCTGCGGAAGTCAGGCAGGACTTTAAAAAGCCTCCAGCAGCTTGTCAGGGAGCGGGTGAATGGTGTGAGCAGCTCATGCTGTTTGGAAGCAGCTGCTCTGACTGGGACTGGATGAGAGCGAGGAGTCAGATAAGCTGGAAATAGAGCGGCACCCCAAAAGTAAACAGAGGGCAGCGGTGGCAGAGCGAGTAAGCAGCCAACCAGCTGCATCGAAAGGCTGAAGGCACCTGAAGATGGCCGGAGGGGTTGAGTGAGTGACCCGAGGTGGAAGCCCATGAGAAGAGAAGCCAGAGAGTCTGAGTGAGCAACCTGTGGGAGGGCTAAAGGGACTCAGTGTAGTCCCCACTGATGCCCTGTACAGAAGCAAGGATTTAGCTCCTAGGATGTTGGTGAAGTGAGACTAAAGAGATGGCTGGGAAGTCAAGGGCCTGTGAGCCCAGGAATGACAAGCAATAAGGTCTGTGAGCCTGTAAGAAAGGTTTAATATAAAGCGCTGTGTAAATAATTGTAAATATGGAAATAGAGGAAAGCCCGGTGCCTGTGCCCCAATTCAGTCCCTAAATAGGTCCAAACAGGCTCCAGCCTGTCACAATGGTGGAGAATTCTGGCATTTAAGAGGAGGCTGCTATGGGTGCGGAGATAGCTGAACATGGAACGCAGACATGGTGGTGGCACCTAAGGGGCTTGCGGGTGACATACCCACTAAGACACCAGTTGCTAGTAATACAACGTGTAGAGAGGGCAACCTAAACAGAGAAATTGGGTATGACCAGACGGTTTGGGGTCCAAGTGGAAATTCCCAGAAGGGGAGAGTTGGAAAAAAATTGAAATGACCCCAGGCTGGGGCTGATGATGTGGGCTATAATGTTAATACTGCTAGAATGGGATGAAATGTAAGATGCAGTTATAAAATAGTTTTAGAGGTTGAAGATGGCTAAAAGGGGTTCTGGGAGGCTGGTGATGTGCCCTCCTCAAGCAATGGGGTAGTGTTCACTTGGGAGGGAACCCCAGAGACCCCATCAGGCAGGATGGAAACCTGCTTGATTGGGCTGGAGGCAGGAAGCCCTGAGTTTGATTAAGGAAAACTAACTTGTGAAAATGAATGGAATGGAAATAATTGATATGTTAATATTGTTTAAAAGGTAAAAATATGGAAACCTGGATTGATTAAGGCAAAACAAGTTGTGGAAAATGAAGAATTTGATGTAGTTGCAATGTGAATAATGGACAAAATGATATTGTTAAAAGTCGGAAGGCTGAATGGGTACAGGGTGAGGGTGATTGAGCTGGTACCTTCAGAAAAAAGGTGACAGGGGGGTGATTGAGGAGATCACAACAGATAATTATGGTTTGTGACGTGGTAGGGTGGTGATGGAGCCGACCATCAGTCAAGAGGGTTCAGGGAGCGATGCTGCTGGTAACTTTCAATAGGCAGGGGGGTAATGGAGTTGACCTAGGGCAGGTTTAAACTATAATTGTAAGGACTTCAGAGTTAAGGGTGGACATCAAGCTGCTACTTAGAGTTGAAACTACTCTAAGTAAATTAGTCCTTGGTTGTTGAATTTATACTGTAATGTTGATAAAAGTTATGGTAAAAGGCTGATAAAAGCTGGTAAAACATTAATGGTAATTTGAAGAGTCAGGTGGGAAAGTAAAGTCCTGACTGCAGAGAGGTTAAGAGGTATTGAGAAGTAAATGTGAAATGTTGAGATGAAAGTGTTAAAATATGGAAATGCTGGTAAATGGTAAAATGTATGTTAAATGGCAGCTAAACCATTGAATTGGCAAGAGAGTTAATATGGAGATCCTGGGTAGGCGATTAAGCCGGCTGGGAAAATTGAATGATTGTATATAGTTATAATGTAGTGAAATTAAGGTAGAATGTTATGGTAATTGGATACTGGAAAACTAATTCAAAAGAGTGATTGTCTGAGTGATAAAGTAAATTGTTATGTAAAATTGAATAAAAGATAAATGAAAGGAAGTGAAGCATGTACGCCAGGTGGAGGAGAGCTTAACCAGTAAGGAAAGGCAAGGAAGTCGAGTCTTTTGATAAGACAACTCCCAAAAGAGGGAGGTATGTAACAGGGTGGCTGGATTCAGCCCTGACACAAAGAGAGAATTTTCAGCGGCTATTATAAGGAGTCAAGCCTCTGAGGGCTGATGCTGCTGTCACAAGTGAAACTAATATGAAATTGACCAGAGTGGGGCTGGATGTGGTGAGAGGCAGTCTGCTTGACTTGAGAGCGCTGACAGCTGCGGCGGTCAGGCGGGACTTCAAAAAGCCTCCAGCAGCTTGTCAGAGAGAGGGTGAATGGCATGAGCAATGCAGGCTGTTTGAAAACGGCTGTTCTGCCTGGGACTGCATAAGAGCAAAGAGCCAGCTAAGCTGGAAATAGAGCGACATCCCGAATGTAACCAGAGGGCAGTGGCAGCGGAACAGCAAGCCGCCAACTGGCTGCATGGAAAGGCTTGAGGCACCTGAAGATGGAGAGACCCAGAGGGGTTGAGTGAGTGACCCAAGGTGGAAACACCTGAGGAGAGAAGCCAGAGAGGCTGCGTGAGCAACCTGAAGGTACTGGAACTGTGAGTGAACCCAGGAGGGCTACAGGGGCTCAGTATAGGAACTCCATATAGGAGGAAGGATTTAGCTCCTTGGACTTTGGTGAACTGAGACTAAAGAAGGGCAAAGTCCCACAAGAAGGCTGGGAAGTAAAGGGCCTGCGAGCCCAGAAATGACAAGCAATAAGGCCTGTGAATCTGTAAGACAGGTTTAATTAATACAGAGTGCTGTGTAAATAAATGTAAATATGGAAATGGAGGAAAGTCCGGTGCCCGTCTTGTCTGTGCCCCAGTTCAGCCCTGAAATAGGTCCAGACAGGCCCTAGCCTGTCACAATATTAATGAAGTTTTCAACTCTCTCTTTAAAATTTGGGCCCTGATCCCACGCAGTATGAAGCACCTTCAGTGGAATCAACGTAACGTGATGGTGCTCAGCACCCAAGATCAGGCCTTTCTCTCCCACTAGATTCAATTTGTTTTCAGATACAACCATCATACAATTCATAGCACAAGTTAGCGTAATACTTCCTTAAATTCTCCAGAGGCAAAACAGACATTAACTTCATCTCCTTCATATTATTAGCTCACTCTCTTCCAGGATTCTGAGCCCAGTTTAACAGAAATATGTTTATTGCTTTCCTGCCATATCTTTTTAGTATATTTCCCCTAATGACTTGCCTCCAGGTATGTGGCATGACATATTTAAGGGCATATATTTGTTTTTTCTTTTTTCCCCTTTCTGAACACATGAATTGAATCTTACAAAGGACCATAACAGATATAAGACCTTAGACCGCAGTGTTTTATTTTGCCCAGACTCACACAGGCTTAATAGGTGAAGGGCATTCTGCTGTTGAAAGGGATAACCATAAGTTGCTTTAGGCCACGTTTTACACATTAAATATTTTCTGCCTGTCTCCTAAAAGGTCTC
Organism: Sphenodon punctatus; assembly: GCA_003113815.1. NCBI lineage: Eukaryota > Metazoa > Chordata > Lepidosauria > Sphenodontia > Sphenodontidae > Sphenodon > Sphenodon punctatus. Next base: position 652,207 of record QEPC01007587.1, on the reverse strand, counting down.
ATGTGACATAAAAGAATTATTTATCTGGGAGGCTTTCACTTGCAGTTCAGACTAAAATAACTGAGAGAAAATGAGAAAAAGAAGGCCTACATTTTTATTCATGGCACTGCTTTCCTTCCTACATATTCCTTGATTTGGATATAATTATGTTATTTTACATTAAGTTGCAGTAGGAGCCTGCTGGGACTTCACCTACAGTTTTTAATGTGGTTTCATAGAAACAGAAATGCAGTAAATCCTGACATGGGGTTCTTCTCCTCTTTTCCCGTTAGATGTTCATAATTTCTTAATGAATTCATTTTACCCGCTCACCAGCTGAACATAGTACAAAAATCACTCCAGGTTACAGTTCTTAAGCTAGGCTCTGTGTATGTCTCTTGCAATTAAAATGTATTTTATTTATTTTATTTATTTTTTATTTATTTTTCCAAATTTATACCCCGCCCCCTCCTGCAACGCAGCTCGGGGCGGCTTCCAACAATCAACAATAAAAACATTAAAATTCATTTTAAAATATTAAATATAAAATATACCATATAAAACAGGGCTAGAAAAATAATAAATAAATGGGTGGGGGACTAAAATCATCCCTCCCCACCCTCCCTCCCAAAGGCCTGGGCAAACAGCCAGGTCTTACAGTTCCGCCGAAATGTTAAAAGGCTTGGGGCCAGGCGAGCTTCCTCCGGAAGGGAGTTCCACAGCCGCGGTCCTACCACCGAGAATGCCCGCTCCATCGTGGCCCCCCGCTTAACACGGGGGACCTCCAGGAGGGCACCCCCGGCAGACCGCAGGAGTCGTTCCGGGGCGCGAAGGGCGAGGCGGTCCCTAAGGTAAGAGGGGCCAAGGCCGTATAGGGCTTTATAGATCATTACTAGGACCTTGAACCTGGCCCGGCACACTATCGGCAGCCAGTGCAGCGCTCGGAGCACCGGTGTAATGTGCTCCCGGCGACCCGTCCCCGTAAGAAGACGGGCCGCCGCATTCTGCACCAGCTGCAGCCTCCGGGCCAAGAACAAGGGAAGCCCCACGTAGAGCGCGTTACAGTAGTCGAGCCGCGAGGTGACGAAGGCATGGATGAGGGAGGCCAGGTCCGGGCCAGAGACATACGGACGCAGCCTACGTACCAGATAAAGCTGGCGGAAGGCAGCCTTAGCGACTGCCTCCACCTGCCGCTCCAGCCGCAGGTCTGCGTCCAATATGACCCCCAGACTCCGGACCTGCTGAGCTACAGGGGGGCAAACCCCCCCAATCAGGGGGGCCACCACCCCCTTCGCCCTCCCCACCACCATCACCTCCGTCTTATCTGGGTTGAGCTTCAGTCTGCTCAGCCGCATCCAATCCGCCACGGCCTCCAAACATTGGGATAGCAACGAGATAGCAGGGTCTGGGTCAGTAGAAAAGGAGAGGTACAGCTGAGTGTAGGGCCAGATGTTGATACCAAAAATATGTAAAAGTTATGTCAGTTCCCCACACCCCAAAATACTGAGATTGTATAAAAGAAAATGTATTAAACAATAGGTACTTACCATGTTTTGATCTCCTCAAGAAGAACTCATTTGTTCAAACTTTGTAAAACTCCTCATTTATTTGATACGTTGGTAACTTTGCTCACTTCATTATCCAGTATTTTGTTATTCAGTACTTCATCTCTTTGGCAGTATTATTTGGTGGTTTGTTTGTTTTTGCAATCGTAAATGTGATTTTGGATTTGACTGGACCATCAAAATGCCAGAGAAATTCATGAAAAGGACCAAATAACAAAGCACCAAATACAAAAGTGATGAAAAGGAATGGAAAACCACATCCAAGTACTGAATAACTGAAGTTATGCATTTAAAAAAGATCAGCAGATACAAAAATGGGCATTTCTACCTGAAACTAAATATCTGAATTTTAGTCACAAATTTAAAACTGCACGTTCATTTTAGCACTAGTTTCAAAATGAATCTGTGTAAAGTAGTCATAATATTTTTTGCAAATTTGCTGAATTCTAGTGAAATACATTTTTGTCCTTAACTTTTCAAATGTTTCTTTCTCTTTACGTACACAGACTGCATTCTGGAAGCAGCTGTACAGAAAGGTAAATAGGGAACTTAGGGGAATTAAGCCAGCTACTTTGCTTGAATGTGAGAATTTTAATAACTTTACAAAACTACCGAGGGAACTTGGAATGTTACTAAAGAGAGTAAGAAAAACCTCAGAAATAAGTTGGTTTCAAGTGTAAGTAATCTACAAGGTATTAAAGTGGCAATTTGTGCTGTCATTTTAATGACTTCAGGAAGTTTATGAATGAATTTTAATGCACTCAGTGAATGAGAAGAGTAAATCAGAATTTGTGTTAATGGGGAATTATAAAGAGCTTGATAACTATTTCTGTTATCTCAATCAGTACAAGAAGGAATAATATACACACATTTTACGGAGGCGAAAAAATTCTGTTTAAAGCATAATTTATATTTGTTGGGTCTGAAGGGACAATTGACTTCATCAAAAATATAATGAATTTAGCCAAATATGATACAAATTGACTTAATTAAAGAAGCAAAGAAACTGTAAATATGAAGAGTGTGGAGAATAATAAGTAAAGTGATTAATTTTTTGCAGTGAGTGTGAGGTACTAAGGGGATCTGAAAGTGAAAGGAGGGGAATCCACGGACCTGTTGCACTAAGCTTAATCTCACACTCCAGGGACTCCTATGGTGTGGGGGGTGCTCATGGTTCTGTTGTGAAAAGAGTCCCCTCAGGATATTAGGTGGCCCTATAAGTTCCCTAAGGAACGAGGCTGGATCATCATCGGGGAAGAGATCAACAGAAGGCATGAGCGTGCCCCTTCCACACTCCACAGAGGGACCAGGTCCCTGTCCACACACCCACACACCCCTCTGCACCCACACAGTGAAAGTAGAGAAACTGCCTCGTGAAACAACGTGGGGAAGAGGGGAAAGCACCATGGAGGAGAGACCAGGAAGGGGGCAACCGTCACCGCACTACAGGAAGTACAATCAGGGATTCCCAGGGAACAGACTGAATAGTGCACACCAACAAGAACTCGTACCTCAGGGAATGCACACTCACTCACCTCACACTTGCCTCTCACTCGCCTCACACCCACACACTCGGACACGGAAGAACACAAGCTTTGCTCAGTCGCTCAGGGGCCAGCTTCACAGCTACGCTGATTGCCAGCACGTGGATACTGAAGCTCCTGTTTAAATACCCCTAGATCCTCTCCTGCTGTGCTCACAGATGTGCGGAGCATCGGGCTGGGCCCCACCCCCTAATTTCCCGGTACTGCAGAGTCTCTTCCTGTATCACCCTGCGCCCCTGCCGTGTCACTCTGCGTTACTTCCGGGTCCTGGGGAGTGTGCCCTGTGCTATCCCCCACCCGCGTTTCCGCTATATCCCCTAGATGGTCGGGGATGTCTAAGGCTTGTGAGGAGGCATCTGGGTTGGGGGGTCCCCTTTGTGCGAGGCTTCCTTCCCCCCTCTGTCTCCGCTGTCCCCTTGTGATCCCACACCTCTGCGCACCGCCCCTAGCCCTGACAGCACCCCCCCCCGGGGTCGCCAAAACCCTGGAAAATCCCATAAGGGTCCCGGTTTAGAGGGATGGTGCAAGTGGAACATACGGGCCTGCTGAGGAGCGTGAATAGAAGCAGCCGGTTCCCAGGAACGATCAGCGATGCTGTATCCCTTCCAATCCATTAAGTAGAAAAGAGTGCCACGTACTCGCTTGGAGTCCAGAAGGGCCCGAACTTCATATTCATGTTCACCTTGGATGTCACATATGGGTCCTGGAGGGGAGGAGGGAGGAAAAAGCGGAGGCCGCTGAGGTTCCAACAAGGACACATGGAACACAGGGTGGATGTGTAGTGATGAAGGTAGGGTTAGTTGGTAAACAACAGGGTTGATTTGCTGTTCCACCAGAAAAGGTCCCATGAATCGGTTATCGAGTTTGGAGGAAGGACGAAGGGATGGATAGTGCCATCGGTCTACCCATACCATATCCCCTACCTGATACTGTGGGGCCGGTTGTTGATGTCTATCAGCATATTGTTTATATTGCTGGCGTGCGGCCTGTAGCATTGCACGTGCATGGACATGGCAATGGTGCAAGGTCTGTATCATGGTACTGGCTGCCGGTACTTCCACCGAGGGTTCTTCAGACAATGCAAGCCTAGGCTGGAACCCATAGGACATGTAGAATGGGGATGTACCTAGGGAAACATGGCGTGTATTATTAAAAACAAATTCAGCAAGGGGGATATACGTTACCCAATCATCTTGTAGGTAGTCGATGTAACAACAAAGATACTGCTCGAGTGTCTGATTAGCCCATTCTACATGCCCATTTTCTTGAGACCTATAGGCCGTGGTAGACGCAATTTGCGTACCTACTGCCATGAATAAATCACACCAAAACCGGGCTGTGAATTGCAGTCCTCGGTCAGACACGATGGTGCGGGGGAGACCGTGGTGCTTCACTACATGTTGAAGGAAGAGCTGCGCTGTGTGGCGGGCAGGAGGGAGCTTTTTACAGGGAATAAAATGTCCCATTTTTCGTGAACTGGTCTATAACTACAAGAATGGTAGTATATCCTTGGGACAGAGGTAATTCCACAATAATGTCTTGGTTAACCCTTTGCCAAGGACCTTGACAGAGAGGAGCCAATTGCAGGAGCTTAGTGCGACAACAAATAGGACAGCCTCATACATACCGCTTTACGTCTTGTTGTATGGTGGGCCACCAGAAGTGTCATTGTAACAGCTGAAGCGTGCGACGCTGCCCAGGGAGTCCTGCTAGTGGGGCATCATGGTGGGCCCATAGAAGTTTTCAGCATGCGGCACGGGGAACTGCGATGGCTCCATGGTGACGGGGCAACCCCGATGGGTGTGGTTCTGTCAGCGTCCGTAGCTCTGGGTCTTGGGCAACCCACTTCTTAAGTTTTTGTGAGGTGAGCCCACCTTCTAGGAAGTCTTGCAGATTAATAATGGCTTCTCCTTTTGAGGTTGGCTCCTTCGAGCTTTCATAGTAACGGGAAAGGACATCCGCCACCGTATTGAGTTTTCCAGGGCAGTAGACAACCTGGAAATTAAAATGTGCAAAAAAGAGGGCCCACCTTGCTTGATGTGCATTCTGTATCCTGGCGGTTTGTAGAAATGTTAAATTCTTGTGGTCCGTGACCACCTGGATGGGGTGCCGGGCCCCCTTGAGGTAATGTCCCCAAACCTCGAAGGCTTGGGGACAGTATAGCCAGTAATTCATGATTCAGTATTGTATAGTTCCACTCAGCTGTGGTTAACTGTCGGGAGTAAAATGCACATGGTAACGGGGTCTGCCCTGGGTCTCTAGTTTGGGAAAGCACTGCTCCCAAGGCCACACCCGAGGCATCAGTTTCGACAAGAAAAGGTAGGGCGAAATCTGGATATTGTAGGATAGGTGCCATCATAAAGGCTGCCTTCAAGTGGTCAAATGCTTCTTGTTGACAGAGTCCCAACACATAAGGCTGTCCCTTTTTAAGGAGGATTGTTAGGGGGGCAGTCAAGTCCACATATTGCGGAATATACTGCCTATAATAATTGGTGCTCCCCCGAAATCGTTGTAGTGGTTTTACAGCTTGGGGAGCGGGCCAGGAGTTGATGGCTTCTACCTTGGAGGGGTCCATGTTGATTCCTTTAGTGGAAATTATAAATCCAAGAAAGGGAACTTCCGCTTGATGAAAGGCACATTTTTCAATCTTGCAGTACAAATGATACTGTCATAAACATTGCCGAACTGTTCTCACATGTTGGTGATGCTGCTGCAGATCATGGGAAAAGATAAGAATATCGTCAAGATATGCAATAACAAACTGGACTAAAACATCTCGAAATACATAGTTGATTAGGTGCTGAAAGGCATCTGGGGCATTAGCCAATCCATAGGGCATAACTAAATATTCAAAGTGCCAATACCGGGTACGAAAGGCGGTTTTCCATTCATCTCCCTCCTTCACTCGAAGGAGGTTATATGCCCCCCGAAGGTCCAGTTTAATGAAGATTGTGGCTCCTTGAAGCCTATTTAGCAGTTCGGGGATTAGCGGTAATGGATATCGATTTTTTATAGTAATTGCGTTAAGGCCTCTGTAGTCAATGCATGGCCTTAACCCTCCGTCCTTCTTGGGGACGAAAAAGAGGGGTGCTCCTCCTGAAGACGTAGAGGGGCGGATAAATCCTTTTTCGAGGTTTTCATCAATATACTCTTCCAGAGTTTTTAATTCGGGCTCCAACAAAGCATAGATTCACCCATACGGGGGTGTAGTGTAGGGTAATAAACCAATGGTACAATCGTACACGCAATGTGGGGGGAGTTCCAGGGATTGTTGCTTATGGAACACGTCTTTGAACTCCTGGTAGGCTGGGGGGAGCACAAAACCTGCTGTCGAGGCAACCACTAATCCCCCTGGAATCTTGCCTTGTGGTGGTGGTTCCTGTTGACAATGAGAAATGCAAAGAGGGGAAGAAAAGGAGATTCTCTTTTGTACCCAATCAATGGAATGATTATGCTTCCTTAGCCAGGGGATCCCTAGGACCATGGGAAAGGCAGGGGTGCTAGTCACATCTAAGGCCAATTGTTCTTGATGACGCCGGATCCAACTTGCTAGGGCCGGGGTACAACAGGTGATAGGGCCAGAGATTAACGGGGACCCATCAATGGTGAATACTGCTTTGAGGTTGGGTTTTTGTAAAATGGGGACCCCATACCTTTGTGCTAATCGCTCATCGATAAAGTTACCCGATGCCCTGGAATCGATGAGCGCTGAAAGTACTACAGCTTTAGTTGCTTGGAGTTGTAGCATTATGGACACTCATAACTGTTCAGCTTGAAGTCAGGTGGTGGTGATTTGGTGTATTGTTGGAATAGGGGTACTTACACAGGTTACCGGGGTGCCCCCTGTCTTCCCCGGCCCCGCTTGTTTCCTGAGCCCCGCCAGTTGGGAGGTAGTTGGGGACAAGTGTTGGAAAAGTGGCTTGCAAGACCACAATATTAACAAAGTTTACCCAACCGACAGCTTTCCTTCTCTTGCGGGTCGAGGGGCCCCCTCGAAGCTCCAATCTGCATCGGTTCGGGTTCCTCTGCCTTTGTTACCCCTACTCCTAAGATTGGGGTCCTTGCTGCCCATACCCGGCCCGTATCCTGTCTCCGTTTCCGTCGTCACTCCGTCAGTCGTTCGTCAATCTGGCAAGCCAGGTTGACAAGTTCCCCCCATTTGTCTGGAATACCGGTCAGGGCTAGTTGATCCTTGATCTCATCATGGAGGGCTTTCCGGAAGAGAACCTTCAACACTTCATCGGCCCACCCCAGTTCCACTGCCAAACGTTGGAATCATTTGACATATTCTAAGAGTGGGCCCTTGCCCTGCCTAAGCGTCATAATAGCGGCTTCCACATCCCTTTTCCAGTGGGGATAATCAAAGAGGAATTGAAACTCTTCAAGAAACCCCTTTAAATATTTCAACAAGGGACTATCCTTTAGAAGTAAGAGTGTGACCCAATCCATGGCTAGGCCTTCCAGATGGCCTATAATGAAGGCCACCTTGGCAGTGTCAGATGCATACATGAGGGGCTGCATCTGGAAGGCTAACTTACAGAGCACCAAGAACCCTTGGAAATTTTTTTGATCTCCCCCCAATTTTTTGGATAGGGGGGTGACAGGGTTCTCTCCCTTGTGGCCCTAGGGCTGCAACAGTGGTAGCCCCCGGGGGAGGGGTTATCTTTCCCGGGGGTCTGGGTGCCGTCACCATTCTCGGGTGCACTCGCAACTTCCCCAGTTACTTGCTCTTTTAAATCTTTGAGGTCCAGGGCTAAGGCCTGAATGGCCCGAGCCATATCCTCTACCTGTTGCGCCAGGTCCATGGTAGGGCCAGCAATACTGTGAAGTACTGAGGGGATCTGAAAGTGGAAGGAGGGGAACCCACAGACCTGTTACACTAAGCTTAGTCTCACACTCCAGGGACTCCTATGGTGTGGGGGGTGCTCATGGTTCTGTTGTGAAAAGAGTCCCCTCAGGCTATTAGGTGGCCCTATAAGTTCCCTAAGGAATGAGGCTGGATCATCAACGGGGAAGAGATAAACAGAAGGCATGAGCGTGCCCCTTCCACACGGTGACCAGGTCCCTGCCCACACACCCACACACCCCTCTGCACCCGCACAGTGAAAGGGGAGAAACTGCCTCATGAAACAACGTGGGGAAGAGGGGAAAGCACCGTGGAGGAAAGACCAGGAAGGGGGCAGCCATCACCGCACTAAAGGAAGGACAATCAGGGATTCCCAGGGAACAGGCTGATTAGTGCACACCAGCAAGAACTCGTACCTCAGGGAACGCACACTCACTCACCTCTCACACACCTCACACTCGCCTCACACCCACACACTCGGATTCGGTAAGGGAAGAACACAAGCTTTGCTCAGTCGCTAAGGGACCAGCTTCACATCTACCCTGATTGCCGGCACGGGGATACTGGAGCTGCCTGTTTAAATACCCCTAGCTCCTCCCCTGCTGTGCTCGCAGACGTGCGGAGTGTCGGAGCATTGGGCCGGGCCCCACCCCCTAATTTCCCGGTACTGCAGAGTCTCTTCCTGTATCACCCTGCACCTCGCCGTGTCACTCTGCATTACTTCTGGGTCCTGGGGAGTGTGCCCTGAGCTATCCCCCACCCATGTCTCCGCTATATCCCCTAGATGGTCGGGGATGTCTAAGGCTGGTGAGGAGGCATCTGGGTTGGGGGGTCCCCTTTGTGTGAGACTTCCTTCCCCCCTCTGTCTCCGCTGTCCCCTTGTGACCCCACACATCCATGCACCGCCCCTAGCCCTGACAGCAAGAGCAGAATGAACTCCAGAAAACTCTGAAAGCGTGATTTCAGACGTGACAAATCCAAGGGTCATTTCAGACGTGACAAATCCAAGATTCACCATGCCTGAACCACACTCAAACACGGCCCGCGTTTGACTGTGGTGAATGTCTGTTTTCTACCCACCAGATGTTCACCACAGTCAAACGCGGGACGCATATGCATTCACCACACTTCTGAACCCAAGGACACAAGCGGGTCCGAAGTGTGGTGAATGGCCACCACAGCAGGGGTGACTGAATTGTCACATCTGTTCACTTACCCCTGCCAGTGGTGGAATCAATTCCCCCCCGACCTCGGTGGCGAGTGCGGGCAGATTGGCTGCTCTCGCTGCCCCTCCTGTGGTGGGAGGGCCGGTGAGGCATGCGGAGGGTGGGGCCATGTGGCAGCACGCTGTGCCATGTGGCCCCATCCCCTCCGCGGATCCCCAACAAACATTCGGCCGGCCCCATTCACCACGGACCATGGTTCGCTGGTCCCTGCGGCCCGGGGAGAAGTAGCGCATGCCTGTTGGTGCGCCCCTTCACCCCGGGTCATGGTTTGAACCACCCCATGACCCATGGTGAATGTTGCCCCCCGTATGTCTGAAATCACCCAAAGAAATAATTATGCTGTTAATCAGATGGGTGTTAAAGGCTGTTTTTAAGGGATACATTTTGGAATACTTAAGAACACCTTTTTCCTCCTTTTGTTCTACTGAAAGCAACAGGGCTAATGGGCAGAGTTAAGTGCTACCCAAAATGACTGTGTCCAAATTTGGCTTTAAATCTAAATGAATTAAACACTGGTTCCCAAATTCTTTGCCTGCACAACTCCATTTTGATACTTAAATATATTCCTGTGATTTCACACAGGAACAAAGTATACCAGATATCAATCACTATTAAAACACCATAGAGGTTGTTGTCTCATTTAGGATCCTAATACACAGATGAGGAGCCTCTGCAGTTATGGAAATTGGAATTTTAAATTATTTGATGGGTTTAAAATCTCCATTTAAGAAATACTAATTCTAAATTAAGTGTATATCTAAACTGAAATACCATAGTATCTGAGCACATCTTAATATTTAGGTTGAGAATAGGTCCTCAGTGTGCATAGCACCATATGAACTCTTAGGTTGTTAACAGACATCCTCCTGAATGTCTGTCCCACTCAGGGGAAGGAGAGGTCTTCCCCCAGCTGAGCAAGCTCCGACCATGGGAACAAACATTTCCATGACTTCCACGGCCAGGAGTGGAGGTCAGGGAGCAACGTGTAGCCGCCTGATCACATCACCGAGTTCCAAGCATCACCCGACCCCCTGCTATGACTGGGAAGCCATGACTAGGTGCTATGGCAACCCCCCACGCCAGGAGGAGCCGGGGCCTGAAACAGGTTTTTCCACCCAATTCTGCCCACTTTGGCCTAACTGGGTGACTGCTGGGACTGGACTCTGTGCCTCCTTTTATCCAGGCCTACTGTCTAGGTCCAGCCACCACCCCGTGCAGGGTTTTTTCAAAGTTCCACATCTGGTGGGCCCAGAAAAAATGTACAGACATTTATTTATTTATTTATTTATTTGATTTATACCCCGCCCCTCCTGAACACAGCTCAGGGTGGCTTCCAACAATAAAAACAATGAATATAAAACAATTTAAAACATATTAAAAATACAGTCTTAATATTAAGAACAGGACCTGGGATAAAAAAATAAATAAATAGGGTAGGGGCAATAAAAATCCACTAAACCCCCCCCCCTCCCCAAAGGCCTGGGTGAACAGTCAGGTTTTACACCTTCGCTGGAATATCAAAAGGCTTGGGGCCAGGTGAGCTTCCTCCAGTAGGGAGTTCCAAAGACGCGGCCCGGCCACCGAGAATGCCCTCTCCATTGTGGCCCCCCACTTAACATGGGGGACCTCCAAGAAGGCACCCCCAGCAGACTGAAGGAGCCGCTCAGAGGGTGAGGCGGTCCCTGAGGTATGAGGGGCCGAGACCATGAAGAACTTTGTAAATCAATACCAACACCTTGAACCTGGCTCAGCACACTATCGGCAACCAGTGCAGAGCCCAGAGCACGGGTGTTATGTGCTCCTGACGACCCGTCCCCGAAAGGAGATGGGTCGCTGCATTCTGCACTAGCTGCAGCCTCTGAACCAGGTACATGGGAAGTCCCACGTAGAGCGCATTGCAGTAGTCCAGCCTCGAGGTGATGAAGGCATGGATGAGGGAGGCCAGGTCTGGGCCAGAGATGAATGGACGCAGCTTCCACACCATATGCAACTGGCAAAAGGCAGCCTTTGCGACTGCCACCACCTGCCGCTCCAGGCGGAGATCCACGTCCAGCACCACCCCCAGACTCCGGACCTGTTGAGCTATGGGAGGGCAAACCCCCCCAATACGGGGGGCCGACACCTCCCTCGCTCTCCCCACCACCATCACCACTGTCTTATCAGGGTTGAGCTTCAATCTGCCCTGCCACATCCATTCTGCCACGGCCTCCAAACGCTGGGATAGCACCGAGATAGCAGGGTCTGGGTCTGTTGAAAAAGAGAAGTACAGCTGAGTATCATCAGCATATTGGTGACAACGCAACCCGAACACTCTCACAACCTCCCCCAGGGCCTGCATATATACATTAAATAATAATGGAGACAGAATGGAACCCTGCGGAAAGCCGCAGGATAAGACACGGGGGCAAGATGTCTCCTCCCCCAGCACCACCCGCTGGTTTCTCCCCAAGAGGAATGAACGGAACCATTCAAGAACAGTCCCATCCAGACCTCCCCAAGTCACGCAGCCATCTCAACCGCAGGCCATGGTCCACGGTGTCAAAAGCAGCCGAGAGATCTAGCAGGATGAGAAATCTTGAACATCCTGCATCCATCTTCTGGTGGAGATCATCGACCAAGGCCACCAACACCGTCTCGGTGCCATAGCCGGGCCGGAACCCAGATTGAAACGGGTCCAGGAAACCGATGCTGTTGCGCCTGGAGACATCACACTGGCCTAGTTGGGCCAAATCAGGCTTAACCAGTTCAGTGTCATGTTTGGTTACACCTTTAGAGTGGGTGCAAGTCCTAATTAAGTGAGTTGAAATTTCCTCATACTATGTGCTAGCACTATCTACCCAGAGGATCACACTCTTAAGGATCACAAGTAGATCTGAAATAATGTTGGGAAGAGGACCCCAAGCCCCCAAATATAAACACATACAGACCCTCATAATGAGGAAAGCATAAGGATTCAGCCCAGACTCAGCATTAAAAAACTTTAGAGCGCTGGACAATGGCCTGGGAGTTTGTCTAGATAAAATCCCAAGAAATGTATTAAATGAAGTATCTGTCATTCAGTCATCCAGGTGTAGCAGAATAAAGGATTTGGGACAAGAAACAAATTAATAGTTGAGAAGAAACAATTAGTTGTTAGGAAACACCTGCAAAGGCTGAATGCCAGATAAGCGGGTGTGTATGGCAGCGCAAATATAAAATAATTAACTGTTTAGGAGAACGAGGGACTCAAATGGGTCTCGTCCCTATTTGTGCCTTGCTTGTGCCAGGCATGATGGGTTAATATTGTGGCATAGTCCTTTGCCAGCTTCAATCTTTACTTGCTATGCACAGTCAGAAGTCACCTCGGGACAGACACAACCCCCCTGTCTGCTTTAACTCCTGAATGACAACTGTCTATTGAATAAACAAAGGTTATTAGTGATGGGGTGTCAACAATAACCTTTGTCACCGGCAGCATCTAGGGGCACTTTGGCCAGGCACCATAGGGAATGTGTCTTATCGCTTAAATGAGATGTTGTCTTGGATGCCACTGAATGTGGACAGATGGCTCTAAAAGAGGGGGACGTACTGAAAGGGACATTGGCACAGAATAGCCGATGCATATAAAAAGCAATGGCACTTAATACGTAAACTAAACATATAGAGAGCAACAGAAGCTTCTGCATTTTCAGTTAACATAAGTGAAGCCATGCTAGATATGTCAGCTCTTGACAGAGACTAATAGGAGTATCTCTGTGCCAGTTCTTGACAGGGAAAACTAGTTACTCCTGGTACAAGCAGAAAACAGGATAACAGTTGAATTATCGTATTGTGCTGTCCCAGGACAGACATGATGTAAGGATTTTGAGGTACACCAACATTGTCCTAATAATCTAATAAATGATCATATTGTGCTGCCCAAGAACAAACATGATGTAAGGTTTGGGGTCTGGAGGCACGCTTGCTTTGGCCAGCTCAAATGCTCACTAAAGGTTGCCAAATGGGCTGTCTCTACCTGGAGGTGGGCTGGTTTAAGCCAATTTGGATACTCGTTAAGAGTTACCAAATGGCTGTCTCTACCTGAAGGTAAGCTGGCTTTGGCCAGTCCAAATGCTTGCTAAGAGTTGCCAACTGGGCTGGACTGATCAGTGATTTAGTAAACTTGTACAACCAAGAACTGTATAAATAACTGAGGCACAAAAAGTTGCCATCTTCTCCAGCTCCACAGCACCCAAGTCTCGTACTCAAGCCTCAGAACCGTTCAGAGGACCTTGTGACTGATCATCATTGGGAACTCTTGCAGTGCCAAAGCAGTGAGATATTTTTGTTAGTGCGTTTTGCTTGCTTAACTATAATCACTGAACTCTGTATTAATAAATGTCAGATGAATAGTGATTAAACTCAAATGGTCTTGTTGAATGCTATTTTAAAGACCTGCACAGCAAAATAGACAATGAAGCCTGGTTGGGAAAAAGGGAAATCACCCTCAGGTGTCTCTGCAACAATGTGTACCAGTACCAATTCCTCAATTTACTGAATTCCAATCAATATATTGATATACCAATCAGTATATCAAGTTGGAAAACTGAAAAATTGGCATTAAAAAAAAAAGTGAACAGAAGAGTTTCTGGGGATGGGAAGTTGACTTTCTGGGACAGGAAAGTTCATTTCTGGGATGGAAAACCCATAAATAATAGGGATGTGTGACGTGGTTTGAAGTTCGGAGTTCGGACAGAACTTGATCTGTTCAGACGTCTGAACCGAACTTCCAAACTGAACTTCTGAACCGAACCACTGAACTGAACCTAAAAACGACCAAACAGTTTGTTCGTGTTCGGCCACATTCAGTTGAGTTTGGGCGGGAAAAATGTGAATGAAAGGCAAAAACGTGACAGGGAGGGGGAGGCAGCTGAGGAGCAGACATCCTGTCACCAGGGGTGGAGAGGCATGGAGTAGCAGCAGCCAGCCTGCCCAATCACCATCAAAAGACTGGCTTCGTAGTCTGCGATTGGCCTTGGGCTAGGATACATGGAGCCAATGGAGCTTGCGGTGAGGCGGGCACAGTAAGTAACAAAACTCATTGCCCTCTCTCCTGCCAACACCTTCTGAGCTAGTCACTGTTCCTGAACAGCAGGCGTTTCAGAAGACTCCCTCTCCCAGCAGTTCCCAGGTCCCCAATCCATTGGCAGCCTCCTCCTATTTCACCCATCCAACCCATTTACCTCCATATTATTTATTTAGATTATATTAGATAGATTTAGCTGTTATTTTTATTTTTTTACCCATCCTTGTGTTCTATCTCCCTACCCTCCATTGAATCCATTCCTTTCCCTCTCGCTCTCGCTCTCCCTCCGTATTCCATTCTTCATTCCCTTCCTCTGTTTTTTCTTTTATTAGAGTAGGATTAGGTTGATTTAGGTTTTATTTCAGTTTTTGCAACCCTCCCTGTGTTGTTTTGAGCTGTCTGTGTTCCCCTCCCCCATCCCTGCGTAATATTGTGTATATATATATATATATATATATATATATATATATATAAAGAGAGAGAGAGAGAGAGAGAGAGAGAGAGAGAGATATTTATATAGAGAGTAAGAGAGACCCACACTGCATGGTGGAGCGGCATGTCGATGCTGGAACATAGGAGAGTTGGCCGCCAGCATTGAGTAGCAGGTGGGAGCTAAAGCAGAGATCCCCGGGCTGATTACAGCAACGGGGCAGGTGTAGTGACACACATTGACTGAGAGCAAACGGGGAGAGAGGATTGGTGGATCACAGCAGCCCCTGTGAGACAACGCCCACACAAGCTGCCTTTAAAAGCCTCTTAGCCTTGTGCGTGTGGCCTTAGGCGCAGACCGAGGCTGGACGAACCCCTTGTGGCTGTGAAGAAATTGTTAAGGTCGAACTATTGGGGAAAAAAGGCAGCATTTAGTGGACTCACCCTCGGAAGTCGGAATACCCAGCAGTAAGTGTTTAAAAGCAAACGGACTGGGAGAGACTCTGTTACTAGAGGAGCTATCGAAGCAACCTGGGATGGTGTCAGGGTTGAGAGACGACTTTGCTGGTTTACCAGCGGGGGAGGCACCAGGATGTGCCTTGGGGAGTCAGGTTACAAGGTCTCCCTCAGAGGCCCCTGATCTTGACACAGATAATGGTGAACATTGTGATTTGGATATCGGGACTATGCTTAAGACTCAATGTCACCTCATTGCTAAAACTGTTTCATTGTTATTTGGGAACATTACGGACCTGGGGAAGTCTGTATTGTGGGTGGGGGCGCAATTGAAGGAGTTGTCGGCTAAAATTGACGACATGTATGCTATAAAGGTTAATGGGAATTTAGGAAAGATGCCATGGAGGAAGGATCCTCAGATAGAGAAAGATCAGAAGAGATCTTTTGTTATAGAAACTTATGGAACTTGGAATATATTACATCCCACAAGTCCCCAACCCATAAGGTTCAATGAACGTGCAATATGGATTAAAGCACGTCCGCTATGCAATCGATCTTTACCAAGATGGGATAATGTGTTTAATGTAACTAATCACATATCCCGTATTTTGGGTGTCAATAGCGGTATGGTAGATATAACGGAGGTACAACAGTTACATTAAGGGCCTTATAGTAACTGTGCTAAGATTTTTTTCTCCTCTAGCATGTGGGTATGGAAATTATTTTCAGATAGGAAACTTTTGAAATCCTATGGTGTCTCTATAGATAGGGTGTTTATGGTTAAAGACTATGGTAAGGGTAGATTGGTGTTCCCTACTTGTTTACAGCAGGATAAGGAACAAGAAGGGAATAGAGCCCCTGGGGATTCCTATAGGCTAGCGCATATTTCGTCCCCCAATTGCAATAGGGTAAGGAATAAGCAGGTTAAGGATAATGTTTGTGAGCAGGGGCAGAATAGGAAACATGAAGAGAAAATGGAAGTTACTGCTGCAATAGAAGCTAGTGGAATAGTAGGGTCTAAGGAAAGGAGTACACAGCCTGAGGGGATAAAGCAACCTAGCCCCAGTGTGCAAAAAGTAGCCAAAGATCGGGGCTCTGAGATCCCATGTCTATTTCCTGATGCTATGAAGCGATTATTGGAAGATAAGGAAGTTAGTATTGGGGACTTGCCAATAGTATTCTCATTTAAGGATTTATCTGTGGTGGACCAGGATATTCTGGTAAAAAGATAAATGCTGTTAGGAATATTTTTACTTGTTCTACGATGGAATATAGGGCTAAGGAATTAAGCAGTAAGGGCTACCCATTCGAGAATAGACAAGATATAGATTGAATGGCAGTTCTTTTTTTATCGCAGGAAGAACTGGGAGAGCCGATCTGCTTCAGGGGGATGTTGGCTAGAGAAGTTATATGTGTCCCGCATCAGTACCATTTGGGCCCAGCAGCGGTAATACAACCTGAAGCAGAGGTGATAGTAAATTCCACCGAGCCAAGTGATCACCCTATAGATCTCACAGAAGGGCGGGAGGTCCAGATGATTAGTAGTGGTAGTGAAGGGCGAAGAGATATGGAGACCCGCCCAATTCTTGGGTCGGGGAAGAGAGACAAATGACAAGAGGATCAGGGGGTAGCTGATGATGAGTGTAGTATGGAACCCAAACTTGGGGGGGAGATCAGAGGTGGATTATTGAGGATAGCCTCATGGAACATTGCAGGTCTTTTGGACAAATGCAAGGACCCTGAGTGGGTAGACCACCTTCAGAGTTACAATATTATCCTATTCCAAGAAACATGGTGTCAAGAGAAGGATCAGATGGAGATTCAGGGCTTTCAAGTATTTACGGTGCCCAGAATTAGGATAAAATCTAAAGGTCGTGTCTCAGGAGGGCTAGCAGTTTTAAAATCAGCTAAAATTGAAGGAGTGTTTACAGTATTATCTCAAGTGAGACAAGAGTTGCAAGTTGGCCTTTTGGAAGCCATGGGAGAACAGATAATTGTGGTTATTATCTATATCCCCCCCAGTCAATTCCCAATTTCATGACAAAACCATCTGGGAAGAGTTGGAGGAGCATATTGAAAACTTTGCGCTCCAGTATCCAGCGGCTATATTAATGATGGTTGGGGACTGGAATGCTAGGCTGGGTGGGTATCAAGGAAAAGAAGAAGGCTTATTAGGTTATAGATCAAGGGATCAGGTGACAAAAAAGACTGGTGCTTATTTGCACCAACTATTATGTTCAATGGACTTGACGGTATTAAATGGGAGTGGGACGTTGGATCCTGAAGGGAATTTCACATTCATGAATGCTAATGGGTGCAGTACTGTAGACTACTTTGTAGTCAGGAGTATGCAGCGGGACAGATGGGATAGGTTTGAGGTTGTAATCCACCCTGAGTTGGACCATTCGGTCCTTAGGGCTGATTTTCTCCTGGCTAAGGGAGAAAGGAATGATGGGAAGAAGACTCTGCAGATGGACCAGAAAGTAGGTAGAATTAGAGTGAGATGGACCACTGTTACACTGATAAAATTCCTGGACACCATATGGACTCCAGCGTGTGTAGAACTCTGTGACACTCTACTCTCTAACAAAGTCTGGAAATTGGAAGAGCTTAGTGAATGGTATATATCCTTGGTGACAAGGCTAAGGACTATATTATCTAAAAATAGTCATAAAGACAGAAGTAGAAGTAGAGGTAGGTTATGGTTTGATGCGGAATGTAGGGATACCAAACATTGCTTGACCAGTGCAAAAGTCTCATGGGCCAAAAGCCAGTCAGAGCAGGCAAAGAGCCAATTCATGGAGGCAAGAAAGATGTATAAGAAGTTGATTAAGTAAAAGAGGCAAGAGAATGAACTTAGAGTATGGGCCAATCTTAAAGTAGCATCACTTTTAAAGGACCCCAGAAGATTTTGGTGGCTAATAAATCATGCTCTAGGTCCTTCCACTAATTTGGAAAGTACAACTCTGGAGGAGGAAGTATGGGTAGTATATTATAAGGAACTTTTGAGGGAGGTAGTGGAGGAGGAGGAGGAGAATGTAGAAGTTGGGGAGTGTGTGGCAAGTAATATAACCCCCATCAGTGGGATAGAATTTAGGGAGTTAGTTAGTGAGCAAGAAGTGGTGGAAGAGATAGGATATTTGAAATCCAATAAGGCTCCAGGGTACGACTTCATAGTGGCGGAGGCATTGCAGGCTAGCAGAGAATGGTGGGTCCCGGTAATGGCTTCTTTGTTTACCAATATAAACAGGTTATGTAAGGTCCCGCAGGAATGGGGAGTGTCCATAATTATACCTCTGTTTAAAAAAGGGGACACCAAGGATCCAAGATTTTATCGACCCATAAGTCTCCTGCGAACAATAGGAAAATATATGCACGAATATTGCTCAGACAGTTGGAACAATGGACAAAAGAGAGAGATCTTATTCCCCAGGAACAGTTTCGGTTCTGCAAGAATCGTTCAACAACAGATTGCTGCTTTATATTATCCCATATCATTGATAAATATGGCAGGATAAGATCAGGTACATTATTTTTAGCCTTTATAGACCTACAGAAGGCGTTTGACTCGGTCCCAAGGGCCAAATTATGGCAATTTTTGCAAGGACTGGGTATTCATAGAGATTTGCTGAGCCTATTAGTTAGCATCCACTCCAAGAATACTGCAAGAATTCGCTTGGGGAAGGAGGGGTCATTATCTAGACCAATTGGTATACATAAGGGGGTGAGGCAGGGGTGTGTGTTGGCACCCCTGCTCTTTTATATTTATCTTAGTAATTTACCCTGCTTTCTGTCTATAGAGGATAATTATTTACCAAAGATTCGGGGTAGGCCTATTGCTGCCCTCATGTATGCAGACGATGTGGTCATTTTTTCGCAGACCGGGAAAGGTCTGTGTAATAAATTGGCAAAGTGACAGCTGTATTACAGGGGAAAAGGATTGCATATCAATTACAAAAAATCACAGATAATGGGGATAGGGAAGAGAGTACCCAAATACAAGTGGTATATAGGGAATAACTCCTTGCAGCAAGTAGAGTCATATATATACTTGGGGATTATGGTTTCAAGCAATGGATCCTGGGAGAGGCACCAGAAACATATTGCCACAAAGGCCACGTTGGCGGCAAATGGAATTCTCAGGTTAGCCGCAAAGTCGGAGGGGATAAAAATTTCAACTATATTAGACCTATAAAGTTAAGTCCCTCTTACTGTTTGGCTCTGAAATCATGACGTCACAGCTAACCCAAACCTTAGAGGTGGTGCAAAATAATTTTCTGCGCAGACTTCTGAGGGTACCAAGGGGGACACCTGCTGCTGTATTAAGAGCAGAAACAGGGGTAATGCCCATAAGTTACCTGGTCAAGCAAATGGCAATTAGATGCTAGTCCAGGGTCTGTCGCCAGGTAGAGGAGGACCTGCCACCGCTCTGCCTGAAAGAAGAACTGGAACATGTGGGAGCCGTTCAGTACCTGTGGGTTAAAAAGGTGGCTGATGTTTGGGGGAATCTTGGTTTGTCCTTCTCCTTTTGGGGGGGAAGAACATGGTGCAGCAGCCCATGCTTGTAAGGGGAAGATTGAGGGATATCGTAAAACAAGAGGATATGGCATTGATTCCATCTTGGAAAATAGTTCCTTGTTTACAATGGTTCAAACGCATCATGGTTTTGAGACCTATCTGGATAAATTGGGAGATCTGAACTCCAGCCAGAACTTCACACTGTTGCGTTTCCAACTTTTTCCATCAGCCGTAGTCTCAGGGAGATATAATAATATCCCACAGAGGCGATGGTTTTGTATCTGTGGGAAACGAGAAATAGAGGACTTAAGGCATGTACTGCTAGATTGTGTATTGTACCAGGAAATAAGAGCCTTATGGATAGATATATTGTTTGAGGGAAACACCCTGGGAACTGTGGTGGATAAATTGAGATTCCTGCTAGCTACCAAGGAGGTAGGCATAATGAGGGCTTTTACCTCATATATCTCTCTAGCTATGAGGATAAGGGACAAGATGTCAGTCATAGAAGACTGAGAGGTGAAAGAAAGGGGAGGATCTGCTCCAGATCCACTAATGACTACTGGGGAGGGGATGGTAACATCTGCTAAGCAATACAAACTGCTCTAGTTATTTTACTAAATGTTCTGTTGTATTGGGATAATGTGATCTTTGATGGTTATTTTGTGTTGTGTCGTGTGTTTTGTACTGTTTGGTGTGGTATATGTTTTTGGGCCAAGGCGAGAGCTAGTGCCTTAATAAATTCAATTCATTCATTCAGGTAGGAGTTAGTGCTAGTTAATTATTACAGTTAAGTACAGTTAAGCTAGCCTACATTGGTTTGGGAAGTGGTCACTGAGGACAAGATCATCCACCTATTAGATAGATAGATAGATAGATAGATAGATAGATAGATAGATAGATAGATCTAGGTCGATTGGACTGTATCTCTGTTAAATATATATATAACACTAACTCTAACTACTATTAACTATCTAACTACTGCAATTCTAGAACCAATGGAACTAAATATCTATAACTAAGGTAACTTAACTGTAATAATTAACTAGGACTAACTCCTACCTGAATGAATGAATTGAATTTATATATAATAATATATATATATTAGCTCCTGGTTTTATTTATATATATAAACTTTATTGAAGTCACATGGCTATATCAATTTCCATATATCAATAACACAGTAACATAATAAAACAAGACAGAAAAACAGAAAAGCAGTTAGACTAGGTCCACTGATAAGCCCAGCAGGGTCAGAAATTTACATTCCAGCCAAAGAATATCAATGGGTATTTTCAGACGTTACGGGTGGCCGGTTCACCACAGTGAACCACCAGGGGGGGTGAACAGCGCAACCACGGCCGGGGGTGGGAAAACGACCCAAACAGACGTGCCGGGAACGGGACCACGGGCCGGAACCGGGCCGCACCATCGCGGCCCGTGGCAGCACAACAGACGTGCAGCCGAACCCCCGGCGGGCGCTAAACCCCCACAAGGCACCGGGCAGGGGCGGGACACAGACATGGCCGACTGAGGGCAAACGAAGCCACAAGGCACACAAGGGAACGCCCACACAAGGGAAACGGGAAGGGAGGGGGGAAGAGCGAGAACAGGCTGACAGCCGGCTCACACAGCGGTCCCGCAGCGGGGCACAATGCACGGCCACACGCCCGGGCACACACACACACACACACACACACACACACACACCAGGGAAAGGCCGGGAAGGGGGGAAGGGGCGCCCGGAACACCCCACCCGGAACACCGGCAGGGAGGGGGGGGCACCACCACGGGGCAAGGCACAGACAGCAGCAACCCCCACCCCCACACCACCCCAGTCCAGTCCAGTCCAAGGAGGTGCCCCCACAGGAACAGAGGCAGTCTCGGGGGGGGGGGGCGGACCCCCGGAGCAAGGCACGTTGGGGGCCCCCAAAGCACAGCGAGGCCGGCGGAGGGGCGCCAGGAGGAGGAGGAAGGGGGCCCCACAGTCAAAGGCTGGCACAGGCAGGGCAGCCGGGTCCAGCGGTGCTCCTCCGCAGCACCAGCGACGCTCAGGCAGCACCCACGGAGTCACGGGGATGGAGGGGGCCCAGGACCACGGCCAGGGGCAGCAGCAAGCAGCGAGGCGGGCGGGAGCTCACCGAGGTGGGGTCCGCAGGTCGGGAGCGGCCAGCGGGGACCAGGGCCCCCCCCCGGGCCGGGGCGGGAGCCCACACGGGGGCACCACGCCGGGGGGGGCAGGCCAGCGACGCGGGGCTCACGGGCCGCTGCCGGGGGCCCCGCTGGCCCCAGGGCCCGGGTGGCCCGCCCGGTGGACCAGGTGGGGCCAGTGCAGCATGCCCCGGCGGTACCCCTGCAAGGACATGTAGTGGGCGATCAGGTAGTAGGCCTCGAAGGGATCGGGCATGGTGAGGGCCAGCTGCACATCCACACGCGCCCACACCGCCAACAGGGATGACATCTCCACCGCGGAGGGCTCCGGCACACAGCAGGCAGCAGAAGGGGGCCACGGAAGATGCCCCAGCTCCAGAAGCCGCTGGAACGCCGCCCCACGGGTGCGCTGGTACCCACGGGCCCCGTGAACACAGGAGAAGTAGCTCACGGCCAAGGCAGGGCCACCCTCGGCCAGGCACTCCGAGTAGGCGCCCAGACCACACACCACCAGCGCTGACACGGTCTCCGAGGCGCTCCAGGGCACATGGGCGCACAGCACCTCCGGGATGCGCCCCTCGGGGAAACGAGCCAGCCCCAGGGCCTCCGCATGCAGCCGGCAATCACGGGCGCTCACCACATGGCCAAAGTAACGGAGCCCGGAGCTCAGGCTCTCGTAGGCACCTGCACGGCTCCCCGGCCCGGCCAGGAGCAGCTGCACGGCAGGGGTGTGCCACAGGTCGCACAGAGACATGGTCTCGCGGAAGGCCCAGATATGGGGGGCCCCTTGGGGGCCGGACAGCGGGAGCCCCATGGATGGGCAGCCAGCCATGGTCCAGCACAACAGGGAATGGGACACGGAGCCCGGAGGGCACACAGACTGCCCAGGGCCGGGAGAGGCTCGGCCCGGCCCCCGGGACAGGGAACACGGGCCCGCACCGCAACATTGTAGCACAACAGAGCGAGGCGTGGGGTGCGGGCCCGGCACAGCTGCAGAGAACAACAGCGAGCTCTCTGTCTGCCTAATCGCACCTTCAAGGCCATCCCGCTACAAACAGCGAGGGGAGGGGGCCCGGGGTGCTGGGGGCGGGAGCAGCCGGAACGCACCGGCACAGGGCGCGCGCAGGCCCGCGAGGCCGACCCCCGGGCGGAGCCACCAGCACCGGGCCGCCATAAGCGCTCCCAGCCCCCACCGGGGCCCCAGCACCATGGAGCGCGATAGGGCAGGTGGGAACTGGATGTTCCTCGCGCTCGCGGCTGAGTGGCACCGTGACCACACTGAGCAGCTGTGCCTCCTGACCGAGAGGGTGCACCTGGCCGTCCGCCTGCGCTATGTCCTGGCCCTGCGGGCTGGCGTGCGCCTCCGGGGCCAGCAGGCCCGCAGGAGAGTCCGTGCCCGGCTCAGGGCTCGGCGCCGGGCCTGGGGGGCGTGGCTGGCCGCCTGCCGGAGCCTCACCCGGCCCGCTGCGCTCCGAGGGGCCGCGAGGCGGTTCCGCTGGGCAACGCAGACCCTCCGCCGGGCAGCGCTGCTGGCTATGCCCATAGCGCGGAGCCTATGGGTCACGGAGCGGCCCCAGGCCTGGTGGGAGCGGGCCCAGGCCCACTGGGGGGAGGCCGAGTGGGGGTCCCACTTCCGGATGGGCAAGGCCACCCTGCTGCGCCTAGCGGAGCTCCTCACGCCCTGGCTGGAGCGGCAGCACACCTCCATGCGGGAGCCCATCCCCATGGTCCAGCGGGTGGCCATAGGGGTCTGGGCCCTCGCAACGCCCGACTCCTGCCGCTCCGTGTCCCAGCACTTCGGGGTGGGGCTCAGCACGGTCGCCTGCATCGTGCGGGATGTGTGCGAGGCTGTGGAGGGCGTGCTCCTCGACAGGACCATCCAGCTCCTGGACCAGGGCGCTGTGATGGCTGGCTTCGCGGCCGGGGGCTTCCCGAACTGCATCGGAGCCGTGGACGGCACACACATCGAGATCCTGCGCCCGGCCGCGGGGGAGGCCCTGGAGTATGTGAACCGGCACGGATACTACTCCCTGCACCTGCAGGGGGTGGTGGACCACCGGGCCCGCTTCATAGACATCTACACGGGCAACTCCGGCCGGAGTCACGACGCCAGGATCATGACCATCTCCCCCTTCTATGCCCGCATGTACCGGGGGGACTTCGCGGACATGGGCATGAGGTGGATCGAGGGGGTTCCCATGCCCCCCTGCATCCTGGGGGACCCCGCCTACCCCCTGACCCGCTGGCTGATGAAGGTCTACCCTGTCCCGAGCACCCCTGCGGAGCAGGTATACAATACCCGCCTGTGTGCCAGCCGGACCGTGGTGGAGCGTGCCTTCGGGGCCCTGAAGCAGCGCTGGAGGAGTATAGCTGGCCGCCTGGACTTCACCGTCCCCACCTCCGCCCTGGTGATCGGTGCCTGCTGCGTTCTGCACAATGTGTGCGAGACCGAGGGGGCGGCCCTGGAGTACCCCGAGCCCCACCGGCCCCCCGGTCCTGTTCCCCTGTACGTGAACGCAGGGAACCCCCGGGAGTACCGGTATGCCAAAAGGATCCGGAACGCCCTTGCAACCCACATCGCCCGGGGGGGCCCGCTGTGAGGGCCTTCCCGCCCCTGGGGGCCCCACCCCCCCTTCCGTGCCAATGCCCCTGTACACGCGGTCCCACAGCCCTGTCCCCCCCACAAACGGGCCGGGGACAACTGTCTATTTACACCACTTTATTTCCCACACAGTCCACACAATCACCCTGTGCCCCCTCCCCACCCCCGTGCCCGTGACCCCGTCCACCACCCGCCCTCATGTGGCCCTCCCCCTCCCCCCCCTTCCCACCATCCCCCCGCGTTTCCTGGGCCGACCCCTCGTGCGGCCGCTTGGGCCCACCGAGCTCTGGGAGCTCCCCTCCCCCCCACTGTCCGTGTCCCCTGCCGTGTCCTGGGCCGGTCCCGGCCCCGGCAGGGGGCCGGGCGGCGGATGGGCAGCTGTGCCCGGTGCCCCGGTCGCGCCCCGGGGGGGCTGGACCCTCCGGAGGCCCGGGGGCACTGGGAGGCGCATGCGAGGGCCCTGGGGCCGGGGGGGCGCCAGGGGCGGCAGGGCTGGGCCCGGGGGCGCCGAGGGGCCCGGCATGGGGACCTGGGCGGGCAGGGCGCCCGGAGGTGCGCCGGCCATCACGTAGGCACACATGGTGCCCGCATGCAGGAGCAGGGAGGTCCCAATGTCGTGGGACCTGTCCATCTTTGCACTGTGCTCCCGCACCATGCCCTGTATGTCCTGCCGGAGGCCCCTGAGCAGCCCCTGCTGCCGCTGGTGCTCCCGGCGCTCCCGCCTCCGCTCCAGGCGCACCTCCGCCTCCAGCCGGCGGTCTGTCTCCAGGGCCTTCTCCATGGACCGCTCTATGGCCGCCTCCATGCGGTCCACGGAGGCGATCATGCGCTCCCCCTGTTCCTCCGCCCTGCGGACGATGTCCTCCGCTTGCTCCTCCCTGCGCCTGCGGACCCGCGCCCGGTACTCCCGCATCCGCTGGGCTGGGGCCGCGGCCGGCGGAGGCGCCGCGCGCGGGGGCTGCCCTGTGGAAATGGGCGGGTGGGTCAGTGCAGGGCCCTGTCCCCTAGCGGGGTCGGGTCCCGGGGCCCCCTGCCCCCCCTCCCCCACTGAGGCCGGAGGCCCCCCTGGGCTGGCGCCCGGGGGGCCCTCCCGCCATCCCAGCCCTCCCGCCTTACCTGGGTCCGGCACCTGCTCTCCTGTGCCCTCCGCGGGGGCCTGCACCGTCTCGCTGGCCCGGTCCTGGGGCTCCCCATGTCCTGCGGGCGGGAGAGGGGGGAGCGGGTGAAGGGGGCTGGTTGTGGCCCCTGCAGCAGGGCCCCCACCCCCGCCCCTGCCACCGGCCCCCTGGTCGTGCCCCCCCCTGCCCTGGGGGCCCGCTTACCCTCTATGTCCGTCTCCGAGCCTTCGGAGCCCGGCGCCTCACCCTGGGAGTGCTCCCCCTGGGACCACTGGCTGAGGGTGGTGAAGGTGCCGACCTCCGACTCCGCCTGGCCGGCCCGGCGTTGGGATGTCTCCGGGCTGCTGCTGGGGGGGGGCCTTGGGGCTTCTGCGGGTCCCGGGTGGTCCTCCTGGGGGTGGGGGTCCCCTGAGCTCGTGTCTACCGGGCGGGCGGCGAGGGGAGGGGGTACCTCGGCCCGCTCCCTGCCCTGGACCACAGCGCTGCCCACCAGGCGTGGGGCAACGATGGAGCCCTTCATGTGAAGGATGCGGTCCAGGGCATCGTAGTAGGGGGCGGTGCGGGCCCCGTGGCCGGAGCGGCTGTTATTGTCCTTGAGGGCCTTGTACCCCCTCTTGAGCTCCTTGGCCTTCGAGCGACACTGGTTGACAGTGCGCTCGTGCCCCGCCGCCTCCATGTCGCGCACGATGTCCCGGTAGACATGCTCGTTGCGCTGGTTTATTGCGAGCTCCACCTGGTACTCGAGGGTCCCCCAGATCCGTATGAAGTCCCGGGTCTCCTGGAGGCCCCACTGTCCCCCTCTGTGATAGGCCTTCCTCCGGCTGGGCCCCTGCTGTTCCTCCTCCCGGTGCAGCTCATGCTGCACCTGCCTCTGCTCCTCCTCCACCTCCTCCTGGGGGTGCGCCTCCGGGGGCCGGGGGCCGGGCTCCTCCTGGGGCTCGTCCGCCCGGGCCGACTTTCGTGTCTGGGGGGGGGAAGGGGGGTGGTTGGTTGCTGGGTGAGGGTGTGGGCCCTCTCGGGGGCCCCCTGCCCTCCGCCCGGGGTCCCCCTGCCCCCCTGCCTTCCGCCCGGGGTCCCCCCGGCCCCCTCCACAGGGGGTTCCCCTGTGCCCCCTGTTCCCCTCCCAGTGGGTGCCCTTACCCGTTTCCTGGGTGCCTCCTGTGGGCCTGTTCCGGCCGCTGTCCCCGGGGCGGCGCGACCCGGCTGCAGCTGTGGGTGTTGTTCCCGGGCCGCCTCCCTGGTCGGGTGCTCCCGTGTGCCCCCTTCCTGCGCCTGTGCCCCCTCCGCCTGCATCACTGGGCCTGCCTGCACCTCCTCCGCCTCCTGTCCCGCCGCTGTCGCTGTCTCTGCCTCCGCTCTCTTCCGCTTCCCTCCTCGCTCCATCCCGCCACGCTTGCTTGCTGCTGCTCTCGCTTTAAATCTCCCTCCGGTGGTTGTGTTGATGCTGGTTGCCTGGCAGCGACGCTGCGTGCCTTGTCCCCGGCTGGGGCTCGTTTTGTTTGGTTCCGCTCGGGGATTGGCGTCCAGACGTTACTTTTCCTTGGTTCCCTGTGGGGGTTCGTTTGACCACGCTTCCCGGGACCTTCCCCCGGCTAGCCCAGGAAACGTGGTTGCAACTGACCCCATGTGGGTATTGAGCGTGATGAACATCTGGCATGTGCCGTTCAGACGTTCAGGGCCCTTTGGCCCCATGGGGGGGTTGAGCGTGGTTCAGTGTGGTTGAGCGTGATCTCGTAACGTCTGAAATCACCCAATGTCAAGTACGGCAACAACTTCAAAGTATGACCCCCATCAACCTGGGTACATTTAACAGAGGGTATTTTCAGACGTTACGAGATTACAGTGAACCACGGTGAATACCCACCTGTGGTCAATGTGTCTTGAATGTCTGTTTGGCGGCCACCAGATGTTCACCACGGTCAATCTGCACAAGGGGTCAATTTGAACCACGCTTCCCGGGCTAGCCGGGGGAATGTCCTGGGAAGCGTGGTGAAACGGACCCCCGGCAGGGACCAAAAAAAAGTAACGTCTGGCCGCTCGCCACGGCCTGGGATCACCGTCCGGATCCCGGGCTGTGGCGCATTCAGCTGGACGCAGCAGCCGCATTGGACCCGCCGCCCGCCCGTCTCCTCGGAGGGTGGGCAGCGGGGTGCGTGGAGGGGGCGGGGCTGTGCGGCCGCACGCTGTGCCGCATGGCCCAGCCCCCTCCCGGATTCCTCGCCGGGATCCCCACGGCAAGTCTGATATGGCGTGACGGGGTGACCCCGGCGGGGAACGAATGGGTTGATTTTGGTACGGGGCCAATGGGCCCTGTAACGTCTGAAATCACCCAGAGATACAGTCCAATTGACCTAGATTCATTTAACAAAGGTACAAAAACTCATGTTACCCCACCAAGCATATGCTTTGCACACACTGTATACTGCGAGCGTATGTTCATGATTCTTACGGTATAGATCACCACCTGCTTGGTTCTTTCGGGGTTGGTATTACCTAAGAGGAATAAAAGTTGTTGGATTTTAGGCCTAGTACCATCCCAACCAATAAGCTTCTTTAATTGCCCACGCTGTAAATCATACAGCGGAAATGATAAGACATAGTGTTCCAAGTCTTCAATTGCCTTACCACATGGACAAATCCTGTCACTATATGGGATACCCTGCATTCTCCCCAGAGAAACAGCTGTCTGCATGGATTGTAGGCGTAAGGCAAAAAAAGCTCTCCTAAGAACTGGATCCACTAACTAATGAAAATAGGAAGCCTCCATTATTAAACGGAGAGATATATGCCTTAGCTGCCATCATCTTATGCCCTTGTCCGTCCATATCCAAAATCCTCTGCTTTAGCATCCTAATCACTTGACTATCAGTATAGCCCTGAAAAAACAGATCAGAAAAACAGAGTTTCTCAAGGCCTGCTTTTACATTCGTCCACCAGGGGTCCAAACCCCTTTCTGTATCAGACTGTTTTTCAGTCAGGGTCCTACTCAAGATGGAAGTATCCCCAGCATTTCTATTCTTGGCCCAGAAGGTAAGTTTCCGTAATTCAACTTGGGCCCCAAGGGAGGGTCTGCCCAGCTCTATATGGATTATGGCTGAAGATGAAGCAGGAGGGATCCGCAAAATCCTTCTCCAGCAGTTATTGAATATTGGTTGTAAGCTATTAATAGCACGAGCATCATATCCCCAAATATGCACCCCGTACTATATTTTTGCCATTAGTTTAGTATCCATAATTTTGCTGACCGCTTTAATAGATCTTTGACCAAGTCAAAAGAAAAAGAGCTTGATCACTAAGGCTTCCATGTTTGCTTTCTGTTTATTTACCCCCTTATGCATTGTCCAAGTCCCATTAAATGATACATAGATTACTAGATATTTATAAGAGCATACCTGCTCAATCACATGACCTTGCAATGCCCAGCTGTATTTACAAAACCTCTTTGCAAATAACAATATTTTAGTTTTGTTATAATTTATAGTGAGCTTCTTATTTATTTATTTATTTATTTATTTATAAATTTCTACCCCGCCCCCTCCTGCCATGCAGCTCGGGGTGGCTCACAACATTAAAACATACAATAAAATTTTTAAAAAAATTAAAATTCACATCATATTTAAAATATTAAAACAGGGCAAAAAAGACCAATATAAATATAAATAGGTGGGGGAACTAAAACATTCCCCTACCCCTCCCTCCCAAAGGCCTGGGCGAACAGCCAGGTCTTACAACTACGCCGGAATGTTAATAGGCTCGGGGCCAGGCGAGCTTCCTCCGGAAGGGAGTTCCAAAGCCGCGGCCCTACCACTGAGAATGCCCTCTCCATCGTGGCCCCCCGCTTAACACGGGGGACCTCCAGGAAGGCACCCCCGGCGGACCGCAGGAGCCGCTCTGGGGTGCGAAGGGTGAGGCGGTCCCTAAGGTAAGAGGGGCCGAGACCGTGTAGGGCTTTATAGATCATCACCAACACCTTGAAC
>QEPC01007587.1:594200-605238 GCA_003113815.1 Sphenodon punctatus | reverse complement strand
GCAGCCCTCGGAAAGCTGCCTCTGCCGAACCGTGCCACGATGTGCGGAATAGGGGTTTCCGTCGGTAAAAGCTGCCCCGGCGATATGCCGCTACAGCCCTAATGATGAGCACTCTCCTTACTATCAATCCAAAGATATCTCATTAATTGTGTACATCTATGCTAACAGATAGCTTTTCTTGTTAAATTCTGTGTTGATGACCACTTCATTGTTTTATCAGTAAAAATCTAGACTAACTCCATTGGAATGAGTTTAGATTAATTAGTGTAAGCAAGGAGAAAAATCAGGTTCATTGACTACATATTTTTGCTCAGTTAGAATTTGTGGCTAAGCAAAAGCCTATTGGAGTCATTCTGAATCTTTCCATTGACTTTAATAGGTTTTTGTTTGGCTTTTTAGAGAGGGAGTCATTGATGGGAAGAGACAGAGAAGTAATGTGGTTGAAGTAGTTGAAGGGGAAGCTGATCTAGCAGTGATAATTCAAAGGGACAAGATGGATGACGAGTGTGATGAAGAGAGGCAAAATAAAATGCAGGTCTCCATAATTTATGCTGGTTTGGCAGTGACTGAGGTTTCCAGCCTATGCATGGGTGGCATGTGGAGATCTAGATCTGAGCTGATGGTGGTTTTGCAGTTTCCTTCCACCTTCTGTTATAGTACTACTCAGATAATTTTTCCTGTCTTTGGAGAAGCCTTGTATACAATAAAGGAAAAATCTGTAATAATGTTTTTAAAAATGTACTGCAACTCTGTACAGTTGTAATATGGCTTATCCCAAAGGACAAAATCAGGGGTCTAGCTATAATTGGTGCAGCAGGTGCAGTTGTGTAGAGTGCATGCACCTGTCAGAGGGGTAGGGGGATACTAACAGGGGGTTAGGGAACTAACAGGGGTTCTAGAACACTCTCTGGTCTTGAGGCTTGCAAGGAGACTCTCGTGGAAAAAAGGCCCGTCAGGATAGTATGTTGGCCCTTAGACTCCACAGGAATCAGGACACTATCATAATTGGGCACAGAGCCAAACAAGACCTGAGATATCCTCTCTCTCTCTCTCTCTCTCTCTCTCTCAGGGTGCACAGGGTTTTGGGGGGGTTGTGAATTGAGAAGTTGGAAGTAAAGGGGGGCAGGGATTCCAAGGACTGGAGGGGAAGGGAAGGGAAGGATATACACTACAAGGATGAGGAAAGGGAGATCAGGAGCCCAGGGCTGGGGGAAACCGCTCCCACACCACACACCACACTCCACACTCACTCTCCAATCACACAAGGGAGGACAAGGAGGGAAGGGTCCACTCAGGGTCACAAGGATATCCACTGATCCAACATCAAACACAATAGTCCATACAATAAGACAATACTTAGCTTTCTCAGGAAGCCAGTCTCTCAGTAGCTCTGCCACTGCACTTAGCTACAACTGGTGCTGACTTTTATGCCCCTATCCCCACCTTCCTGTTTAGCCTGTAGTCACGCTGCACATCCTTCACTGCTCTTAGGCTCCCAACCCCACTGCACTGTGGGAGCGGTGGCCTCATCTTTGGTTGCCTTGGCAACCTGCTCTAATCCAAGCCACACTGCTCTTCTGGTTGGTGGCATGGCTTGGGAAAATCCCTGGGCACCCCGTGACTCCTGAGGAGCACCTGACCCCGATTGAACCATTGGGGGAGGTCCCCCCCCACTGGTTCAACATGAGAGGAGTGGGGAAGCGTTTCGCGGGCTGCCTGGGCATGGCTCCAGTGGGGGCAGCTCTGTCCACGGACTCTGACAGCACTTTGGAGTGAAAAGCACAAGTACAGACCCATTCCATCTTCTGCACGAGGGCCCATTCCCACCTAGTTATGTCCCTGGACAGAATATTTGATTCACCTTTGGTTTTTCAACTTTGCATTCAAGTACTCCCTCCCCAGTCCCTTTCCCCCTGGTACTAGTTGTCTTATACACATATAGGCACAACTCACAAAGATGTGAAAGTTTCTACCTAGGTTTCCCCTTTGGAGAATTCTTTACTATCTGCACTTATTTCCCAGAAACTTTGATCTCTGAACAACTCTTTTAAACATGGCTAAGATTTATTTGGACAAGTGGCATAATGAGCTATTCAGGAAAGCTCTATGTACACTCACCCCAGATCAATGTCATGGAAAGCTGTTCCTACAAGGAAAAAAAAAATCTCTGCATACTTCCTGCTTCTAGTCTGAGAGAATATTGTGACTGGCCCAAGGGGTTTTGTAAGCTGTTTTATTTATTTTATTTCCCAAACATTTTAAGGTGGTCTTGTTTTAACAGCATGAGTTTGGTCATTCATTTGCATCTACAAAAACTCATAAGTTTACCATCCAACCCTGGCTAAGTCTTAGTCATCAGTGTGTCACCACATGGCAGAAGGAGACAAGGAAAGTGGAGACAGATATGGATTCAAACGGCCACACTCCCCGGGGGGGAGGGGGGGGAGAGAGATCTTGGCAGCATGTAAAGCTGGAAGCAGAAGCTCCCAGCACATACCATTCTTGCTTTACCATACTATGTCATCCCACTTACTGAGACCCAGCTGCATTCCCCACCTGCTGCTTCCTGCCATCCTTGCTGATCAATGGACGATGCTGTGAAAACAATCCAATCACCTTCATTGGTTGGCGGGCTCCGAGTTCTGAAGAAGGATAAAAAGACAAGCTCATTACAGAGGACAATCTCACCACTGGATGCTACTACTCATAAGTTGGCTACCTGTTTCCTACACATACGTTTTAAACACATGTGACCTCCAATGTCCCACCTGTTGAAACTCCCGGTCAGAAAATCTGATCATTGCAGCTGTGCTTGCATCACCTCTTCAAAATAAGTAGGCCCCAAATTCTTTTGGGCTGAACTTCAGTTCTTTCAAACTTGAGCTCAAAACCACCGTGAATTGGTATGCATTATAAAGTCTCTGATATTGTGCCTAATCACCATCATCTTCAGGCTATTGCAATGCATTTGAGGTGGGGCTGCCCTTGATGTTCTCTATGTGGACCTGTCCTTGATGACTGTTTTGAAGCTTCAGCTGGTGGAGAATGCTGTGGCTCGCCTCCTTTGGGGGGCAGGATTCTGGGAGCACATTACACTGGCACAAAGTCTGCACTTGCTTGCTATAGCTTTCTGGACACAATTCAAGGTGCTAGTTTGAGCTTTAAAGCCCTAAACACTCTGGGCCCCACATGTCTGAAAGACTGCCTGCCCTTCCATGCCCTATTGTGGCCCTTATGATTGCTTGAGAGTGCATCCCTGTGGGTACTGACCATTAGCCTTGTTCATATAACAAGAAATTGCAAGGACATGTTCTTGGTTGCTGCCCCATTGCTATGGAACTCCCTTCCCCTGAAGGTTCATTTGAGCCTGGGTGTAGGCATTTTTCAAAGGCAGTGTTAAACCTTTTTGTTTGAAAAAATGCATTTGGCAGGCAGGGAAAGGGAATTGGGGGTTGTTTGGGGGTAGGGATCTGGAGGGGTTGGATATGGGAAATTGGGAGGTGGGACTGGGGGAGGGTTGGGGTTTTTAATAGCTATTTTCTCCTTGGTTTTAATGGTTTTTATATTTGTAAGCCACCCTGAGTCTTCGGGGAAGGGCAGCATATAAGTTTAAACAAGCAAACAAACAAACAAACAAACATAAATAATCACCAGGCCCAGAAAGCGGGGCCTGTGTTTAAGATAACTCCCAGGGCCTGTACTGGGAAGTCCTCTGATGGATGTAGTATTACTGTTCTCCCACATCCCCTTTGGTCCATTTTAGAGTGGTGCAAGTGAAACAACAGGATGCTACCACTCCACCCAATATCTCCTATCTCCAAGATCCTCCCTGACCTAACAGTCTGGGAATCAGGTACCAATTTGCCAATCCTAAATTCTCCAAATAAGGCTATCCTAAATGCTGTCACAAAAAGGGATACCTCACTAATGTTAAAGCATATCTGGGTCAATCCCCCAAATATCCTAATCAGATGGGGAGGTATAATTGGGACCCTAGTGTCTTCCCTCCTTCTTTGTTCCCATGCTCAGCTCTCAAATGTTCTCTCCAGAAAGAATCTTTGGTCAGGGGGTGGCTGCCCTTGTAATTCTCACATGGTAGAGTGTGTGGGGAGATTGCTTACTACCTGCGTATAGAGGCAAGACATAATTGCATGCCCTGATCTCACAACTTAGCATGCAAAGTTTAAACACCCAAGTAGGGATTCCAGTTGCCTCACCGTTGCCTTGGCAGCCCACAAACACCCAGTCATGTCTCCCATGAGGGCCTGAGCGGTGCGAGAGGAAATTAACCATGTCCAGCTCAATCCCCAGATAGGTCAATTTGGTTTCTGAGCCTTCTTTTTTTTCAGTAGCCAGGGGAACACCAAGTTTCCCGGTCACCGAGGAAGTGGTGAGCAGGTGAGTACACTCAGACACGGCTGGCCTCCCTTAAAAAAGGAGATTGTCCAGATAGTACCTGGCTCCATCCCATCTTCCACCATACCACCCACTCGATTATCAAATTGAACTTCTCAAATACTGTACAAGATATCAAACAACCCATCAACATGGGCTTGTCAAAGTAAAATTGTCCTTGAAATTTGATAACCAACAGTTTGAAATCCAATGGGTGGACCGTAAAAAGGGAAAAGGTAAATTTTATATCACTCTTCACCAGGAGGACTCCAGGTCCATACGCCCATACCATTTTGACCACTGAATCGAATAACGTGTGTACCAGACTGAGCATAGCTAATGGGGTATAGCACCATTCGCTGAACCTCCTTTGGGGAAGAATAGGTGGTGGATGAGGTAAAATTCCCCTGAGGCCTTCTTTAGTACTACCCCAAGGTGGAGACCCTGAGTGCGGGGAATCAGTAGTGAATCAAAGTGGCCTGAAATCCTGCCTTCCCAGACTTCCTTATGTAGTTTAGCATGAAGTACTTGTTTGCTGCTAATAATTGACTTTATGTTTGGCGACTTCCTTTAATAACTTGCACCTTCCTCCAGGATCCTAAAGCCTATTTTGAAACTCCCAACAAGGTATTCAGCTGTAGCATGGTTGGGGTAGTCACTCAGGGCGTTTTCTGAGGCCTCGGGCCAAACTGGGGTCAAAGTTCTTCCCCATACTCTTGGGTCTGGCTGTTACTGTCATGTTTCTCCCCTTCCCCCATGTTGTGTTCAGTTCCTAGTGCCATAGTGCCTGAATTTAGCACAGTGTGAGGCAGCATGGGACACTGCACGCTGGGTGCAAATCTATCTGAATCATCATGAGGGGTAAAAACATTTGCTTCCATTGTTAAAATCCCAGCATGAAGGTCCCCAGCACCCCCTCATTGCGGATTGCTTTGGATGGGTATGTCCCACCTCCTTTCATGAGCACATGGCCACTCTCTGACTTGGGACATTCCTGGAGTTGCTTATGCACTCCAGTCACAAGTCAAGAACATTCACATCCCATCTTATTCCCGAGTTGATTGCTTCCCACTTCCTGAAAGCTTCATCATAGCACAGACACACTGCCGGGCTACCTGTTTTGTAGACCCTTCTTATTATGCTGGAATGTTTAACCAGATTGGCCCCCCATTCAGGGAAGATCTGGAGCATCACCCCATGAAATATTGTAAACACAGCCATCTAATTTATCCAGTTATGGGTCTTAGACCTCTTAAAGTGCTCATGCTCTTTCCTATCCATCTTGTCATTAGGGTCAGGGATGGGCTCACTTAACAAGAGCATGAAGATATCCATGTACTCCTTGCTCCAGAACTTCTCCCTGGTGGAGTACAGCAGGTGCTCTCCTATGAGCTCAGACATATCTGCACAGCCACTGGTTAGTGGAAGCAGCTCTCCCACTCCTCTGTGCAGCCTCCTGTGTGGCCCTGACAGCATGCAATACACCTCCAAACCTGGGAGCTGGCACAACACCGCTGGTCAGGGGCTGGCCTGGGCCTACTCATGACTGGGGAGGGGGGGAGGGGTAATGCTTATGGCCCCACTTGCAATCAGTGGTCCATGGCACCCAATTCCCATTCCAGCACATCTCTGCTACATAACAGTACCTTCTAGGCATGTTGTCCATACCGCACTCTAAAGAATCCATTCTGCTCATCAGCCTGTTTCTTGATGAGAAAGCAACAGGGAAGGGGGGATTCCCAGCACCTTGAGGAGGGGGGAATATTAGCTGCCATGGGAGGAGAGGGGCAAGCATGGTGCCCGACCCATGGTCCTGACTTCCCCACCTCTTTTATTGATTTAAATAACTGAATTATCATATCTCATGGGCTAGACAGACAAGAATGGGAAAACAAGAACAGAAATTACTAGTTAAGTTTCTGAAATAATCATATAACTGGCTACCTTTATATCCTCCCTTCTGAAAAGACCTGTTTTACTGTTCATTGCCTTCTTCTTTCACAACAAGCCAATGACTACTCAAAACAAGCATTCTTCCTTTGCAGGAATAACAAAGAGAAATTGTTTTCCACGTGAAGCCATACAAGCAACTACAGGAGGTAACTGTTGAAGTGTTGTGATTCTGATTTTGCTTTTCTCATGCAAACTAATATGGCTGAGCATTTTATAAGTGAACTATATTTGCTATTCTGCTTCTTGAATGACTCATAAGGAGGTCTGGAGAGACAGAATTTATTTTCTGGCTATGTACTACTTGTAAAATCTTCAAGCCTCTCTTGTCATGCTGTTTTCTAATCCTGAAGATGTAGTCTTCAGTGCCTCTTTGTCCAATGTTGCTAAACCAATTTCACAATCCTTAACTCCTCTTGTAAAAATCTTGTCTCACATAATTTCCCCTCTTTTTTAAAAATTAAAACATGGAAAAACAAATATGAAAGGAATGTTCAAAGATCTATAACTGAAATTAGATATGTAAAGCCAACAAACAGGTGGAGAGAGGTTGAGCTTAAAGGGTAATTACACATTGGGCATTTTTACACACATCTTAAAGTGCTGGTCTTTCAATCTTCTGGGTCTACAAGTAAGTTCTGGATGCATTCTTCATGCACACACTGCTCTGAGGCAGTTCCTGGATGCATTCTTCACACAAACACTGCCCTGAGGTGGCCTAAAGTAGTCACCACTGTAGATGTGCCATGGCAACCAAGTGACCACAGCTGCCTGGAGCAAAGCAGTTTACCAGGAGAACTTTTTATACACAAAGGTTCTGGGAGAAGTTCTATGCAGACGTTCAAAGAGCTGGATGTTTAATATCTAGGTGAGTGATTTAGACACACAGAAAGTTCAGGATGTGACAGTAAACATGCAGGAGAAATGTGTGCGTAAAAACACCCATTGATATTTTTGACCATTCTTCGTCATTCTGGTAGAACCACACAAAAGCAACCATGGTTAAGCTTTAAAGCACAATTTACTCAGTGACTTAGGCTGCTTTTAAACGAGGAGCACTGAAGCGCCTCCTCAACGCCGCATTAAAGCAAAGCCGCCAGAAGTGACGTTTACCCCGTTGCTGCCGGTGGCGGCGGCGGCTGGAGACATGGGGCTTTGGAGCGGCGCGTTCTTAAGCCTGATAATTGAAGTCTTAAGAACGCGCCGCTCCAAAGCCCCGTGACTCCAGCTGCCGCTGCCAACGGGGAGAACGTCACTTCCAGCGGCTTTGCTTTAATGTGGTGTTGAGGAGGCGCTTCAGCGCTCCTCGTTTAAAAGCAGCCTAAGAACCTTACAAACAAGGTACGTAAGCAACATAGGCCAAGCATGGATTGAGCTATCTGTGCCATTGGGGAAGGGGGAACATAGAGAGAAAGACATGAAGTGACAAATTTCTGAACACTAAAGTTACTAAAGAATGGAATATCAATGTACTGATTATTGAATGACAAAATGCTAAGCAAAGTAAATAAAGTGCCAACTAATAAAATGCCAACTACTGGAATGCATAAATTCAACAAAGTGCTATATAGCTTTGGGGGTAGAGAGTGGAAAGACTGGCTTTGGGAATTGTCAGGTGGTTATGGGATGGATAGGGAGATTTGTTGGGAAGGGGAGAAAGGAATTCCTCAGACACGAAGTGGGGAAATGGAAATGGGGAGGAGAGGTTATTAGTTATGTTGAGAGGATTAAATAATGTATTCGTTTCCCCCTTGATATTCTGTTTTCATTTGTTGTAAGCCACTCTGAGTCTT
Organism: Sphenodon punctatus; assembly: GCA_003113815.1. NCBI lineage: Eukaryota > Metazoa > Chordata > Lepidosauria > Sphenodontia > Sphenodontidae > Sphenodon > Sphenodon punctatus. Next base: position 597,100 of record QEPC01007587.1, on the reverse strand, counting down.
TTGGGGGTAGGGTTGGATATAAATTATTTTCTTGCATATACTACATCAGCTTCCTTGGTTTCTTACAGTCCTCATAAAATAAACTAGAAAGAGCATCCCAAATTTGGGGATAATAATCAGATAATCAACTTAAAAATAGGAAAGTGACAAATCTCATTGTTCCGTCAAATTTGAAATTGGATATCCATTTTCAGAAATAAATATCTGAATTCAATTCACAAATTTTGGGCTGCAAATTTGTTTCAGCTCTTTTCCGAATACAGCTATTGGCAGGTGACATGGGAGAGAAACACCTTGTGCATCTAGCTATTTTGGGGAGAACAATCACTACTTGGAAGACATAAAGAGAGAAAGAAACTGCTCCACTGAAAACATGAAAAGTTGAGATGCTCTTTCTGGTCTATTTTATGAGGACTATAAGAAACCAAGTAAGCTGATGTAGGCTGTGGTGATGATCCCCCAGCTGGGGGCCAACTTGCCAGTGCAACTCGAGGAGGAGGAGGAGGTGGCAGCGGCTGCGGCACTGGTAGCAGTCGAGGCGGCTGCCCTGGTGGCTACACTTCCCGTGGCACTGGTGGCTTACTCCTCGGAGGAGGAGGAGGAAGCGGCAGGCTCTGGAGCTGCTGCCAGGTTTGTAACATTTTTTTTTACTTTGAGGACAAGAAAGGCTCTATCTGTTGGAGAGAGCTCACTGGCGTGTGTGTGGGTGCGTGGGTAGTGGGCATCAGTCGGGCACAAACAGTGGGCATCAGCAGGTGGCAGCCGATGTCTGCAACAGAGAGGGAGGGTACTGTAGTGTGGGGGGCTTTAGCACGAGCAGCACCCCCACCCAAACATGTGCCAGGCGAGCAAGGGCTCCACTCTCGAGTTGCCTTGCCATCCCATTCCCTACGCACCCCCAAATAAGGGCAGGCTCTTTCCTCCAGCCAGGGTTGTTGTTGTTGTTGTTGTTATTATTATTATTATTATTTTTAACAAACATTTATATAGTGCCAGCAGTGTACGGCATGACATGTTTGCAAAGTAATAAAATAGACATGGTCCCTGCCCCTAGGGCTTACAATCTGAGAGACATAGGAAGGGGAACAGAGGGAGAGACAAACAAGGGGTCTAACATTCATGAAGATGCGAGGTCTCAGGTGCACGTGCTTGGCTTGGTTATGATGAGAATGAGGGTTACGATGAGGGTTCCATCTCCTGTCGCCATCCCTAGCACCCCAAGGAGGGCAGGATTTTCACATGCCAACCAGGGCCTTCCTAGTTGTAATCCCAAGCACCACAAGGAGGGCAGGGCAGGGTTTGGTTTGCACATGCCAGCCAGGGCCTTCCAGTTCCTAGTTGCACTCCCTAGCATGAGCATTCCCCCGGAGGGCAGGAATTGCACAAATTAAATTTCTAGTTGCAGTCCCTACTAGCACCCTGAGGAGGGAGGACTAGAGAGCCATCATCATAAATGCCTGATATTTATTTGGTGTTCTTATGTGTTCCCATTTCAGAAAGGAATTGGATTCCAGCCCCAGCCCTGCTGCCAGGACCAGACCAAGGAGGAGGACTCTGCAGACCCCTAGGGAGATCTTGTCAGTGACACCCCCAGACATTCGGCACCAGTCGTCGGATGTCTGGAGGTTCTATCAGAAGGGCAACAGAACCGACACATGCAAGGTATGGCACGGGGACTGGAACTACAGGGAATGAATTGCCCTATGACTTGTTAGGAATGGAAGTCCCCTGCAGAGAGAGATTGGATGGCCACCCAGTCCACGCACTTGTGGAGGCAGAATGCAGGCAGGGCTTGTTGACAGACCATTGGTCTGACACAGTATGACACTTCTTATGTTCCTATCTTTTTCTGCTCTTTTTAGATCTGCAATAAAGCTTTCCGCTGGCAGAGGAAGGGGACCACGTCGGGGCTCATCAGCCACGTTGAGAATACCCACGGCCGGAGAGTGAGGCGGGCGGGTGAGGACTCTGAGGACTCTGAGGTGGTGCCCGTGCCTGCACTGCCCGTGGTTGAGCCTCAGAGCCAGAGGAAGGGGGGGAAAGCAACCCAGAAAAGGAGGCATACAGGCCCTTCCCCTCCCCCCCTCCAGCCCTGACATGGAGACCCCCGAGCCCCTGAAGGATGCAGAGGTGAAGGCCCTTCGGGCCAGGATGCAATGGTGCACCCTGGCCCATGTGGAGGCGGTCCAGCGGTCCTCTGCCAACCTGGAGAAGGGCCTCGTGAAGGAGCTGCAGGTGGTCCAGGCGGAGCATCAGAAGGTGGCAGCATATGCCCAGTATGTCTCTGCCGAGCTCCGCCGCGTGCAGCTCTACCACCAGGAGCCCTCCAGGTGGCATGAGGCGATGAAGGAGGGCCTGGATCACTGTGTCCTCAACGGCGTTCTGAGTGAGCACAAAGTCGCCAGCCCTGAGCCCTGTGAGGCGCCCCTACCTCTCCTGCCCTTGGACTGATTCCTGGGGGATAGGCCCAGTGGAAGCAGAGCAAAAGACTCTTAGGTTTGTAATAAGTTTCATTTTCATGTTTTGTTTTGTTTTCTTTAATGTTGTTGTTGTTGCTTTATTAAACTTATTGTTCATTGTTATAATAAAAGTAAAGTAGTTGTAATGTATTTCTTGTTACGAGCTTTGTTTGACCTGTCCAATAATTTATTTATCCCTTTGTGTTGCTGAAGTTCTGGCTGGCAGGTGGCAGAATCTCATACAGCTTGTCGATCTCTTCCAGTAGCACCTCCTCCCACCTCATGTAGCGTAGTTATGAACCCAAAGTTGTGCTGTGCCAGCGCAGGGTCTCAACTAGCAGAAAATGAAATCCCCCCAGGAGGTGCAGGGCTTGTGTTTGTGTGGGTAGGTGTGACAGAGAGAAAGAGAGAGGAGAGACAGGCTCCTCGGCAGCAGGCAGC
>QEPC01007587.1:564028-575257 GCA_003113815.1 Sphenodon punctatus | reverse complement strand
CGGGGTCATCTGGCTGAGGGTGGTGGTGGAGCTGCTCAGTGTCTCCGTGATGCCCAGGAATGGTCTCAGGACAGAGACGGTTTGGGAAATAATATCCCATTCCTCCCTGTTGTACCCTGGAGGTGCCTCAATGTCTGTCTCCAGTTCCACCTTATGCAGGGTGGCTTTCTGTTCAAGAAGCCGCTCAAGCATCAGGGAGGTGGAGCTCCACCGGGTGGAGACATCCTGGATCAGGGTGTGCACTGGGGATCCTTGCTCAGCCTGCTTCTCCCAGAGGAGCTCGTTGCCCTTCGCGCTGCGGTTGAAGAAGCCCACCAGCTTCCTCCCCCGCTTGACCAGGCAGCTAAGGGTGCCTGGCCCAATGCCTTTATCCCCCAAGCCCAGAGCGTCCTTCACCACCAGGTGGAGGGTGTGTGCGGTGCAAGGGATGCTCGTGAACCCCCCGTCATGGACTGCCTTAAGGATATTGGCTGCGTTGTCTGTGACCACACATCTCTTGGTGAAGGCCACGCCTGGCGTGAGCCACTCCCTCACCATGGTGGCCAGGGCTGCCTCTAGGTTCCTCATGGTGTGGAAGCTGTCTATAACTTGGGCCTGAAGCAGGGCCCACCTGTACCCTGCTTCAGGTCCCCTCCTGCCACTTCCAAGCACTGCCTCTGCATCCTGCCACCAGTGTGCCGTTACCGCCAGGTACGCATGCTGTACATTTCTGGTGGACCACAGGTCCATGGTAAAGTGGACTGTTGCCCCCCCACCAGCCCCTGCAAGCTGCTCCCTCACCCGCTTCTTCAAAGCCCTATATAGCGGTGGGACCACAGTCCGACTCAGGGCGGAGTGGGAAGGCAGCTTAAAGTTAGGGGCCAGGAACCCAATCAGCCACTGGAACCGCTTGTTCTCCACAATGGACAAGGGCTGGCCATCCAGGGCAATCATCTCAGCCACCAGGCGCTTGCCTTTCTCCTGGAAGCCTGTACCATGGCTCCCTGCCGATGGCCTCGACACATCCCCTCACCCCATCTCCTCCATGGTTGACTGACGGCACTGCTGGGGAGGCTCCTGGTGTTGTTCTGCCCCCATACTGCTCCTGCTGGTAGAGGCAGAAGCAGTTGGTATAGGACACTGGTCCTGAGCTGGGCGACTGGCTGCTGGAGTTGGGAACCCGCTGGAATCTACTTCCCCAGCTTTCCCACTCAACAACACAGCACTGTGGCATGCCTTGAGGTGCCTGGCCATTGCAGTTGTGCCAAGGTTGGCAAGCACCTTCCTCCACTTCACCACCCTTTTGCACAGTGTGCACTGGACCTCTCTGGGATGATCTGCCCGCACCGGCTTAAAATGATTCCAGAGAGAGGATTTCCCCCCCCCCTTCTGCCTTCTTGCCTGTCCCGGCGGACGCACTGCTGCCAGCAGTGCCGGGAGGGGGAAGACTTTGTGGCACTGGTGATGCAGCTCTGTCAGGAGGGTCAGACATCGCCTCGTCTACAGAGATCTCCTATGCGGCACTCATGTCTGCCTCTTCCTCACTGTCTCCGGCGATCATGGTGATGTCCCATGTAGGGGAGTATTGGGACCCAGAGGCTACACTACCCATGCCCACCATGCTGCTGGCACTCTCCCTGTGCCCCCCTCTGTAGCTGCTAGTGCTGCTGCTGCTGCTCCTCTCTCTAGTACTGGCTTTGCCTGGGGATCAGGCCCTGCCTCTAGCAGCCGGGGTGGGATCCACCAGCTCTGGACTGCTGGGGATTGCCTCGACGATTGAGCACAGGGAACACAGGGAGGAATAAAGCCAAAAACAACAACTAAATCTATCTAGGTAGGTAAGCTAAATAAATGAAGGTAGATGGGTTGGATGGGTGAAATAGGAGGAGGTGGATTGAGAACAAGAACTGCTGAGAGAGAGGAGGGAACCTTCTGAAACACCTGCTGTTCAAGAACAGTGACTAGCTCAGAAGGTATTGGGAATGGGGGAGGCAGACAGTGTTGTTCCTTGCTGCGCCCGCCTCACTGCAAGCCCCATTGGCTCCGTGCAGCCTAGCCCGTGGCCAATCGCAGACTGCCAAGCCAGTGGTCTGAGGCAAAAAAGAGATGGTGATTGGGCACTGGCTGCTACTCCAAGCCCCCTCCACTCTTGGTGCCTGGAAGTGTGCTCCTAGCCCCTCCCTGCTACATTTGGACTTCCAGTGACCTGACAACAACAGAGTCACATTAGAAGACCACATTTTAGCCACCCGAACACAACCGAACACGATCCGAACTGACCGAACTGTTCCGCCGTATTACCGTTCGGTGTTCGGTTCTGTTCGGTATGTTTGCCCATTTTGCCATTCGGTGTTCGGTTCTGTTCGGTGTGTTCATGTTCATGTTCGGCCATCCGAACAGGCCATGTTCGGGCCAAACACCAAACTTCTGAACCGCGTTCGCCCATCCCTACTTACTATGCCTAGCCCTAATATGAGTTACTAAATCCTATATTACCCATACACTCACTGAGTGACTTTAGAAAAGGCATGATTACTTTGCTTCAGTTCCCCATCTGCAAAATGGGAGTAGCAATGGCATACCTCACAGGGATTTTGTGATGGTGAAATAGATTAAAAATACTAATACATTTTGAACATTGAAAGCAGTATATAAATAATCTCAGGGTGAACTAGATAAGGATTTCAAAGCACTTTTAACACTAAAAGTGTTATATAAAATAACAACAACAAGAATAAATAAATCACCCACCTTCACCAAACAGTTCTCGGGGTACTTCACAACATAAAACAAATATCAAAAATTATTATTATGTATCCCTCTAATTTAAACTATTCATTTTTTGCTAATAGTAATATACTTACATTAGAGATACTGATATGAAAACCAACTGTATCAGAACTGAATGACAGGCCTAAGGGACCATGGGCCCTTTAAGAAAATAGCATCAACTGGAGAGGTCTGTAATGGAGGACTGTGCTCTAGCAGGTGCTAAAAAGAGTGCAGGTATTTAAAAAAGGATCCAGAGGTGATACTGGAAACTACAGACCAGTAAGCTTGATGTCTGTGCTGGGTAAAATGGTGGAAACTGTCATTAAGAACAGAATCGCTGGGCATGTTGACAAACATGGCTTAATGGGGAAGAGTCAACATGGATTTAGCAAAGGTAAGTCATGCTTCACTAATCTATTAGAATTCTTTGAGGGTGTAAATAAGCATGTGTACAAGGGAGACCCAGTAGATATAGTGTAGTACCTGGATTTCCAGAAAGCATTTGATAAGGTCCCACATAAAAGACTATTGAGAAAATTTTAAAAGTCATGGGATAGGAGATAGTGTCTTACTATGGATCTGTAACTGGTTAAAGGATAAGAAGCAAAGAGAAGAACTAAATGATCAGTTTTCACAATGGAGATATGTAAAAAGAGGTGTGTCCCAGGGATCTGAATTTGGGCAGGTGATGTTTAATGTATTCATTAATGATCTAGAGAAGGGTGTTAAAAGTGAGATGATCAAATGTGCAGATGATCCCAAGTTATTCAAGGTAGTTAAAAAAACATGAGCAGACTGTGAGGAACTGCAACAGGATCTTACGAGACTGGGTGCCCGGGCATCTAAATGGCAGATGAGCTTTAATATGAACAAGTGCAAGGTGATGCACATATGGAAAAATAACCCAAACTATGCGTACACAACTGCGACTCCGCGCTAACCACGGTGGGGATTTGGCGGTGCCCCCCTCTTTGCCAGCAGGAAGGAGGCAGGGACAAGTCCAGGCTGCTGATGAGTGGCATTGGGGAAGTAGGGAGGGGCCATAGCGGTCGCCTGGCAATGGAGGGGACTCCCAGGTGCCATTTTAAGTTCCCATCTCTCCCGTCTCATTTCTGTTAATAGGAGACCCCCTCCCACTCGTGACCTCTCAGGGTGATGCACCCCAATAATCACCATTCCCTAAACTTCGGGGGGAATTGGCTTAAAGACTTAAACTGGGGTCTCCACATGTTCAAAGGATCAAGCTGAGGACAGTATGCGCTACCGGCAGGTTATGTACCCTCCCCAAATAGAAAGAGAGAGAGAGAGACAGGTATCCAAAAACAACAAGTTTATTGGTATCTAAAACAGAGAAACACAGCCCCAGTCTGTCTGGTGGGATTTAACAAGGGGAAAACACAAGCGGTAGGAGAAGAGAGGGGGCGTGTTCCGGTGTTGGGTCAGCAAGGGGGAACAAGAGAACGTGACAGGGAGAGAGAAAGAGACAGGGAGAAAGAGGGTTTCCCCAGTTGACTGGGAAAGTCTGGACCTGCAGTTACCTTTCCTTGCCTGTTGAGATGGGACAGGCAGCCCACGGATCCAGTGGAGTTCAGGGGATGGAGAAGGAAAGCAAAAGGGCAGACCAGAGTCTGGGAGAAATCTTAACACAAACATGCACAGAGTGACCTACACGTATCTGGGTCCCAAGACTTCTCAAAAGTTGAGGAAAAAACCAGGGGCAGTTAAAGGGTGCAGACAAAGGAGTTTTGGGAGGCTATGAAGGGTCATTTGGGGTGTACAATGGGCTAACGAAGGGAGGTTACTTCCATGACAAAAAGGCCTATACAAGAGGGACAAGATATCTTTGACACAGGGCGAAATTATAAACAAAAGATGCAGGGAGGGGAGGTAGGGCTAACAACGGTCCTTTAGGGTACAATGGGTGTGTGTCTGGTTTCTCTTGGGGAATGCAAAGATAGGATGCTGCTGCACGGAGGCCTAACTACCAGTCCTTTGTTATAACAGGGTGAGTCTCTATCCTTAATGACTCCATTCTTTATTCAGAGGGCTCTCCCTTCTAGTCTGTTTCTCAACCTTAGGCTGGCATTTTTCCATGAGTGGTCCTTTTTTGCTAGGAGCTATGGTCAGGGCCCCGATTCTTCCGCGGAATTTTTTTAAAAATTCCGCGGGAGTCAGGGGCCAATTCTGCGCCTCGGCGCGATTTACCATGCGGGGGGGGGGCTTGGTTTGCCTCCTCCTCCCCCCGTACTGGTAAACCCTCAGGGCCTCCCCTCCCCAGCTGCCGGGGCTTGCACTCCCCAGCTGCTGGGGCGTGCTTGAATCCCACCCCCCACCCCCCAAAAAAAAACCAAAAGGATTTTCTTACCAGGGATGGCAGCAGCAGCTGCTCCGTCCAGCGCGCTCTTTTCCTGCTTGCACTTCCTGGCCCCTCCCGACGGGGCCTCTCAGGGCGACGCAGCCGGATGACGTCATCTGGCTGCGTCGCCCTGAGAGCCCCGTCAGGAGGGGCCAGGAAGTGCGAACAGGAAAAGAGCGTGCTGGACGGAGCAGCTGCTGCTGCCATCCCTGGTAAGCAAATTAAAGGGCCCTGGCTGCTGGGGAGGCTGGGGAGGGGAAGCCCCGAGGGTTTGTTCATTCCCCTTCCCCCGTAGAATCTCCTGCCCCGCGTCCCCGCAGCGCAGGCTGGAAATTCTGCGCTGGGGTAAGCGGGGCAGGAGATTCCACGGGGGGAGGGGAATTCCACGGGAAATCTGCGATTCGCAGATCCGCGGATCCCTCGGGGCCCTGGCTATGGTGGCTGGGCCCTATCCTTATTTTCCATGTCCCCCCCCCCTTCCTCTTGCATCTAGTGTGGGGTTTTTACCCCAAGCCTTCTTGCCGTTGGTTACCCCTGTGGGTTTTGATGACCCCCGGGTCCAAGACAGTTGGCTATCACAAGGGGGGTACCTCCATTCTGGGGGTGACCAGGGGTCCAAGCTAACAGTGTTGTCAGCGGCGATCAGGGAAATGTGTGGTCGAGCAACGCGTTGGGGTGGGGCCTACAGATTGGAGTAAATCATGAGGACAGAATCGGGCCTGGCAAAGTCGGACACTGAGAGGAAGTGGTGCCTGCTCTCCCTAGCCTCGCCCGTGCCACCAGGACACAGCGGTGCCACGTAGTGCAACTGGACCTTCATGCCAGTTGTAAGTCAGCGAGGTTTCCCTCACCCACAAAATTGCTCACTCACACCCCTCCAACCCAAAGGGCCACACGTGGGGATCAGGAGGGGTAGGACACATGGGTGAGGCACACGCCTGGACCACCACCACCACGCAATAGCCGCATGGGTGGAGGGAGAGGGGCCAGGGGCTAGTACAGCCACACCACTCCTCAAGGGGGGGTAGGGGAGAGCAAATCACCTGCCCAGCATCACAGGGCAAGGCAAGTGAGAGGAAGGGGTACACCAGGGAGTGGGCACCCATTGTTCAGGGGTGGTCATCTTGCAGGCCAGCATGGCACCCAAGAAATGTCGAGTCCCATGGCCTCCCCAGCTAAGACAGTGCCGCGGGCAGCCCCCACCCCGCGTGCCACTCGGGGTGGTGTGAATGGGGTAGGGCACATGCCGGAACCATATTAGAGGCAATGCAGGTCCAGCTGGCAAAGTACCAGGCCTGCATTGAGGAACTGGAGGATGCCCATGGGAGGGTGGGGGATAACTGTGGCGGGCAGGTGAGGGAGGAGGAGCACGCCGGCCTTTATGTGGGGGGGGTGAAGTTTTCACCACCCATCTCAGGGGGAGTACCCCCCCCACAGGGGCAAGGGTGTCGCTGGGTGTTACCTGCTAGTTACAGGGAGGATGAGCAAGACAGAAAACACAGATAGACGTGTGAAAGGAGGGAATGCAGGCCCTGACGAGCAGCCTAAAGGCAACTGAGAGATGGCAGTCGGGTACTGGGAGCAATGGCGGCAGCACCCCAAGGAGGGCAGGACTCCAAGCACCCCAAGGAGCACCCCAAGGAGGGCAGGATTTGCACGTGGCATCCAGAGTCTTTTGGATTTGAACATGCCAGTCAGGGTCACCATCTCTCATTCCCATCCATAGCACCCCAAGGAGGGAGGACTAGAGGCATCATCATAAATGCATGATATTACTTAGGTGTTGTTTATGTGTTCCTGTTTCAGAAATGGTGAAGAATCAGATGCCGCCCCCAGCACTGGTACCAAGCTCATGAGGACACCGAGGCAGAGGTCGCCAGTGCCACTGCCAGACAGCAGGAGCACAAAGTCAGCTGTCTGGTGGTGATACGTGAGGCATGAGGATGGATCTGCAGAATGCAAGGTAAGGCACGGAGTTTGGAATAACAGGGAATGGATCACCCTATGACCTGTTAGGAAGTCCCCTGCAGAGAGAGATTGGCCACCCACCCTCTTGTGGAGACAGAATGCAGGCAGGGCTTGACAGACCATTGGTCTGATGCAGTATGGCACTTCTTATGTTCCTATCTTTTTATGTTCTTTGGGTCTGCCAAAAAAAAAATCCGAGGTAGTGCGGGGGGACACCACATCAAGGCTGATAGTCCACAGCGAGAAGCTCCACAGGCTGATGGTGAGGTGGTGGCAGCCGCAGAACTGGGGTCATGGCCATGGAGCATCATCATTGCCAGAAGAAGGGGGGGAAGGCACGGCAGAAGCAATGCCATGTAATCCCTTCCCCCTCCTCAAGCTCTGATGTGGAGTCCCCGAGGCCCCAGGAGTCTGAAGAGGCAAGGACCCGAGAGGCCTACCCGGCAATTTGTGGACGGCCTACGGCTGCATGCAGCCACCATGGAGAACTTCCTGTTGGAACAGTTTCAGGCGGTTGAGGTGGAGAGAAAGAAGGTGGAGGCATATGCCCAGTACGTCTCCACCGAGATGGAACACCTGGAACTGTACCACCAGTCGGTCTCCTGGTGGCATGCAGCTGTGGCAGGGGCCATTGACTTTACCCTCCAGAATGGGTACAAAATGCTGGAGCACAGGGTGCTGACCCCTCAGTCCTGTCCTACACCCCTTTTTCTTTTCCCCCAAGTTCTGGGGGACAGGCCCAAAGGCAAGTAGGCTAGACCCCAAAGTTAAAAGTTACTTTTCTTTGTATATATGTTTGGTTTTGGTTTTATAATGTTGCTGTTCTTGTTGTTTAAAAATTGTTCATAAAAGTTATATTTGTTATTACAAGCTTTATTTGAACTTTCCAATCTTTTATCCCTTTGTGCTGAAGTTCTGGGAGGTGGCAGAATCTCATACAGCTAATCAGTCCCTATCAGCAGCACATGGCACCACCACATGTAGCATAGGTAAGGTATTACACAAAGATGTGCCATCAGCAGGGTCTCAACATGCAGACAGCCCCCCAGGAATTGCACGGCTTGTGTGTGCGTGTGTGTGCCAGAGAGAAAGAGAGACAGACTCCTTGACAGTGGGCAGAAGGTGGTGGGTGCTGGTGGTCAGGCGCTTTTTTTTCAGCAGCTTCAGCAGACATCTGAGGGTGAGTGCTGAGGAGTAGGCTGGGGGGGGCGGGGTGCAGACTGGCATGCAGGCCGGACACCGGGCTTCTGTATGCAGTGGAATGGAATGACAGCCCCCAGTGATTTGAATGATGGTCCCAGAATCTCATTTATGGTTCCTGGGACGGGCAGGCAAGCCGGGCATGACTGATTCAGGTACAGTGGAATGACACCCTATGGGAGCTGAATGATGTCCCTAGAATTAGTGCATGGTTGGGAACACTTCATTCAATCATGTGATAGGTAGGTATAGGAACGCACACAGGCAGGCATATAATATGTTCCACATTTTGTTATATTCCATCTCATTCTGGTAGGTTTGCTGCTGCTGGATGTGGGTATCCGGCACAGATGGGAGTTCTTTCTGGTACTGGCAGGTGGCAGCTTGAGCTGGCCTCCCCTCCACCTCATCTCTCTCATGCTAGAAGGGAGCCTCTCTCTCTCTCTCTCTCTCTCTCTCTCTCTCTCTCTCTCTCTCTCTCTTGGCAGCAACCTGGGTGGGCATACAGGCACCTTGGAATGAGAGGCAGGAATGTGGGCTGAGGCAGGCTTTGAGCTTGGCAGAAACCTGGGGTACAGAACCCTTGGCACAGACAGCATATAGGCCTGGGGGGCCATTGGTACTAGAAGCAGCAGACATTGGTGGCCAGGGTACAGAACCCTTGGCACAGACAACATATAGACCTGGAGGCCATTGGCAGCAGCAGACATTGGTTGCCAAGGCAGGCAGGCAGACAGCATGGCATGAGCAGCAGTCAGGTAGACTGAGGCAAGGTTTGAGCTTTGAAACCTGGGTGGGTGGGCAGGCAGGCAGCGTGGCATGAGAGGCAGTAGAGAAGACCGGCTTGGGCAGGCTTTGAGTTAGGCAACCTGGGTGCGCAGACAGTCACCTTGGCATGGGAGGCAGGAAGGAAGACTGAGGCATGCTTTGAGCTTGGCGGCAAGCTGGGTGGGCAGACAGGCAGTGTGGCTTGAGATGCAGTAGGGCGGGCAGGCAGGCTGGGACATTGGCAGCAGGGCACTCAGAGAAGCTAGCAAAGACTGTGCAGCGCAAGAGAACAAGAGCCAGTCAGTGTCACATACGTGGGCTGAGATCATGTAGCCATAGGCTGGCTGGCAGGCTTGCAGTTTCTCAATGCCACCCTATATCATGAGGTCAGTCAGATCCCATCTAGTATGAGAGAGAGGGGGGAGGGCAGGGTGGGTTCCAGGCATTGGGAGGGAGCTACAGCACCTCAGAAGCACAGCAGCAACAGCCCTAGCCCAGATTGAGGAGGAAAATCCCCATCCCATGACTGCCCTGGCATGGGATGGCTTGTGCCACTACACCATCAATCCTTGTCCAGGGGCAGCTCGGGGAATCCCAGCAGTGGAACGTTCACCTTAATGAACAGAAACTGCTCCACCAACTTGGCCCCCAATCTCAGTCGGTGCGGGGAGCAAATGTCCCTCGCCATCGAGAACACCTGCTCGCTGGGGCAGGACAGTATACCCTTGGTCACTTTCGACAGGGCCGGCCACACGTTGGCCTTGCTAGCTCAGTAGGCCATGGGATCGCTGCTAGGATTAATGCATGGATCCTCCTCTAGGTGTGTCTCCATGGCTGCTGAGGCACCATCGTACTCCCTCTCGTAGATCTGCCTGGGCACCACCTCCACCACTGCCCTCAGCCACACTGCTTGCCCTATTGTTGTGGGGGACCCCATGCTCCCCAGAGTGTCCTGCAGATAGGCCAATCTGCTTCTGCTACTGCTGGCAACAGGGGTGCTGCTGCTGCTGGTGCTGCTGCTAAAACTAGGGCTGGGGGCAGGAATAGACCCGCCTGGCTGCTCCCACTCCCACCATCCCCATGGGTGTCCTGCTGCATAACCCGCTCTGCCTGCCAGAACCTTTCCACCAGTGCAACCTTCCAGAGGTCATAGAGCACTGTCTGGTGTGCCATGCTCCCCTTGACCCTGGGGTCCAGCATTGTTGCCAGGACATATTGCTCCTGCTACAGCAGCACATAAAATCACACCTCCAGCCCTTACTTCAGCTTCCACACCAGTCCAAATGCTCATAGTCCAGCTTTCTGCCCGCAGGGCCACAATCATGCCACTGAGAATCTTGTCCAGACTCCTGTGGAGACAATGGACTAGAGGGGTCACCTGGCTGAGGGTGGCAGTGGAGCATCTCATGGTCTCCATCACAGCCAGAAATGGTTTCAGGACAAAGACCATTTGAGTCTGGAGCTCCCATTCTGTCCCATTAAACCCTTCCGGTGCCCTGCAGTCCATCTCCAGTTGAACCTGATGCAAGGTGGCTTTCTGCTCCACAAGCCGCTCGAGCATCAGGACAGTGGAATTCCACTGTGTGGCCACATCCTGGACCAGCTGGTGCCCTGGGGAGCCTTTCTTGGCCTGCTTCTCCCGGAGGAGCTCGCTGCCCTTCACGCTCCAGTTGAAGAACCCCACCAGCTTCCTCCCCCACTCTATCAGGGAACTAAGGGTGCCTTCCCAATCCCCTTATCACCCAAGCCCAGAGCATCCCTGACAACCAGGTCAAGGGCATGTGTGGCGCAAGGGATGCTGGTGAAGCCCCCGTCGTGGACTGCCTTTCGTACATTTGCGGCGTTGTCCGTCACCACACACCCCTTGGTGAAGGCCACACCTGGGGTAACCCACTCTCTCACCATGGTGGCCAGGGCTGCCTCGATGTTCCTTGAGGTGTGAGGGATGTCCATGACTTGTGCCTGAAGCAGGGCCCACCTGTACCCTTTTATTTATTTAATTTTATATTTCAGATTTATACCCCGCCCCTCCTGCAACGCAGCTCGGGGCGGCTTCCAAAAATAAAAACACACTAAAATTCATTTTAAAACAATCAAATATTAAATATAAAATATAAAATATAAAACAGGGCTAGACATAAATAAATAATTAAATGAATGGGTGGGGGACTAAAATCCTCCCTCCC
>QEPC01007587.1:522183-559515 GCA_003113815.1 Sphenodon punctatus | reverse complement strand
CCCTCAGTAAACCAAGGGGTCCTGCGGTGACGAGACCAAGGCAGAAGGCGTCTCGGAGCCACCCTGTCAATGGCCTCCTCCAGCAAGTTGTTCCAATGCCGGACCAGCTCATCCACAGAGTGGCCGTCCACGTCCAGGGTAAGCTCCCTCAGGACCTCCTGGAACCGCTGGGGTTCCATCAGCCTCCGAGGGCGGACCATCCTAACTGGTCCCTTCCCCTTCTGGAGGGGACGTGCTAAAAGACCCTGCTTTGGGATGTCTTCTGCCACTCCCTAAAGCTGCCTCCAGGTTCTGCCACCAATGCGCTGTTACTGCCAGGTACGTGTGCTGGGCATTTCCTCTGGACCACAGGTCCATGGTGAAATGGACCGTGCCCCCAGCCCCTGCCAGCTGCTCCCTCACGCTCTCCTTCAAAGCCCTGTAAAGGTCTGGTACCGCAGTCCAACTGAGGGTGGTTCAGAACGGCAGCTTAAACTAGGGGGGCCAGGAACCCAATCAGCCACTGGAAGCCCTTGTCCTCTACAATTTAGAAGGGCTGCCCATCCAGTGCAATCATTTCAGCCAACAGGCACTTGTCTTTCTCTTGAAAGCCACACTGCCCTGCTGGCGATTGCCTTGGCAACTGCCCCCACCTCAGCTCCTCCATGGTGGACTGACACTGCTGATGAGGCTCCTGCTGCTGACCCCCCCCCCGCTCTTGCTGGTAGAGGCAGCAGTTGGTGCAGGACACTTGCCCGCTGAAGGAGCCGGGCAACTGGCTGCTGCATTTGTGAACCCACTGGCATACACTTCCCCTGCCTTCCCACTTAGCATCAGAGCACTGTGGCATGACTTCAGGTGCCTCACCATTGCAGTTGTTCCAAGGTTGGCGAGCACCTGCCCTCGCTTCACCAGCTTATTGCACAAAGTGCACTGCAGTTCTCTGGGATTATCTGCCTGCATTAGCTTAAAATGTCCCCATACAGATTATTTCCCCCCCCCCCTCCTGCCTACTGGCAGATGCTGGGTGATGCACTGCTGCCAGCGCTGCTTGGAGGAGTTGAACTTTGTGGCACTGGTGACACAGCTCTGGGAGGAGGGTCAGCCATTGCCTCAGCTCAAGATATCTCCTCTGCAGCACTAGTGTCTGCCTCTGACTTACTGTCCATGATCACTGTGATGTCCCGTAAAGGGTAGTACTGGGACCCTGAGGCTAGACTCCCGTGCCCGCCATGCTGCTGGCACTCTCCCTGTGCCCCCTTCTATATTGCCCTTGCCTGGAGTTTGGGCCCTGCCTCTAGCAGTCGGGGTGGGATCCACCAGCTCTGGACTACTGAGGATCGCCTCCACAATGGGGGACATTGGTGGCCCAGGAGGAACATTCCAGCAGAAGCAGAGACAGCCACAGACTCATGTACTGCAGGTCTTCCAGTGCCCTGCGTGGCAGTGGAGGACACTGCCAGGAGGCGATGCTGAGACGCTGAAGCCTGGTGCCCTATAGCAGGCCTGTGGAGTTTGGGGCGTGGTGTTGTGCTCGGGCTACTGCTGCTGTCTGCTTCCAGCCTCTACTGCTTCCCTTCTAGATGTCTTCCAAGTCTGACAAACACACACAAATATTTTATAAATTTAAAAAAAAAACATATTGCTCAAATTTTAAAAATAATATTATATATAACTATCTCTATACTAAATCTAACTGCTATTAACTATTCTAAAACCTATTGAACTAAATGGAATATCTTAATAACTACAAAGGCCTTGTCGTACAAACACACTATAAACCAATCACTGCACAGTATCTCTATCTATCTCTATAACTAAGCTAACTCCTATGTATATCTATCTAGTAACTATCTAGCTAATATCTATCTGTCTATAGGGGGAAACACAAAGAACACAGGGAGGGGTACAAAACTGGAATGAAAATCAATCTAATAATAATTCCACTCTAAATAAATCCAAAACTTAAAACAGGGGAAGGGAATCAAAGTCAAAGTCTTTATTACAGATTTAGCTTTCGCTGTACCCTTAAAATACTTACTTACTTGCGTATACTAGTACAATAAAAATACCACATAGTTATACATATTGATAAATTGACTGATTAACTGAAAATACAATACTATAAAAATGAATCGCTACCTCAGCAGAATGCCAAGTGTAGAGTACCAACAAGTGCACACAGTATATCGATGAAGAGAAAGAATCATGGTCTATAGAAAGAATGCAACTATAAAATAAATATAGAAGACAATAACTAAAATAAGTCAGAGCTCCTCCTATGTTTAAAAACCAATACAATACAAAAATCTTAAATCTATAAGTCACTGTACAAGTAGCTTATTCACTAACCAATAAAAGGACACCACTGTCAAAATTGACCAGTCTAACAACAAAGCATATAAAAAAGCCAAACTCCTCTTGGTTGGTCAATAGTTAATAAATCCAGGGGTCAGGGATTCAGATTATGAATTTCAGTCCTTCGCTTTACGGCCAAGCTGACGTATGTGGCTGTAGCCAAGATGTCCTCTCCATCTTCCAAAGTCAACAAATAGATAAAACGTTCTTCCAGGTTTAACTTAGGACATTTCCTTAATATAGGGGCCAACCAAGTTGACCGTCATGAAAGATAAAAAGGGCAATACAACAAAAAATGTTCAATTGATTTTATCATAGTTGAATCACAGAGACAGCATCTCATACTATAGGGTATCTGCTTATATCTGCCTTCCTTAACCACTGTTTGTAAAAAAGGTGAAACCGTAGGAATGTAAACTACCTGCAGAGTTTGCAATTTGAGAGAATATCCAAGTAGATATCAAATTTAAACTGTTGTTTAATCTCAGCAAATCTTGGAACTACTTCCCAACCAGCCACACTAGCCAGGTCCTCTTGCTGAGCTATATCTCTAACCCAAGTGAGCAGTTCAGCCCGTAAAATAGCCAGGTTCTTTCCTAAAAAATAATGGAAAGAAAACCCCCAAGTCCTAATCAATATACAACAGCCATGGTTATGTCCTCAGGCCAGATTCAAACAGCTCCTCCCTCAAACATTGGAGTGCTAGGTCCAATTCCGGATGAGTCAGTAAACCAAGCCAATACCGAATAAACATATATTTAGCATACATCTGTGGAGGAATTTTTATATTAACACCTTACAAACATAAGAACCATACAGAACCAGAGAGCACAAGATGGAAGACAGATGGATGCTGGGTAGGGAAAAGAAGCAGTTTTTTAAAAAATGAACTTTGCCTGCTTTAAAAGAGCTAATTACCTTGGCAATTTAGGCTGAGAACAGTTTCACACTGTTCTTTTTACAAGTAGATAAGAGATAGATAACCTTGCAGCTGCATAGACTAATTGAATTGTTTAGACTTCCTAGGTTAGCCATATTGTTTTGAGAACATACTTGCTGATTATGTAAACAATTGCTGTAGCCTTTCACTTTGTATGACGTAATTTTTGATTGACAACTTGTATCTATCTGCTTGAACCGGTATCTATAAAATACCTATGTAATTTCTGCTCTGGCAGAGCAGCCTAGAGATTTGCATGTTCTCAAGGTTTTGCTCTCTCATTTGCGCTTTGAGATTAATAAAGAACTCTGACAGATTTACACCAGCAGCTTGTGAGTATGGAATTTTTTTCTACACATCGCTATAGAATGGATACCCAATTCAGCCCGCAGAACAGTCCCTGGGGTACCCGTTGCCACTTTAAGCAGTCTTCGTAAAACCTGATTCTGCACTCTCTCCAGTATTTATTTATTTATTTATTTATTCCAATTTGTATCCCACCCCTCCTGTGAACAACTTGGGGCAGCTAGCAATTTCATCATAAAAACAATTATAAAAAAAAATTAAACAATCCATAAAAAAACTCCAATAAACAGACTGGGATAAAAACAACAAATAAATACGGGTGGGGGAAGATAAAGCACCCACTAACACCCCCAACCCACCCCCTACCTAAAGGCCTGGGCAAACAGCCAGGTCTTACAAATTGGCTGAAATGTCAAAAGGCTTGGGGCCAGATGAGCTTCCTCCGGGAGGGAATTCCAAAGTCACGGCCCGGCCACCGAGAATGCCCTCTCCATTGTGGCCCCCCACATAACACAGGGGACCTCTAAGAAGGCACCACCAGCGGACCAAAGGAGCTGCTCTGGAGCGCAGAGGGCAAGGCGGTCCCTGAGGTATGAGGGGCCCAGACCGTGAAGGGGCTTATATATTCGCACCAGTACCTTGAACCTGGCTTGGCACGCTATCGGCAGCCAGTGCAGAGTCTGGAGCACAGGTGTTATATGATCCCAATGGCCCATCCCTGATAGGAGATGGGCCACCGCATTCTGCACTAGCTGCAGCCTCTGAACCAGGAACAAGGGCAGCCCCACGTAGAGCGCATTGCAGTAGTCCAGCCTCAAGGTGACGAAGACATGGATGAGGAAGGCCAGGTCCAGGCCAGAGACGAACGGACGCAGCCTCCGCACCAGATACAACTGGTGGAAGTATAATGAGGTTTGGGAAAGATATAATCTGCAAACTGAAGGCAGCTGATGGGGGTACCTTGGCCTTATAAACTCTGAAATAGGGACACCTTTTGAGATGTTAACAGCCCTGCAAAGTGCCCTAGCCACCTGCTGAGCCTTAGTTGCTCTATTCTACAGATGGTGTTTCCAAGTTCCCCTATTGCTGAATGTAATACCCAAATCATTAAAGGAAGCTACTGTGACAAACTCCCCATCCTCCATTCTCCATTTCTGTGGGTACTTCCGTTTTCCCAATATCATCACTTTAGATTATGGCATGTTTATTTCTAAACTGTTCAGAAGGCAATACTGGTTAAACTATTTTATGGCCCTTTGCAGGCCATGGAAGGGAATCAGGGATGGAATATATAGAGGGAGAGGGAAAGGATTCAATGGAGGGGCGAGGAAGAACACAGGGATGGGTAAAAAAATAAAAATAATAACACCTAAATCTATCTGATATAATCTAAATAAATGATAATATGGACATAAATGGGTTGCATGGGTGAAATAGGAGGAGGATGGCAATGGATTGAGGAGAACGAACTGCTGGGAGAGGGAGCCTTCTGAAAATGCCTGCTGTCAGAACAGTGACTAGCTCAGAAGGTCAACACCTTCTGAGGGGGGAGGGCAATGAGTTTTGTTAATTTCTGCGCCCGCTTCACCGCAAGCCCCATTGGCCCCATGCAGCCTAGCCCGTGTCCAATCGTAGACTGTGAAGCCAGATGTCTGAGGATAAAAGGGATGGTGATTGGGCAGGCTGGCTGCTACTCCAAGCCTCTCCACCCCTGGTGCCTGGAAGTCTGCTCCTCAGCTGACTCCCCCCTCCCTGTGCCTGCCTGTGTCAGGCAGTGGTGACCAACTGGCAGTGGTCACATTTCTCCCGCCTGAACCACCCGTACTTGATCTGAACTGATTGAACTGTTTGGTTGTTTCAGAGTTCGGAATCAGGTTCACTTCGGTCAGTTCAGGTTCGGATTCGGTCGTCCGAACAGACCGAGTTCGGGCCAAACTCCAAACTTCTGAACCGTATTCGCACATCCCTATTGTAGAGTTGAGTTGCTTTTGGACATTGATATGCATGGGTCTCCTGTGCAAATCAGCTCCAAGGGGTCTCCCAGGCCTAGGTCTGCCCCCCTCCCCCTCCTGACTCATTGCAGGATCACTGAGGCTCACCCATTCTCTTTGCAATGGTCAAGGAGAGATAACCCATTTTCTACGTTCCTTGAATCCACTCTTTCGCTCTCCCTCTCTTTTTGTCTCTCTCTCTCTACTTCAAACTCAGGTTTGGAATTTCACACACACCTCCTTGAAGACCTCTTTGCCACCTGCCTAGCCACTCTCACTCTCAACCCCGCTTGTTTTTTGACCTTGGACAGATTAGCCTACTTTCTGTTCTCCACAACCTGGAGTTCCCCTCCACACCGCTTAGTTTAACCCTGTAACCACCAGTCCACACTAGGCAGCGCTGTTTGTATGTGTCTTATTTATTTTATTTATTTATTTAGTTTTACAGATTTTTAACCCACCCATTCTGCCACAGGCAGCTCATGGTGGCTTACAATAATAACAATAAAAACAACTTTAAAACAAACACAACAGGGAAGAATTTTAAAATATCCCTAACCACCCACCTCCCTAACCCATTGCCCCACCCTACCCATCCTTCCCACAAAAGCCAGGCAGAACAGTCATGCCTTACAACAGTGTTGAAGCAAGGGGAGATCTGGGGCCAAATGGGCCTCCACTGGCAAGGAGTTCCACAACCATGGGGAAGCCACTGAGAAGGCCCTCCCCATCTTGGCCCCCTGGCAGACATGGGGGACCTCCAGGAGAGCACCCCCGATGACTTCAGAGGCTGATTCAGAAACTGGGGGGTGAAGTGGGCCCACAACTAGGTTGGGCCGAAGCCGTTTAGGTCTTTATAGGTGAGCACCAACACCTTGAATTGTGCCCGGAAGACTACAGGAAGCCAGTGCAGAGGCAGAAGAACTGGTGTAATATGTTTCCAGTGTCCCAATTCCACCAGGAGATGGACTGCCACGTTCTGCACCAACTTCAGTCTCCGTACCATCACCAAAGGTATCCCCACATAGAACGCATTACAGTAGTCAAGCCTAGAGGTGATGAAGTCATGGATGACGGTGGCCAGGTCAGAGTCTGAAACATACAGCCAAAGCCGATGCACCAGATGTAATTATTGTATTGTATCCTGTTATAAATAAACATTCTCTCTTCCTTTGAAATATTCCATGTTTCAGTCATGTCATTCAGGGGTAGGCCAATGGGTTGTAGCATGCCACAACATCAGACTAGCACGCAGGGACCCTAGGTGACTGAAAAGACTAATTCCCTAAAATCTGAGCTCTTGCCTGGGCACTGGGACCATCCCCTTCCAGGACCCACGTGATCACGCATGTAGAAAGGGTGATGTGGTAACAAATTGGTCTAGAATGTGGGCAATCACAAGTTGTTTGTGCCCACGCATAATAGGCATTGCACCCATGGAGGCATTGTATGTAGCTACAACCGGCTGAAATTCCCATTTCTTTCTTTTGCCTTCAAGTTTATGTGTAAGTGTATGTGCGCTTCCTCACCCCTGTTCAAAATCTGTGAAATAAGTCTTGGAGTGGGTTGTTGTGGGAAAATATTGGGGTTATGAATTAAGAAGTTATTGTGAATCAATATTCATAGACTTGAGAATTCCCCCGTAGTACTGTGCCTTCTCCCTCACGTTCTATCTTCCCAAGTCCTACTTTAAAATGACACTGAAGAGCGTTAGAGTCACTTTGGGGGCAGGGATCTGGGTTGCTACAGTTGGATTTGTGCCCCAGGACTAAGGTGATAACCGGAGTAGTGTGGGGTCCCTTTTTATTTATCTCCTGCCCCCCTTACAGCTTCCAAAACTCAGTCAACCGCACTGGGCCAATCTCAGATTGGTTCTGGGTCAGGAGTTTGTGGCTTTAATTAATTTTAGTGTCCCGTTCTCTTTAAAAAAAGAGACAGTGACCTCCTTGGGTACAGTACTCCCCCTCCCCCACTCGTTTGAGAATTTAGTAGAAAAGTCTTGACATTTGCGTTTGGCAAAGTGCAGGGACATTGGTAGTCTTGAATTTGTGTTTGGCAAAGAGCAGGGATATTGGAAGTCTTAGTGCTGCACTAGGTGGTGCAGAGACCTTTGTAGCCCGTGCCTGTATTACCTGGTTATGGTGCAGAGGCATTTTTAGGCACTCAGGTTTAGGCAGAACAAGGTTGTTAACAGAAAAGGGCAGATAGCTGAGAAATAATGGAGAGCATGGCTACTACTGTAGAGGCTATACTGAGAAAGGATAGTGGCATTTTTAAAATAGAGAAGTGGGCAGCTAAGAAAGGAAAATGCCCACGGAAGCCCAGGTGTTTCAAGACTGAGGACCCAGTAGCATCAATGTGCAATGCCTATGTAGAATATTGTCCCAAATTTAAACCAAAAAGGAACAAGAAGAATGCATGCGCGGCATGGACACTCTGGTCAGAATGTTGTGACTTGTGCGAGATGCTGTGGAAGAGCTGGGCAGTCTACAAAAGGGAGTTGGAAGAAAAGAAGGATATGATTAAAGGGAAAGATGTGAGACTAAAGACCCTAGAGGAAAAGTGTTCTGGGCTGGAGGGAGAAAAATGTGATTTTATCGCTGAAAGATGGATGTTGACTGCCTCCCTTAAGAAGGTACAGAAGGAAGCAGAGCAGGCCATTGTTAGAGCCAAGGAGTCAGATAGGGAACTGGGAGTGAGCGACACACTCTCAATTAGAGGAGACCCAGTCCACCGCATAGTTCTTGGCTGATCAAAACCGCTCAGTTAAGGCTGCCGTCAGCCACTAAGGGTGTGAGGCGACCATCCAAAAATTGCAGAAGGAGCTCAGGGTTCACAGAGGCTTGGTAGCTGCTATGCAAATCAAAGACCTCACAGAACATGTCTTTGAAATTCACATACCCCGAGATCCCACAGTGCCCCTAGATGCCCTCCCTGAAGCTCCCTTTAACCCCGCATTGCAGGAATCTAAATCCCTTGCACCGGTGGTGAGTCAACAAGTCAACTGAACCAGGACTAGAGGTGGCCCAATTCAGGAGGAAATAAGGGAGACTATTTGGTGGACCCCCACACAGTGAAAATCTGTAGTAGAGCAGCTAGGACCCTTAAACCAGGACACAGTAGTGCGGTGGATGGCCCAGGTCTGACAGATGCATCCCATCCCATGGATGGGATGGATCTGACCCAGCAAGCCCATGCCAGCACCTCCCCCACCGATCAACAGACTTTAGTGGAGGGACTCAGTATGCTGGAACTCCATGGTGCTGACTGTAGTGAGTGGATGAGGGCAATGCTAAGGACCATGTTTCTGGGACAAAGCCCCAATTGGTTGTTTCTTTTGGAAGCACACGCCCCAGCGAGCAGCCTGAGGCATATACTATTAGGATAAATAGTTAGGGCCATTAGCAAATGTGGTAGTGCCGGTTCAGAGAGATAAGGGGATGGTGATGCAATATAACAGTATAGATTTAATAGAAGCAGTGTATGCAGGGTTAAATCCCCAAACCAATATCGCAATGGAATGGATTGATCTCACCCAAACCACATGGGATGAGTTATCCACTGGCACAAGGCGGGGGGATCAAAACGGCGCCATACCCAGGCTAGGAAATCCCAGTTAGAACCAGTGAAAGTGGTCACATTTGCAAATAATGGTCCCACTACTTGATTCCTCCTCGACCCACTTCACTTCCCTCTCACAGGGATAACCAAGAGCTCTATGCTCCAGCTCTCTATAGAGATGAGGAAAGGAAATCCGAGCTGAGTCAGCCGGACCTCCCTCCCCCATGAGCACCAGCACCTGTCACTCGCGATCCCCTCCATCTCTATTTTTAGAATGAGCTGAAGTCACTGGGGGAAGATATGAGCCCATATCATTTAGAACCCACCTATGTGCTAACCACCGCTTATGGGGAAATCCAGAAGGAGAGAGCCCAGGGACCCCATAGCAATCCCCCCCCAGCCAGTGACTCCCATAGAATCCTCTTGCCCTGACTCCCACAGCCAAACACCAGAGCAGGAAGATCTGCTCCACGAGGTCTGCAGAGCATGCTAGGGACTCCTGATTCCTTTGGGTTTTTCTGAAGCAGTTGCAAAGTTTACCCTGTCAAGTAGGGGAGACCCAATCCAAGGACTAGCATTGGAAATCTGAGAATACAAGCCCAACTTTTAGTGGATACTGGAGCCTCTGTAAATATTTTGGATCTGGACAGGGTAAACACAGGGAAACCCAGCAGTAAGCGAGTTAGGCTTAGCGGATATGGGGGCAAAGTGCAGGAGGCACCAGTGTGGCAGGATATCCCATTTAAGTTGGGAAAATTGACAGGGACATTACAGAGTTGTGTACATAGGGGCAAAAAGAAGGGCATTATTGGGACTCCCTTTTTGAAAGACTTCCAGTTCACCATAGACCTGGCTAATGGGATGTTATGGCAGTTCCCTGGAGGTCCCTAAGAAATCTCAGCCATACACTCCTGTGTCTCCCTTAAGGCACCCCTCCCCATTCTCCCCCTGAATGATAACCCTTGGTCCCAGGAGATCACCCGGGGGTGGATCAAAGCCAAGGCGGAATGTGAGAAAGTGGAAGATGTAGTGCTCATAGAAGGAGAGGATCATACCCCCCAGAAACAATACAAATACCCAGCGGAGGCAGAGGAAGGAATTCAGGCCACTATAGATAATTTACTGAAACAAGGAATCATAGTCCAAATGCAATCCATCTGTAATGCCTCTATCAGGGCCGGCCTTAGGAAAAGTGGGACCCTGGGCGGTAGAGATCTGTGGGGACCCCCTCCCGGCGGCAAAGCCGCTGGCCACCAGTGAGCCTAGGGGGTGCTCCCCAGCTCAGGAGGAGGCTCAGGAGGAGTGGACAGAGAGAAGGGGGATTCCGGGGTGGGAAGGGAAGGGGGCACTGCATGGGGTAGGGGGATCCAGGGCAATGGAGTCAGGGGGAGGCAGGACAAGGGGGCACTGGACCGAGGGGCTGAGCCAGGAGCGGCCGGATGGGCCCCGCTATGATTCCCGTGCCGGTGACTTCAGGCTGAAGGCTTCCCTGGCTGGGCTGGCCTCGGCGGGGCATGGGGAGAGATCCTGGGTGCACGTGGCGGTGGCGAGCTCATAGCGCCGCCGCTGGAGGGGAGGTCAGGTGGTCCGTGCGACGGGCGGGGTGGGGCTAGAGGCGGGGGCTGAGCTAGTGTGTGTGTCAATGAGCTGACTCACTGATTTGCTGCCACCGCTGCTGGAGGAGGGACTGGGATGGGACACTAACCCCCTCCCCCAACCCGGCCGGACGTGACCACTTTTAATTATTATTTTTTTAAAGTACAACCAACTGCCCGTCTTCCCCAAACCAAGCCTGCAACCGCAGGGCCCTCCAACCGCGGGGCCGTGGATGGCTGCCCCAGTCCGCCCTGGGGTAAGGCCGGCCCTGGCCTCTATCTGACCAGTCCTTAAGGCAGATGTGGTGACTTACAAAATGTCTGTGGACTATTGTGCTCTAAATTTGGTGACCTTTTCTTTTGCCCCAGTAGTAGCAAAGTATAATGAGATCATGGCAGTGGTATCAGCAGGATCCCACTGGTATTCTGTCATTGACCTGGCAAATGCATTTTTTGCCATCTTCTTAGATCCCACGCATTGTTACAAATTTGCTTTCACATACAAAAATCAGCAGTAAAATTTTATAAGGACACCGCAAGGTTTCCATTCCTCCCCCAGTATTTGCCATTATATTGTCTTTAAGATGAGGGGGAAGCTGAGGCCCAAGTCAAGAAGCCATGTTATCTCATATGTAGATGACATCTTGGTCCACTCCCCAGAAGAGGAAAAGACTAGAGAAATTACAAAGGAGGTGCTCTCGATAGTCCAAGATACTGGGTTCAAGGTAAACAGGAAAAAGGCCCAGCTAGTACAAAAATCAGGTCAAATACCTAGGCATTGGTTTGGCGGAAGAAGGGAGATCCTCAGACACCCAGAGGGTGAAGATCATTTCTAAAATCCCTGCGCACATTGATTTGTATTCCCTTAGAGCACTATTGGGCACAATGAACTTCTCCAGGGATGTCATAGAGTTATTCTCTGAAAAAGCCAGACCTCTATACAAACTTCTGAAGAAGGGGTATGCATGGGAATGAGGCCCAGACCAACGGAACACCTTGGCCACTTTGAAGCAAAATCTGGCTAAGGCCCCTGAGCAACCCTAAACTCCATTTTATCATTAAATTAGCCACCTCAGAAACTTTCATAGGAGCAACCTTGACCCAGCACCAAATGGGACAGCAATGAATAATAGCCTATCCCTCTAGACTACTCAGTGAGGTAGAACAACAATTCATTCCTCGTGAAAAAGCATGTCTGGCCCTAGTATGGATTTTGGAGCACTGGGAATTTGTCGGGGGATCTAAAGTGATAGTGCAGACTCCCCACTCCCCCTTAAAGTATATAATTTCAGGGAAGATTCAGGAGGGGCAGGTCAGCAACTCCCGCATAACACAATGCACCTTGGCTTTAGTTAACAGAGTAGGATTTTAAAGGGAACAAAAAGACACCCCAGCCCCCTATGAAATGATTGTGGAAGGGGAAGGGCATGTCTGTCCCCTGACAGAACTCAAGTGTACAGATTGGCCAGTTCAATGGAGAAAGAACCATGAAGTGGCAGTAGGCAGGGATTCACGCTCTGGTATACAGATGGGTCCTCTTAATATGAACAGGGGGTGCCCAAGACTGATTATGGAGCAGTCAGGGTGCTAGACACGCATGTGTTACAGGGACCTGCACACCCCCACTCATCCCAACCCACAGAGGTACAAGCAGTGCTGGCCGTTCTTGAGTTTGATCCCCTAGGTGTCCCCCTAGCCATTTATACAGATTTGGAATGGACTGCGTGTGCAGCAGCAGTCTGACTCCCAATCTTCCTAGGGAGGAACATGATGGCCTTGGATGGGAAACCAGTGGCACATTCAGATAAACGGAATAGAATTGGAAAGTTTCTCCAGGCAAGAACTGGCCAAACCTGGATTTCCCACACTACTGGACATTCCAAGAAGTAGACAGACCTTGGTTATTGGAACAGTCAAGCAGACATTTTAACCAAAGAAGCCGCAGCTAAAAGTCAAGCCTCTGACCCACCAGAAGAGACCCAACCAAAACTACCCCTCGCCCCAGTTACCATGAGAGTCAACACTCTGGGAATAGGAATTGCTGTCTTAGATTTACGAACATTACAGGAAGGAGACAGGGAGATTAAGGACTTGGCAGAGAAAGGAAAGAAACTACAGGGCGGTTTTAGTTTTGAGAGAGACAATGAGGTTTGGTGGGCTATTGATCCTGGAGGAAACAGACATTGGATAGTCCCAAGTAAGGTATGGTGGGGACCTGATCCAGTTTATACATGAGCAAGAACATCGAGGGAAACAGGACACTCTAGAACGGGTAAAGGACACCGGATGATGGCCCCACATGAAAGCAGGTGAGGACCAGTGGTGGGACAATTGCTTGGCCTGTGCTATGGTGAGTGCAGACCACCAAACTACCAAAGCCCCGATCCAGCACCAATGGGTTGAAAGCCCATTGTCCCAGATCCAGATAGGCTACATAGGCCCCCTCCCCACTACTGCCAAAGGAAACAAATACTGCTTAGTAATAGTTGATGCTTTCATCAAATGGGTGGAGGCACTTCCCTGCAAGGCTAACACAGCAGCCGCAACAGCCAAAGTGCTCTTCAAGATGGGGGATGCCCCATAGTATAGATTCTGACTTAGGGTCACACTTCGTAGGAGAGGTTATGCAGGAGTTGTGCAAGGCATTAGGAATTAAACAAAGGTTCCACATAGCAGGGAATCCTGCTTCCTCAGGGCTGGTAGAGAGAACAAACGGGTCTTTAAAGGAAGCTTTGAGGAAACAAGTAAGTCCGAAAGGGAAGGATTAGGATGAAAGGCTTCCCCCTGGTATTGATGGCTATGCGGGGATCCAAGGCTGTTGGAAATTATGACTGGTCGGCAAATGAGAATGCCCCAGTCCTGGTGGTTTGGAACACAGTTGCCAAGCTCATAGGAAAACAAGGCTGTCACAGTTGAGTGGGTTCAGGCCTTGGTAGAAGAGATAGCAAAAATCCATAGACAAGCCGTCATCCACCTGGGAGTAGCCCAATCAGATGTGGACAAAAGACGAGTGGGTCAGGAATTCTGTGTTGTGGGAGATTAGCCAGCCCGTCATGTATATGAAATTCTCAATCAAGGAGCATTCTGTGACACACAAGTGGGAGGATCCAGGGTGAACTGTGAACAGGGTCAGCCCAACTGTATATCAAGTGGAGATTCCAGAAGGGAAGAGAGGGCACCCTTGGAGAAAATACTTTCACAGCTAACAGTTGAAAGAGTGGAAAGGGAAAACCCCTGACCCTCTTGTCCCTTTAGATTGATAGACTTCTTTTCAGTATGGGAGTTTGAAAACCAGAGACTCTTGAGGGCAGTCTCTCATCTTTTCAGCTGGATGGATAGGTCCTGGAGAGCTCGCAGGAGGGCAATTAGAAGGCAAGTGTTTAATCCAATGGCACAACCCCGGATTGGCCACTCAGTGAACCCAGCCTTGAGAATAGCAGCAGTGGTCCAGAGCCTTGTGGACTGAGGTTGTTTTCAGTTCTGCCTTTGTTATAGTGAGTTTGGAGGCCAACACAAGACTCTGATTGGGGTTGCTAGATGGAGCTACATGGGGGGACCCATAGTGAGAGTGACTATTAAACTTTATTGGGATGGCACTTCCAGATGGGAAATATATATGTGGGAGTAGCCACACATAGTGCAGTTCTATGCAGGTGCTGTGAGAATACAAGGAGGGCCTGGGAGCAGGTACCCTTTGCTGTGTAGTAGTTGTCCACCAATATGCACCATCTACCAGGAATTGTGGGAGTTTGATACCATGACGGAATATGTGAGCAACTATTACTAGGTTACTTCCCTTTGTCATCTCTTGCCCCCGGGGCGCCCTCCTTCTCCTTTTCCCCCATCTGGCCCTTGGTCTATGAGGAGAACTCTGGCAAGAGTGATGGGAGGCTTACCTCTTCCTCCCCTGTCCCTGTTGACTGTTGCCTCCTAAGAAGCAGCCTTCTACCTCTTGTCTCCCCTGCAAAGTAAAGATATTAACAGCGCTGATGTTGTGGTGGTGTAATGAGGTCATAAACGTAGGTGGAAACCCCTCCAAAACAGATTATGAGGTGAAAGGTCCAGTGATATCCTGGAAGGTTTGGAGCTGCGTTCCTCAGAGAGTGGCCCTCGAAGCGGAATTCTTCTGCTGGATGCCGAACTTATACGCTTGCCGTAACAACTCCTGGGCATTTGAGTTTACTTATATATTCAACACCATCTCTACCGAGGCTGTGTGAACCTGGTAATTATGCCAATTACACCCACAGAGGCTCCAGAGAAAGGACCCGGTTTTGCTACTTGCTTCCCGTGACTGCAAAACCAAAAGCAAAAGATGCTGGCCTCCGTGTGTGGTGCAAACCTCTCATGGGAGCCTCCAACTCCAGCATCCTTAGAGACAGAATCAGCAACTTGTGATGCCATAAAGATCACTGCTATGGTCTGGATACCTGGGACTCTCCTCAACATCGCAATCATCATAGGTACCGAGAGCCCCTGAGCCCCTGGGAATGAACTCCCACTATCTCTGGTTGCCCCTGATGGAAAAAGAACTTCCTGCCTAATTTTGTAAGCTGCCTTGAGCTGCTCTGTGAGGAGGGGGCGGGGTAGAAAAATGGTAAATAAATAAACAAATAAATAAATAAATGTTAATTGGGAAGCTCATGGGTGGGAAATTAAGGGAAACAAATTACAGAAACGAGGGCCACCTGATTGGGTCATTCCATTAAGAGGGACCCACTGTGATATGTACAGACTGGTAATTCAAATTAAATTCTATATTGTGTGTGTTATCTAGGCTGTGGAAAGGCACAGCAGAGCCTAATTGTAATCTGTAACTGCAAGTTCTTCTTTCTGTTGTTCTTTCTACTGCTTGGTTGGCACCATGAGGCCAGACCAGAGGGACGTCTCTGCCTGGCAGCAGTTGCTGCACATGGCAACACCTGTTGAGGCACCAAATTGCTGCCAAATTGTTCCAAAGTTCTGAGTTTCCGTGTTTCAAAGTTCCAAAGATTTCTGAGGTCCAGAATTCCGTTACCCAGAACTTCGGAAATCGGCCTGAGTATCCAGAAGTATTATTCTGTACAGACCTAGAATATAGGGATGTGCAAACAGAACCGAGTTTGGAAATTTGGTTTGGTTCAGTTCGAAAATCGAGTTCGGTTTGAAAGTTCGGTTTGGTGGACTGAACTATTCAAGTTTGGTTGAATTCTGAACTTGCGAACCGAGTCCATACATTCAAAAGCGGGGGGGTTTGGCCTTCCGAACTGGTTCGGATTCGACCGAACAGTTCGGTCGAATTCGAGTTCGGTTTGAAAGTTCGGTTTGGTCGACCAAACTATTCGAGTTCGGTCCGAACTCTGAACTTCCGAACCGTGTTCGCACATCCCTACTAGAATAGAGACTGTAGATATGTAACTGTTGTGGTATTACCAGGGATTGGGAAGTCACTGAATAAATAAAGGACATGTTGTCAAAGATCCTGCCTGGTTTGGAGCTCTTGGTTGCTGATCCTGAAGAGACTATGCTGTTAAACAATTATTAAATGTTTTTAATAGATTTTTTTTAAAAGTGAAGTTAAATCTGATTGGACTATTCTGATAGTAATATCAACTACACCTTTAACCCAACCAATACCTTATAAAAAGGTCTCAGCTTAATTGAATCTTGATTTTCCCTCAGAATGTAAATTGATGTTGGGATTCAACCCCTGGAATGTGACTCACTGTAAACGGCAATTAGCACACCTGTCCTGGCCTGCTACTTTCTTGTCTTAGAACAATGATATCGACTGAACAGGACTGAGTACTGAGGAATGTCAAAGAACCTTTTCATTTTGTTGTCAGATAGTGAAGACAACAGCCTGGTTGGAGGTTACATGCTAGAGTTTGGGGACAGAAGACTACAAGGTTACAGCTTTCTGGGGAACCTCTGGATTGCTGGGCCTGGAGGATTCAGCAGTACCTGGCGGTAGTTTCTCTCTCATTCTGTACATTTGTAAATAAACAGACTCTTATACCACACAGTAAGTCTATAGTTTCTCTCTCCTGCTGAGAGACACTGAACCAGCAAGGCTGCCCCTGGAACTTCGCACCACTCAGGGCAAAGTGGGATTATTATATTCCTTTCCCACTTCTTGTTTAGGCTTACTTAGGGTACATTTAATATATTTTTCCTCTTCTATCTTACTGAGACTTGTCTTTCTTTCCCCCATATTTAATATAGCTTTGTTTGCTGCTTGCTTCAGTAAAATGTACTGAAATAAAGTAAACTCCCTTGTAATTGGTTCCAAATATTGTGGAACCCTTGTGACAGGGTTGCTCACAGTTTTATATGAGAATGGTCTGGTTCCAACAAAATGCTCAGGGCTACAATACCAGAGCAGTATAGTTCCTTTAGGTTAGTTCCAGATTTCAGTGCAGGCCCTGTTCATGTCAAACCCAATATAGAATGTGCTTACCAAAGAAAGGACAAAGTCCATAGTCCATATCATTCTCAAGATAGTTCAAATTTTTGTTGCCTTTCTTCACCCTGCTTGCCAGCAGCAGCTCAGGAATGTCTTCAGCACTAGTTCTCATCCTATCCAGTGCCATAGAGAGTTCCTTGTGGAGTACCGGGTGGGCAATCTGTATCTCACAGAAGCCTGCTCTAGACTGACTCTCCTTCCAGAGGCTCACGCTTTTCTATCTCTGGTGTGGGAGTGGCTACCTCAAAGCATCTAGGCTAAAAGGCCAAACACTCTCCAATACGGCTGTGTATTGGAGTCAAGTATTTGTATTTATATCTGTATTTGTTGTGTTTTTAGTATTTTCAATAGGTACTAAAATTAGTACCAGTCATGAGTGACGTGTTTGTGTTTGGGGGGGGAGAGCACAGAGGGCAAGTGCCCCTCCCATTTTTGAGCCCGTCTGTCCACCCCATGGTGGTTGAACTCCTCCTCCTCCCCTACCCTCTCACAGTGCACCAGAAGGGGAGGGGCTGGGGAATGTGTTGTGAGGCCGTGAGCTAGGACTGCTGTGCATGCTGCCTGCTTAGCACTGGACTACCATTGTTAGGGGGACAAGGGCGGGGATGGAGACTTGAAGTTGGGGTTGGATGGGAAGCGCAGCACGATCCCTACTGTCAACAATCACCAGTCACCTATGGTACCCACACGTAATGCCCATATTTCCATGTACCCCACTGGGAAACTGATGGGCTTCCCAAGGACCAATAAGGTGCCCGATGCTTTAAAATGTGAGCCTTACCCTTTGAAACTGACAAGCCCCAACCAGGAGCACCCCAGAGCCCGGTTCTATAGTACTCCAACCAGGACTTGTCATTTCCAAAGACAGGCCAGCACTCCCCCCTCCCCCAGCACCTTTTAGCTGAGAGCCGCTGTAGAGGGGAAGCGGTCTTTCAGTGTGACAGAACCTGGCCCAGGCCACTGTGTGCTGGAGACAAGGGCTGAAAGAGCAGCCCAGTGCTTTTTTCTCATGAGTAAAACTCATGATTTCAGGTACCAGGTCCAAGATCATGGTCCCCGTATGAGTTCTTTGGAAGAAGAAGAAAAAAAAATCCACTTTGCATGCACAAAATGGCCACTACCCTTAACCAAAATGGCAGCAATGGTGTCGTCACCATTTAGGTTATGGGCAGCTGATTGTGCATGTGCAAAATGGCCAGTTCACCATTTTGCATATGTGCAATGATTTTTAAAAAAAAATATTTTCTTGCCGTTAATTTGGTGAAACAGTTCCAGCAGCAGCAGCAGCAGCAGCAGCAGCAGCAGCAGCAGAGACTGGGAAGGCTTGATGCTTGGCACACCGGCTTGCCCAGGTAAGCAGGCTCATTGCTTGGCCCCTGGGGGTACCTGTGGCACCAGGGATGGCTGTTGTAGACCCAGCGGCAACAGCAACAGAGACCGGGAAGCCTTGGCGCTTGGCACCCCGGGTTGTGCCTGTGGCACCAGGGCTAGCCGTCGGAGACCCAGCAGCAGCAGCAGCAGAGGCTGGGAATGCATGGAACTCAGTGGCTGGCCTTTCACCTCTATTTGGCCAGGCAATGCAGGCTGCCAGGCATCAGTGGAGCAGAGGCAGACATTGGATTGCCCAGTAGCAGAACCCATGGTAGCAGCAGCGGCAGACAGATACCTTGATGAAAAGAAACTGCTACAACAACTTGGCCCCCAGTCTCAGCGGTAAAATGTCCCCTGCCATAGAGAACACCCGCTCGCTGGGGACAGTCATTGGTGGGCAGGACAAGAGACCCTTGGCCACGTTGGACAGGGCCGGCCACATGTCCCTCCGAGAGCTGTGTCGCCACCATCTTCTTCCCCTCCCATATGTTTCATTCAACCCATTTACATGAGCTTCCTGGATGACCCTGTGAACAGCGGCCCCACCAACAAGATAAAAATCAGCATGGACTGCGTCCGGGTGCAGGATATGGACGTGGGTGACCCCATGTGGGTGAGTAGCAAACCACCTGTCAAATCTTGCCTGGGCTTTTGTTTCTGGCACACTTGGAGTTGCTACCGCCTGTTCTGGTGTCCATAAGGTGGGCAATGGGGCACGTAGCAGAGGTGGCAGGGGCCGTGCCAGTGGAGGGGCAGCAGGCAACAGCCCGAGCTCATTACCATGCCCCAAACTTCACAGGCCTGATTTTTGCAGTCAGACTTCAGAGGCTCCAAGCAGTGGCACTAGCTGGGGTGTGGTTTGATGGCTCCTCCTGCCAGAGTCCTCCACTGCCACGCAGGGCAGTGGAAGGTCTGCACTCCAGGAGGCTGCAGCTGTCTCTTCTGTGGCTGAAGGAGCAGGTGCAAGTGCTTCGGGGTCAGATGTTCCTCCAGGGCCATCAATGTCCCCGACCCCCATTATTGAGGTGATCCCCAGTAGTCCAGGGCTGGTGGATCCTATTCCAGCTGCTAGAGGCAGGGCCTGATCCCCATGCAATGGCAGCAGGGAGAGGAGAAGCAGCAGCAGGTATAGGGGGCACAGAGAAAGTGGCAGCAGCATGGTGGGCAGTCCATCAGCCTCAGGGTCCCAGTACTCCACTTCGCGGAACATCACTCTGATTGGGGACAGCGAGGCAGACACTAGTCCTGAGGAGGAGATGTCTGGTGCTGTTCTTCCCCTCCCAGCAGCGCTGTCAGTGGTGCGGCAACTGGTGCAGGCCAGAATACAGGAGGTGGCAAAAAATCCTCAGCCTGGGTGGGTCACATTTTATGTTGGTGCTGATGGATGATCCCAGGGAGGTGCAGTGCAAGTTTGTGCCAGAAGGTGGTGAAGCATGGGCAGGTGTTCACCAACCTTGGCATAACTGCCATGGTGAGGCACCTGAAGAGATGCCACACCACTGTGCTGCAAAGCAGGCAGGGGCAGTGAATGCCAGTGGGTTCCCGACCACAGTGGCCAGTCGTACGCCTCCATAAGCGGGCAAGCGTCCTGCTCCAAAAGCTGTGTCTCTAGCATCAGGAGCACTAGAATTTCTGCTAGGGGGGAAGAACCGCAGAAGCAACCTCGCCGGCAGCACCTCAAGCCACTTGAGCATCAGGAACATAGAGTTCCACGTGGTGGAAACATCCTGCACTGGGGAGCCTTGATTTGCCTGCTTGGCCCGGAGGAGCTCGCTGCCCTTCATGCTTCAGTTTTTAAAAATAGCCAGCTTCCTCCCCCACTCAATCAGGGAGCTAAGAGTGCCTGACCCAATCCCCTTCTCCTCGAAGCCCAGAGCATCCCTGACCACCAGGTGAAGGGTGTGCATGGCACAAGCCATGCTGGTGAACCCACCATTGTGGACTGCCCTCAGTATGTTGGCCTCATTGTCAATCACCACGCATCCCTTTGCGAAGGGCGCACCTGGCGTGACCCACTCCCTCGCCATGGTGGTCAGGGCTGCCTCAATGTTTACTGCGGTGTGGGGGACATCCATAACTTTGGTCTGAAGCAGGGCCCACCGATATCCTGCTTCTGGACCCTTCCTGCCACTCCCAAAAGCTGCCTCCGGGTCCTGTCACCATTGCATTGTTAGCACCAGGTAGGCATGCTGGGCATTCCTGGTGGACCACAGGTCCATGGAGAAGTGGACAGCTGCTCCCTCAACTGCTCCTTTAGAGCCCGGTACAGGGCTGGTACCACCTGCCGACTCAGGGTAGTGCAGGACAGCAACTGAAACTGGGGAGTCAGGAACCCAATCAGGTGCCTAAACTCCATGTCCCCCACCACAGAGAAGGGCTACCCATCGATGGTTATCATTTCCCCCAATAGGCATGTTGCTTTCAGCTGAAAGCCATGCCACCCTCCGCGTCCTGCAGCTGCTGACTGATGTGGCTGCTGCCCCCACCCCAGCTCCTCCATGGTGCTCTGATGGGGCTGGCGAGGCTGCTGCTGCTGTTCTTACCCCCTAGCAGGAATACTAGTACTCCTGCTGCTAGAGGCAGCTTTTAGATCAGGATGCTTGCCTGCTGATGAAGGTGTATGACTGGCCGCTGTGGTAGGGAACCCGCTGGCATCCACTGTCCCTACCTGCCCACTTAGCAGCACATCGCTGTGGCATGCCTTGAGGTGCCTCACCATGGCAGTTGTGCCAAGGCTGGTGAACATCTGCCCATGCTTCACCACCTTTTGGCACAAACTACACTGCACCTCCCTGGGATCGTCTGCCCACACCAACTTAAAATGCGCCTAGACCAGTGGTGGCTAGTCGCTCAGGAAATTTGGGGCAGAGCCCCTCCAAGCGCCACCGAGCCAGCTACTGCTGAGTTGAAAGGAAAAAAAAATTTCCTCGCTGGCCGCTGCTGCAGCTTGCTTCTCACAGCACTGCAGGCAGCAGCCTCTGACTTTGCTAATTGCTACAGAGGGTGCTCCGCCCGGGCTGGAGCAACCTAGCAAAGTCAGAGGCTGCTGCCAGCAGCGTTGTCAGAAGCTCCGATGTGCTGTCTCTCTCTCTCCCTTCCGGAATCCACTCATGAGGAGTGAGTTCCGCAAGGGACAAAAAGGCTAAGCCCAAACCGCGTTTTCAATGGAAAATGTGATTTGGGCAGCTGAGCCCTGCCGTCCCACAACACTTATAGGATATTCTGTGGAGGAAGGGGCTAGCCTTTCCATTGAGCCCTATGGGCTCAATGGAAGACCTTGCCAGGGCATTCGCTGAAACAGTCCTGGCGAGATCCCTAGGGTGGGGGGACTGAGGCAGGGAGCAGCACACATGCATGCTACTCCCTGCCTCACATGCAGCTCAACATGGCTGCCGGCATGCTGCTGGAGGGCTCAGCTCTCCAGCATCACGCTGCCAGCCCAGCCGCTTCCCTGCCACTGTCCCTTGCCATTCCAACACTCCCCCCCATCTGCTTCTCGGAGCGGCGGGTGGGTGGGGGAAGCGACAAGGCAGGGAACGGGTTTTTTTTTTTTTTTTTAAATTAAATTGCCCGCGTGCCCTGCCTCCGCGGAGGATACCAGGACATGTGGGCAATTTAAACAAAAAACCTAAAGTCCCCCCCCCCGCAGGCCCAGATGATGAGGGCCATGCCGGAGCCAGCAGGTAAGATATCCCTCCCCTCTCCCCCTGTACCCCCATAGGCTTCCCCTCCGCACCCTGTGCACCCTCATAGGCTTCCCCCTCCACACCCTCATAGGCTCCCCCCGCACTCCCATAGGCTTTCCCCCTGCACCTTCTGCACCCCCATAGGCTTCCCCCACATCCTCCACACCCCCATAGACTTCCCCCTGCACCCCCCCATAGGCTTCCCCCTCCACATCCCATAGGCTTTTTTCCCTCCCACCCCACACCACATCCCCATAGGCTTTCCCCCTGCACCCGCCGCACCCCCATAGGCTTTCCCCCCCTGCACACTCCGCAACCCCATAGGCTTTCTCCCCCTGAACCCTCCACACTCCCATAGGCTTTCCCCCCTCCCACACCCTCTTCACCCCCATAGGCTTTTCCCCCCTGCACTCCATCCCCATAGGTTTTTTCCCTCCCTCCCCAGCC
The DNA here is from genome assembly GCA_003113815.1 of Sphenodon punctatus. Taxonomy (NCBI): domain Eukaryota; kingdom Metazoa; phylum Chordata; class Lepidosauria; order Sphenodontia; family Sphenodontidae; genus Sphenodon; species Sphenodon punctatus. The sequence continues at coordinate 536,836 of QEPC01007587.1, read as the reverse complement.
GCACCTCATCCCCATAGGCTTTTTACCTTCCCCCCTGGCCGCACCCCATCCCCATAGGCTTTTTCCCTCCCCACAACCCATCCCCATAGGCTTTTTCTCCCCCCCTGCACTCCATCCCCATAGGCTTTTTCCCTCCCCCTCAGCCACACCCCATCCCCATAGGCTTTTCCTCCATGCACCCCCTCATAGACTTTTCCTCCTCGCACCCCATCCCCATTGGCTTTTCCTCCCCCCTGCACCCCATCCCCATAGGCTTTTCCTCCCCCCTGCACATGGGGGGGAGTTGGAATGTGTTTTTTGTTCACTTGATGTCATGATGTGGAGTATTAAATGCTGTAAATGTGATACTTCTGATAAAAGTGAGCTTTTGAAATCCTGAGATGTAACTGACAGTCTGGTGATCTTAGGAAGTTAGGTGTGTTCACAATGCTGTAAATTTGGTGCTTTGGAAATCCTGAGATGTAACTGGCAGGCTGGCGATCTTAGGAAGTTAGGTGTGGTCACAATGCTGGAAATGGGGTGCTTTTGAGATTCCGAGATGTACCTGTGAGTCTGGTGATTCATGGGCCTTGAGATTCCCCCCCAACACACAAATACACATGCAGTAGAGGGAAAAAATACTCCTTCAGAAGAGACTTCTGAAGCAGGGATTGGGGTCCCTCCAACATACATGCAGCAAGTCCCTTCTTTCTGAAGCAGCATTCTTAACCCCTGCTGTGTGTGTGTGTGTCTTTGCTAAAACTGCTTGTAAGTGAGGTTTAAGGTTGTCTGCCTGCTTTTAAACCTGCCTAACCTAACTGAAATTGCTTGATTAAGTAATGTAATGTCCATTCAACATTAACTCCTTGCTGCTGGATTATGCCACCTACAGTTGTCCTGGCTCCACCTACCATTGCCCTGACTCCGCCTACCATTGTCCTGGCTCTGCCTACCGGCTCGCCAGCCTACCTTACCGCCCCTCCAACCTCAACACCCACCAGCTGCCCCTGGCCTAGACCAAGGATTTTTTGTCCCCTTTTGCCTTTCGGCCCACACCAGGTGATGCACTGCTGGGAGCCAGGGCAGGACATGGTGACAACACAGCTGGTGGAGGGACAGCCATCGCCTCAGCACCAGATACCTCCTCCGCAGAACTGTTGTCTGTCTCGCTGTCCCCAATTGCAGTGATGTACCATGAAGGGAAGCACTGGGACCCTGAGGCTGATGGACTGCCCACCATGCTGCTGCCACTCTGAGCAGCACTCTCCCTCTGCCCCCTATAGCTGCTGCTGCTGCTCCACTCCCTGCTGCCATTGCCTGGGGCTCAGCCCCTGCCTCTAGCAGGCGGGGTGGGATCCACCAGCCCTGGAATGCTGGGGGGGGGGGTCGCCTCTACAATGGTGGACAATGGTGGCCCCTGAGGAACTTCGGCCCCTGAATCACCTGCAGCTGCAGATGACACAGCCATAGCCTCCTGCACTGCAGGTGCTCCAGTTCCCCGCATGGAAGTGGAGAACACTGTCAGGAGGCAATGACTAACCACCCCCCTAGTGCGACTAGTTCTGGGAGCCTCAGAAGCCTGTTGCCCCAAATCAGGCCTACAGATCTTGGGGCGATGGGCTCAAGCTGCTGATTTTGCCTGCTGTCACTCTGCTGGCACGGTCCATCACCTCTGCCACATGCCCATTGCCTGCCTTATGGGCAGCAGACCGGTCACTCCAGCTTCCCTTCTCCATTTTTCCTCACAATGGTTATATAATATAATATATACACTACACTATCTGTAACTGCTTGTTAACTATTCTAAAACCTTTGCAACTAAATTTAATATTATCTCTCTCTTGTATGTATACAAAGGCCTAGTCCTACAATTACAGTAACTTTAAAACTAAATCAATAAACACTATCTCTGTCTCTATCACTAAGGTAAGACCTACATCTATCTATCTATCTATCTATCTATCTATCTATCTATCTATCTAGGATTGGGGGGAAACACAAACAACACAGAGAGGGGTACAAAACTGAAATGAAACCTAAATCAATGTAATCCTACTCTAAATTTATTTATTTATTTATTTATTTATTTATTTTTCAAATTTGTACCCCGCCCCTCCTGCAATGCAGTTCGGGGCGGCTTCCAACAGTAAAAACAATAAAATACACTAAAATTCATTTTAAAACAATCAAATATTAAATATAAAATATAAAACAGGGCTAGACAAGTAAAATAAATAAATGGGTGGGGGACTAAAATCCTCCCTCCCCACCCTCCCTCCCAAAGGCCTGGGCAAACAGCCAGGTCTTACAGTTCCGCCGAAATGTTAAAAGGCTTGGGGCCAGGCGAGCTTCCTCCGGAAGGGAGTTCCACAGCCGCGGCCCTACCACCGAGAATGCCCGCTCCATCGTGGCCCCCCGCTTAACACGGGGGACCTCCAGGAGGGCACCCCCGGCAGACCGCAGGAGTCGTTCCGGGGCGCGAAGGGCGAGGCGGTCCCTAAGGTAAGAGGGGCCAAGGCCGTATAGGGCTTTATAGATCATTACTAGGACCTTGAACTTGGCCCGGCACACTATCGGCAGCCAGTGCAGCGCTCGGAGCACCGGTGTAATGTGCTCCCGGCGACCCGTCCCCGTAAGAAGACGGGCCGCCGCATTCTGCACCAGCTGCAGCCTCCGGGCCAAGAACAAGGGAAGCCCCACGTAGAGCGCGTTGCAGTAGTCGAGCCTCGAGGTGACGAAGGCATGGATGAGGGAGGCCAGGTCCGGGCCAGAGACATACGGACGCAGCCTACGTACCAGATAAAGCTGGCGGAAGGCAGCCTTAGCGACTGCCTCCACCTGCCGCTCCAGACGCAGGTCTGCGTCCAATATGACCCCCAGACTCCGAACCTACTGAGCTACAGGAGGGCAAACCCCCCCAACTAAATCCAAAAAGAGGGGAAGGTAATCAGGGATGGAATATATAAAGGGAGAGGGAAAGGATTCAATGGAGGGGGAGGGAGGGAGATCACAGGGAGGGGTAAAAAAATAAAAATCACTCCTAAATATATCTAATCTAAGGTAAATAAATGAAGCTATGGAGGAAAATGTGTGGGAATGAGTGAATAGGAGGAGGATGTCAATGGATTGGGAGGAACACAAACTGCTGGGAGAGGGAAACTTCTGGAAACACTGCTGAAAGGATCAGTGTCTAGCTTACAAGAATTTGGAAGGAGGGAGGGCAATGACATTTGTTATTTGTTGCACCCGCCTTTCCATAAGACCCATTGGCTCCATGCAGCCTAGCCCATGGCCAATCGTAGCCTGTGAAAACAGTGGTTGGAGGAAAAGAGGGCTTGTGATTGGGCAGGCAGGCTGCTATTCCAAGGCTCTCCAACCCTGGTGCCTGGAAGTCTTCTCCTCAGGCAACCCCCTTCCTCCCTGTGCTTGTTTACCATGTTTTTCCTGCCTGAACACCGACAAACTCTACCAAACTCAACTAAACTCTTCAGTCATTTGAATGTTCGGTTCAGACGGTCAGTTTGGTTGACTGAACATGCCAAGTTCGACCCGAATACCAAACATCCGAACTGCGTTCACACATCCCTAAGGAGCAGACATCTCGGAGTCTTAACAGGGTTAAAGTCTTGAACTGTGCTTGTGTTGGAAAGGGCAAGCAGCTCAGCAGTATGGACCAGTTAGGTTGGTCCGCCCTCGGAGGCTGATGGAACTGCAGAGGTTCCAGGAGGCTTTGAGGGAGTTAACCTTAGACCCGGACGGCCTCTCTGTAGATGAACTTGTCCAGCACTGGAACATCTTGTTGGGGGAGGCCATTGACAGTGTGGCTCCGAGAAGTCTTCTCCCTCCGTCTCGTCGCGGCAGGACCCCTTGGTTTACTGAGGGGCTGCGGTGTATGAGACAGGTAGGTAGGAGACTAGAGCAATGCTGGCATTGGACTCGCTTTGAATATGACCGACTTCTCCATCAGAACCACTTGCGGTCCTATGTTGAGGCTGTGAGGACAGCAAAGAAGGAGTTCTTTGCCAACCTCATAGCGTCTGCAAAGTCACGTCCAGCCGAACTGTTCTGGGTGGTGCGGGGGCTGGTCAGTCCGGCCTCCCTCCGCCTGGACGGGGACTTGTCCCAGGCCAGCTGTGAGGAGTTTGCCACCTACTTTGCAGACAAGATTGCTTAGATCCAGAGTAACTTTGACACTGGATTGGAAGCAGTAAGCGAGGGGCACGAGGTTATGGAGGCACTGTTTGGTTGATATTTCTAGGATGAGTTTCAGGAAGTGACGATGACTGATGCGGTGAATGTCCTGGGGTCTGTCAGAGCCACTAATTGTGAACTAGATCCGTGCTCATCATGGGTGGTGAAAGCCTCCAGGGAGACCTTGGGGACAGTGCTGGCGAGGGTATTGAACACGTCCCTTCGGCAGGGGAGATTGTCACCCAGTCTCAAGGAGACGGTGGTGAACCCCCTGCTGAAGAAGCCATCTTTGGATGGGGACGCACTCACCAGCTACCGACCCGTCTCTAAACTTCCCTTTTTAGGGAAGGTTATTGAATGGGCAGTGGCACTGCAGCTCCAGGCGCATTTGGACAGCATCGGTTTCCTTGACCCTTTTCAATCTGGGTTCCGTCCCGGTTATGGTACTGAAATGGCGTTGGTGGCCTTGGTGGATGATCTCCACTGAGAGATGGACACAGGATGTTTGACCTTTGTGATCCTGCTAGATCTCTCGGCTGCTTTTGATTCCGTGGACCATGGGCTGCTGTTGAGATGGCTGCAAGACTTGGGAGGTCTGGACGAGACTGTCCTTGAATGGTTCCACTCATTCCTCTCGGGTAGAATCCAGCGGGTGTTGCTGGGGGCTGAAACATCTAGCCCCTGGGCCTTGACCAGCGGTGTTCCTCAGGGTTTCATTCTGTCTCCACTGTTGTTTAATGTGTATATGCAGCCCCTGAGGGAGATCGTGAGAGGGTTTGGGGTGCGATGTCACCAATATGCTGATGATACTCCGCTGTACCTCTCGTTTTCAACTGACCCAGGTCCTGCTGTCTCGTTACTCTCCCAATGTTTGGAGGCCGTGGCAGATTGGATGCGGCAGAGCAGACTGAAGCTCAAACCCGATAAGATGGAGGTGATGGTGGTAGGAAGGGCGGGGGAGGTGCTGTCCCCCCGATAGGGAGGGTTCGCCCGCCTGTTGCTCTTCAGGTTCGGAGTCTGGGGGTGGTTTTGGATTCGGGCCTCTGTCTGGATTGGCAGGTGGAGGCTGTGGCTAAAGCCACCTTTCACCAGCTGTATCTGGTCTGGGGGCTTTGACCTTACCTCTCCAGGCCCGATCTGGCCACTCTCGTCCATGCCTTCATCACCTCAAGGCTAGACTACTGCAACGCGCTCTACGTTGGGCTTCCCTTGTTTCTGGTTCAGAGGCTGCAGCTAGTGCAGAATGCGGCAGCCCATCTCCTGACGGGGACAGGGCGGCGTGAGCATATAACACCAGTGCTCTGTGCTCTGCACTGGCTGCCTATAGTGTACCGAACCAGATTCGAGGTGTTAGTATTGATTTACAAAGCCCTGCATGGTCTGGGCCCCTCATATCTCGGGGACCTCCTCGCCATCCGCACCTCACAGCGATCCCTTCAGTCCACCGGGAGCGCCTTTCTGGAGGTCTCCCGTGTAAGATGGGGGGCCACAATGGAGAGGGCATTCTCGGTGGCCGGGCCGCGGTTGTGGAACTCCCTCCCGGAGGAGGCTCACCTGGCCCCGGGCCTGTTGGCCTTCCAACTTATTTGTAAGACTTGGCTGTTCGCCCAGGCCTTTAGAGCAGAGGGTGGGGGGGTTAATTTCTGTGGGAGTGTTTTAAATTTGTCTTAATTAAGATGTTTTAGACTGTTTATGTTAAAAAAATGTTTTATATTATGTTGGAAGCCACCCCAAGATGCTGCAGGCATGGGGGGTAGCATATAAATATAAGGAAATAAATAAATAAATAAATAAATAAATCTGATGGATGTATCCATGGTCATTGGCCAATGAGCAGCACAAGCAGGCCACAGCGGTCTCATGGGACTCTGTGATTTCTCAATGCCTGCTGCCTCCCACAACCAATCAGAGTGGCTCTGGGGGAGGGCACTGCAACCCTTTATAATGGGAGGGCCAGATTTTTTCTCTCCATTGTGTGCGAGCTCTGCTTGTCATGTTGCATTTACAGAACTTTGCGCTTGCACATAAAAAAACCTTCCTAGCCCTCATTGCATTATTTGTTTATTTATTTATTTATTTATTTGGTTTTCCCACTGTCACAGCTTTGGGGTCCACTACCCCACCATTCTGGGTTGGGTGACTCAATTTCCCTCACTTGCAGTCCACCTGAACCAGTTCTCTCTCTTGCTGATTCAGTCCTGCAAGTGGGATAATCCTGTTGTCTACCAACTTCCCAGAAACTTCCCGTTTATACACTGTCTCTCTCTCGGTTCGCCAGTGCTTGAAAGCACAGGATCTTCAGATTGTGCCCCCAGTGCTAGACAACATACACTTTCTTAGTGAATAAGAAAGTTTATTGATTACATAAGCAAAGATAGCTTGACACAGAGTGGCTAATAAAGCAAATAGTAAAATAACATGTTCCTGATCTGTACTGGGTGAGTACTTAGATAAATCTTACCCTACAAAAGGTCATGCACTTGAATTCATTCTCAGCCTTATGTTGGGGCTGGACACTTTGTCTCTTAGCTGGTAGAAAGCAAAGTTCTTCATTCAACGCATTGTTTCAACAAAGCTGCCTGACAGGCTTCTGCCCTTCCCCCAGCTTCGATCCTCGACTCAGCGAGTCAGTGGTTGAATTGGATTCCAATTGTCTCTTTGATAGCAAAGATGTTTCCTTAAATACCTTTGCCATCCCTTTGTTTTATTTTCCCACCTGGAGAAGCCTGGAGACTTCATGTTCACAGTCAAGTCTGCAGAAAGGCAAACAGGAAGACATGCAGATTCATTTGCAACTGCACGGGGTTTCTGTCTAGTGTCTTCAGTGACTACACAAGAATCCTTGTACTTGGGTGTTTTCATACATTATGAGATCACAGTCAACCACAGTCAACCACACACAACCCCACGGCGCGGCCAAAGGGCCCTGAACATCTGTTCGGCGGGCTCCAGATGTTCACCACAGACAATCCCCAGTAGGGGACAAAACTAACCAGCCTTCTGGAGCTCCATCCCGAACCATCTCCAAAAACAAAGCAATTCCCACCGGGAAACAACAAAACGTAACAACTGAACAGCAACCAGCAGTCGGAAGCAATCAAAAAGATTCCTAGCTGGGGACAAATCACACAGTGTCACTGCCAGGCAATGAGCAACAAAACAGTCTGGGGAGGGAGATTTAAAGGGCACACAGCAGCAGGGGGATGTGGCAGGATGAAGCGAGGAGGAAGGGAGAGGAGAGCGGAGGGCAAGTGAGCAAGGGAGGAGGTGGAGGAGGCACAGGTGGAAGAGGTGGTTGTGCTTCACATGGAGGTGGTGGTGGGAGAGCAGCAGCAGCAGCTGGAACAGGCTGCCCCAGAGCCAGCTACTGGCCCGGGGGATGAGGCACCCTGGAAATGAGTAAGGCGAGTGAGGGGGGCAGTGACACGGGGGCACCAAGGGGGGTGGGATGGCCAGCAGGTGGGGGGAAAGAGGGTGGGCCATGGGGCTGAGGCAACCCAGCAACCAACCGTCCCCTCTTACAACCCATAGACATGGAAACGGGCCCGGGAGCCCAAGCCCCCAGAGGTGACAGGCAGAGGGCATGCAGAGGAGGAGGAGGACCAGGACAGCCCACGCGGGAGATGGCCATACCACCAAGAGGGTCAATGGGGCACAGGGAAACCCAGGACTTCATAAGGATCTGAGGGACCCTGGAGCACCAGGTGGAGCTAGCGGTCAGCCAGAGGAACAAGCATGTGTACCAGGAGATCGTGTGGGACATGGAGGCAGCGGGGCACCACAGGACCATGACCCAGTGCCACTCAAAGGTGAGCAAGCTCAAGAGGGGGTACAAGGCCATCAAGGACAACAACCGGCGGTCTGGGCACGGAGCCCAGACTGCCCCCTACTTTGATACCCTGGACCGCATCCTTCACATGAAGGGCTCCATAGTCACCCTGCACCTCATGGGGAGCACTGTGCTCCAGGGCAGGGAATGGGCTGATGTACCCCCTCCCTTCACCACCCTGCTAGAAGACACTGGCTCCAGAGTCCCCGCCCCCAAGGGGAATGCCCGGGACCTCAGGGACCAGCAGGCACCCCTAGTGCACCAGCCCAAAGAGCCCCCAGCCATCTCCATACCAGGAGGAGCCGAGGCAAGCACACCGGTTGCCCTCAGCCAGGGGATGCAGAGGGACCCCAGTAACACTGAGGGACTGGCCTTGGAGGGCTCCAAGACTGACATTGAGGATAAGCACATGGGTGGGTTGGTAAATGGACCAGAGGGGATGGGCCAAGGGACGGAGGGGGGCACACTGGCCATGGGGCCGCCCCAGCAACCCCGGACACCCCAGAACACGGAAAGAGGGCCAGGGGGGCCACCGGGGGACACGTTCAGCCTACCCCCCCACCCCCCCCATATCCACACAGGTCACGGCAATCTCTGACACCTGCGACAGGATGGCAAGGGGGATGGTGGCAAGCAGCCCCAGGAGCATCCATAGGTTCCAGGTGAGGCAACTCGGCAAGTGGGTGGAGAGGAGTCCGGGGGAGTCCGGGTGGGGGACCATGCCCATGTGGTGCAGGGGAGGGGAGGCCTGTGTTCAGGGGAACACCAGGGGAGGGCACTGTCCGGCCACCCAAAGGGGGTCCCTCATCACCCACCAGCCACGGCACGGGATAGGGGTGGGTGACTGGGGCACCTAACCAACCCCTACTGTTCTCCCCAACAGGACAACCCACCGGGTCCCAGCAAGCTGGCCTCGTGCCCCCGACTCAGCAGATGAGGGAGTACAGTGCATAGGTACGGCACCAGAGGGAGGAGCCGGCGGAGGACATAGTCTGCACCATGACCGAGCAGGGTGAGCGGATGATAGCAGCCATCAACTGCATGGAGGTGGCCACTGAAAGGGCCATATAACAAGCAGAGGCAAGGGACCAGAGGCTGCAGGTGGAGGTGCAACTGGAACGGAGGCAAGAGCTCCAGGAGCACAGCAGGCAGGTGGATGCGTTTGGGCGGCTGGAACAGGCCATTGACCGAATGGACATGGAGCACTCTACCAAGATGGACCGGTCCCATGACATTGGCACCTCACTGCAGTTGCACACAGGGATCATGAGCACCTACATGATGGCCGCCACCTTGCTGGGAAACCTGCCTGCCCCGGCCCCCATGCCAGATCCCTTGGTGCCCCCACTGCCTCCGCCCCAACTTCTGGCACGCCCACTGGGCCCACGCATCTGCCTACTGGTCCCTGTAGGCCTCCGGAGGGAGCAGCCACCCAGGGGGGCCCCTCTGGCCCCAGGTACTCCCTCCCAACAATGCCTGCCCCTCAGGACACCGAGGCATCCAAGGACACTGTTGGGGACACAGACAGTGGGGGGGGGAGCTCCCACAGTGCCACAGTGGACACGGGGCAGCTGAGAGGGAGGCCCCAGAGACATGGGGGAAAGGGGAGAGCGGCCTGAGGGGAGGGGGAAACAGCAATGGGAGGTGGGGGGGGACTGTAGGAGTTATGCACAATAAATTCATGGCACCACAGTTTCAGCCATTGTTCTGTTCATGGGTCCGGGGCTGGGAGTGGGTGGGTGTCTAGGGCCGTGCCCAGGGTGCTGGTGGGGCACTGTGGTGGTGGTGATGGTGGTGTGCAGCTACACACCTCAAACTTCTGCCTGATCCCCCTACACAGGGCAGCACGGATGCATTTTGCATACCGTTACTCCTGCGAGTTCTCAGCATTCACATAGAGAGGCAAGGGGTTGGAAGGGCACGGGGTAGTCGAGGGCAGTCCCATCGGTCTCGCACACATTGTGCAGCACACAGCAGGTGCCCATCACCAGAGTTGAGGTCTCCACCGTGTAGTCCAGCCAGCCTGCAAGGCACCTCCAGCACTGCTTGAAGGCCCCGAAGGCCCTCTCGACCACGGTCCTGCTTGCACACAGGTTGGTATTGTACAGTGCCTCCATGGGGTACCTGGTGACCGGGTATGCCTTCATCAGCCAACGGGTGAGTGGATAGGCCAGGTCCCCCAGGATGCAGGGGGGCATCATCACCCCCTTGATCCGGTTTGTCCCCATGTCCATGAAGTCCGAACAGTACATCCGGGCATAGAAGGGAGAGATGGTCATGATCCAGGCATCATGGCTGCGGCCAGAGTGGCCCGTGTAAATTTCTATGAACCGTCCCCGGTGGTCCACGACCGCCTGCAGCTGCAGGGAGTGATACCCGTGTCGGTTGATATATTCTGTGGCTTACCCATTGGATGGGCAGAGGATCTCGATGTGGGTGCCATCAACGGTGCCTATGCAATTGGGGAATCCTCCAGCCGCAAAGCCGGCCAGCACAGCCTCCTGGTCTACCAGTTGGATTGCTCGGTTAAGGAGCATGACCTTTACCACCTCGCAGATGTCTCTCAGGATCCCGGGGACGGTGCTCACCCTGACACTGAAGTGCTGCGAGACGGACTGGCAGAAGTCAGGTGTTGCAAGGGCCCAGACCCCGATGGCCACCCACTGGACCATGGGAATGGGGGCCTGCATGGGGGTGTGCTGCTGCTCCAGCCAGGGTGTTAACAGCTCCACGACTCTTAGGAGGATGCTCCTGTCCATCCGAAATTGCACTCTCCAGGCAGCCTCATTCCACTGAGTCATCACCCTGGCCCACCTCCCCTGTGTTCATTCTGTGACCCATACCCACCGGGCAATGGGAATAGAGAGCAGGGCTGTGCCCTATAGTCTCTCTCCGCCACTGGAGCCGACCGACCACCCCCAGAGTGCAGCAGCCTGCTCCCGGGCGTGGATCAGGGCCTGTCGAGCCATCCCGGACACCCGCTGGGCCCTGAGCCAGGCCAGGAAGTGCCTGCATCCATGGTGGGCTCTCCGGGCTCTAGCAGCGCTCCTGGCCATGCACACCCACAGCCGGGCGGACAGGTGCACCTCTGCAGTCTGGATGCGCAAGAGGTCCATGTGTAAGCGGTACCACTCTGCTAAGACTTCTAGGTGCATCCCGCAGGCACCCAACCATCCCAGCTCCATGGTGAACAGTGCCCCGGGTGGGTTGGAGCTGCACCCATTATAGGCTCGGGCATGTGTCACCCCACCCCCAGGTTGCGACCTGGTGACCAGGTGGGGGGCCCCGGGTCACCTCTGGTCGCCCCCCTGGCCAGATGGGCCAGCTTCTGCAGGTCGACTGGGTCAGGGAGGCAGTGTGCACCCCATTGTGCACACCTGTGGTCCCTGCATGGGGCCTGGTGCATGATCCAGCCTGTGCCCAGGCATGCAGGCAGCAGCTGCATTCCTGCTGTCATCACCTCCCACCTCTCTGTGTTGGCTGCCTGTTGTCCTTGTCACCCTGATTAGTGTGTAGGCTGTCCTGTATAGGTGCTTGGTTCCTGCAGCTGTGCTGGGTCCGCACCCCCTGCCTCACTCGTTTGCTGTGCCTTATTGCGGCCTGTGGCCTTATCGCTTGGCCTTGGAGCGCCCCTGCTTCACCTCCCATCCCTCCAGGGATTGTGGGGCCCCTCTTTCCTTGCTGTTAGTATCTGCCGCATGCTGGACCATGGCTGGCAGTGCTTCCCCAGGGCTCGTGGGCCCCACCACACCTGGCGCCTCCCATAGCTGGACCTTCCACAACACCATGGCCCTGTGTGACCTGTGGCATTCCCCGGCCATGCAAGTGCTCCAGAGCTGCCCGGACAGCCTCACAGATGCCTATGCGAGTCTGAGCTCCGGCCTGCGCTACTTATCCAGTATCTCTTTGTGAAACCCACCAATACCTTTCCTTCCTCATACTCTACATTTTACTTTCTCCCTTTCCCTGCCCTTTTCCTCCCTGTACATTATATAGATATAGGTATTATAGATTAGATATAGATATATATTATAGTCATATAGTAAGTTTTCCTTTTCCCTACCCCCGTCTCCCTTAGATTTAGATAAATATTAGTTATGCACAGGAATCAATAATGATACTGATACGAAAAATGAAATCTTTGTTTGAAATGGTAGTGATATCAATAATGATACTGAATATCGATACCAATAACAAAAATGATACTGATACGGATAACGAAAACAATATTGTCATTAATAACGATAACAAAAATGACATTTTTGAATAATAAATATGAAAACAAAAAATGAAAACAAAAAATGAAAATGACATGGGGCCTGGTGCACACCCCTAATATCATAATCCAATATAAAAAATATATAAGAAATACCGTTCCAAGTAGAACTAAAATGGGTAGCTCATTAGCACCCCATGGCATTTTCAAGTAGTGCCTCGCGTAGTCGGAGGATTACCCGAGTACCAGAAATTTGATGGGTATGCCCATCTTTGTGGGTACTCTTCTCAGCTGTAGTTCCTTCTAAGTTAGACTACTAGGGCTACTGCTCCTGTGCTGCTGAGGTGCTGTCCCTCCCTCTCAATGCCTGGCACCCGCCCTGCTTCTCTATCCCTCTCTCTCCCTCTCTCATACTAGATGGCCTTGACTGCCTTATATGAGCTTGAGAGGAAAGAGGGGGGGCATTCTCTGGGAGAAGGTTACCGGGATTAAGGAAAACAGGCAGGGACACTGAAGTCATTGCTGCTGCCTGCTGTCCCAACAGAAGTCCCAAGTTGTACATGTTGAAACTAATGATGTCATTGCCAGCAAGAAGGTTGTCCAACTGATTCCGAATCCCCAGCAGGACCTGAAGTTGCATTTCCTGATTCAAGAGAAAGGCAGCCACATTTTCCTGTATTCCCCTTAACTCCATCCTCAGCTACAAATCCTGACTTGCCCCTGGCTGCTCTCTTGGGGCTGCCATTTTGTTGCTCCTGTTGACACGCCAAGCGGGGTCTCTCTTCTTTGTGGTGTTTCTGTTGGGTAAGAAAGTTAATGTGTAGTTGATAATTTTTTCTGCATGTAGGGGTTTTTTCCCACGTGGATTTTCTTGTGTTTGAAAAGTTTTGAGTGGCTGGTGTAGACTTTGCAACACTGAGAACATTTATAGGATTTCTTCATGATCACTGGTCTTACACGATTGCTATGTTCCTTCTGCTCTATTGCTGTATCCTCTTTCTTCCCCTGGTCCTTCTTTGACTTGGCCCAAGTCTTACTGAGTGCACGCCTGTTAAGACTTTCTGTTTGGAATCCCAAGGACATCTCTTGTGTTAACGCATTTTTCAGAATCTCTTCTTCGCCTATACTCTTGGTCTTACTCTCTGCTTATGCCTGAAACTGAAAATCCACTTGCTCTGCTCCCGCTCTGAGATTCAATTCTACAGTCAAATACAGGCCCAAGCCCCACATCAGGTTGCTTTACTTCCCCTTCCTCCACCTCACCTTCCAAAACTGGTTGTGCTCCAACTTCTCGGTTCCATATTTGAAATATGAATAATAGGTTTGCATAATTGGGTTTTGAGTGAAAAAGGGCTAAGATGAGGTCAAGAGATGAGAACATAATATATTTTGTCATTTTTTTTCACTTTCTGGTATTCCATCACTTTCTGGCACCTTTTGAGACTGTTACAGCAGTTTTACAGAATTTTTGTGACACTTATGTCACTTTCCAGCACTTCTCCAGTACTTAGCTGGCACTTTTGCATCTCCAAAGCCTCCGGGGGTGCATGAGGGGTGCAAATGGGGCTTTGGATTATCCCAGCAGCAGTTCTGTTCAAGTTGCAAAAACAACAGCAAATGGCAAAAACAGAGGAAAAGCAGTTAAATTTCTGCATCATGCAAATGACCTGTTTCCAGTGGAAACAGCATTCACCACAATTTGTGATTTCAGGCCTAGAGTGAACCCAATATTTTCTGAAAACATAAATACTTCACACCATATACAGCCTAATTGGCCTATTCTATCTTAATATTAAAATATATTAAAATAACTTCCCCTTTTTATTGACTGGTCATGCAAATAACAGTCTTGACATTCTTTTTTACTACTATTTCTAGTGCTGTGATTTGTTATGCTACTTATAATAATTTTGCATCAAACCGCCTTCTCAGAACACCTGAGTCATAAGTTTATTTCCCCCCATATTATTATTATTATTATTATTATTATTATTATTATTATTATTATTATTATTATTAACAAACATTTATATAGCACAAGCAGTGTACCTGGCACTTTACAAAGTAATAAAATAGACACGGTTCCTGCCCCTAGGACTTAGAATCTGAGAGACAGGAGCTGGGGGAGAGACATAGGAAGGAACAGAGGGAGAGACAAGGGGTCTAACATTCATGAAGATGCGAGGTCTCAAGTGCACGTACTTCGCTTGGTTACAATGAGAATGACAGCAGTCAGGTCCATGTGGCAAGGATAAGGATAAACAGACCATAGGTATAGCAAATAGTGGCTCAGCAGGATAAAGACTCAGACAGAGCAGAGTGAAAGAGGTGAGTTTTAAGGAGAGATTTGAAGGTATGAAGGGAGGGGGCAAGGTGGATGTGGACAGGGAGGGAGTTCCAGGCATGGGGGGCAGCAAGTGAGAAGGGATGAAGGCGCT
>QEPC01007587.1:480066-521028 GCA_003113815.1 Sphenodon punctatus | reverse complement strand
TGGCATGTTTGAAGGCAGAAGGGAAAGAGCCAGTAGAGAGGGTGAGGTTGATGATGTTCAGGAAGGAGGGGGTGACAGTGGGAGTAATGGAGGTGAGGAGGCGGGAAGGAATGGGATCAATGGGGCAAGTGGAAGGGTTGGAGGTGGAGAGAAGCGATGTCGAGGCGGATCTTGTCTATCTTGGAGCTGAAGAAGGAGGCAAGATCCTGAGCAGAAAGGGAAGAAGGAGGGGGAGGACAGGGAGGCTTTAACAGGGAGTCAAAGGTAGAGAACAGGCGGCGAGGGTCCTCAGAACAGGACTCAATGCGGGAGGCATAGTAGTGTTGTCTAGCAAGGGACATAGCAGAAGTAAGGGTGGAGAGACAAAATTTGAAGTGAAGGAAGTCAGCGTGAGAATGGGATTTGTGCCAGAGTCATTCAGCAGCACAAGTGCAAGAACGGAGGTGGCGGATACTTAGGGTGAGCCAAGGACAGGGGTTGTGGGAGAAGGCAGGGCGGGAAGAGAGAGGGGCATGGGAGTCAAGTGTGAAGGAGAGAGAGGCATTGAGAGCAGAGACAGCAGAGTTAGGGGAGGAGAAAGAGAAGACTGTAGGAAGAAGGGGAGCGAGAGAGGAGCAAAGTCAATAGCTTGAAGGTCACGGAAGGGGCGTAGAGAAGGGGAAGAGAAAGGGGGACAGTCCCCCCTCCATATGCATTTAAAATGTCATTTTCATGCAATTCTGGATACAAAATTCACCAAGTGTTCAGTAAAAATATTCCTAAATTGAGCTTAATTTTCTTCCAATAAAAATGTTGGCATTCTGAGTCATGCTTTCATACTAGAATTACTTTGGTTTTTCTTTTTTAAAAAAAGTTCAGCACTTTTGTTTCTAATCAGAATCATTTGAAATTATCCTGAATCTGGGATATTCAGATATTCATTATTAAGATGTCCAAAATAATATTCCATTATTTTTAAATGGAAAGTGTTTGTGAAAGATGCCAGATTGGAAATGAGAAATGGCCATTGGAAATTCAAGTCCTCTGCTTCATCTATAGCAGAGAAAAATATAGTGCCAGCAATTCTAGATACTTCTAATTGAGCTACAAGTGTTCTTTAATTTAAAATCCTGACTCAAAAAAGTATGTCTATCCATGTCCATGAAAAGAAAAAACAACAACACAGAAGCTGATATAGGCAACCTTGATAATATTTATTTATATATATTAACAAACCATGATTTCAGAGTGGAATTTTACAATCCTTATCTAGTTTTCCCATACAACAGCTCTATGAGTTGGTAATTATTATTCCTATTTTACAGATGGGGAGCTGAGGCTGAGGCATAGTGATTTGCCGCCAGAGTCCACATAGTAAGTTTATTTATTTATTTATATTTATTTTCTGGATTTATACCCCGCCCTTCCTGACAACAGCTCGGGGCGACTTCCAGCAATAATAATACATAAAATACATATAAAACCATTTTAAAACATCAAAACCATTCAGAATATAAAACAGGGCCTAGGAAAAACATTAAAACAATAAATAGGGTAGGGGAGATAAAACCTTCTAACCCACCCTCCCTCCCTCCCCAAAGGCCTGGGCGAACAGCCAGGTTTTACAACTTCGCCAGAATGTCGGAAGGCTTGGGGCCAGGCGAGCTTCCTCCGGAAACGACTTCCAAAGCCCAGCCACCGAGAATGCCCTCTCCATTGTGGCCCCCCACTTAACGCAGGGAACCTCCAAGAAGGCACCCCCGCGGACCGAAGGAAATGCTCTGGGGTGTGGAAGGTGAGGCGGTTCCTGAGGTACGAGGGGTCCAGACTGTTAAGGGCCTTATATATCAACAACAAAACCTTGAACCTAGCTCGGCATGCTATTGGCAGCCAGTGCAGAGTCCAGAGCACTGGTGTAATGTGCTCCCGATGACCCGTCCCTGACAGGAGACGGGCCGCTGCATTTTGCACTAGCTGCAGCCTCTGAACCAAGAAAAAGGGCAGCCCCACGTAGAGCGCGTTGCAGTAGTCCAGCCTCCAGGTGACGAAGTCATGGATGAGGGAGGCCAGGTCCAGGTTGGAGACGAACGCACGCAACCTCCGCACCAGATGTAACTGGCGGAAAGCAGCCTTCACGACTGCCTCCACCTGCCGCTCCAGGCAGAGGTCTGCGTCCAATATCACCCCCAAACTCCGGACCTGCTGCGCTATAGGAGGGCGAAACCCCCTATCAGGGGAGCCACTACCTCCCTCGCTCTCCCCACCAACATCACCTCTGTCTTATTGTGGTTGATCTTCAGTCTGCTCTGCCAAATCCATTCCGCCACGGCCTCCAAACATTGGGATAGCAATGAGACAGCAGGGACTGGATCAGTTGAAAAAGAGAGGTACAGCTGAGTATCATCAGCATACTGGTGAAACCAAACCCTGAACCCTCTCATGACCTCCCCCAAGGACTGCATATATACATTAAATAATAACAGAGACAGAATGGAACCCTGCGGAACACCACATGATAAAGCGTGGGTGCAAGATGTCTCATCCCCCCATCACCACCCGCTGGCTTTTCCCGAGAGTAATGAATGGAACCATTCAAGAACAATCCCATCCAGACCCTCCAGGTCACACAGCTGTCTCAACAGCAGCCCATGGTCCACGGTATCAAAAGCGGCCGAGAGATCTAGCGGGATGAGAAATGTTGAACATCCTGCGTCCATCTCCCGGCGGAGGTCGTCGACCAAGGCCACCAACGCTGTCTCAGTGCCATAGCTGGGGCAGAACCCAGGTTGAAACGGGTCCAGGAAATTGATGCTATCTAGATGCAGCTGGAGCTGGAGTGCCACCACCCGCTCAATAACCTTCTCTAAAAAGGGAAGGTTAGAGACAGGTCAGTAACTGGTGAGCGCATCCACGTCCAAAGATGGTTTCTTGAGCAGGGGATGCACCACAGCCTTCTTGAGGCTAGGCGACAACCTCCCCTGCTGGAAGGACGCATTCACTACCCTCGCCACCACCGTCCCCAATGTCTCCCTGGAAGCTTTCACCAACCAGGATGGGCATGGATCGAGTTCGCAACAGGTGGCCCTCACAGACCCCAAGACATCCGCCGCATTGGCCAGTGTCACTTCCTGAAACTCCTCCCACAAAGCTGGACTGGACGGGGCCTCCGTCACCTCATGCTCTCTCCATACTGCCCCTAATCCAGAGGCAAAGTCACTCTGTATCCGAGCGATCTTGTCTGCAAAGTAGGTGACAAACTTCTCACAGCGGGCCTGGGACAAGTACCCGTCCAGGTGGAGGGACGCCGGACTGACCAGCCCCCGCACCACCTGAAACAGCTCCACCGGGCGTGACTTCGCAGATGCTATGAGGACAGCAAGGAACTCCTTCCTTGCTGTCCTCATAGCCTCAATATAGGATCACCAATGGGCCCTATGGAGAAGTCGGTCGGAATCAGATCGAGTCCAGCACCAGCATCGCTCCAGCCTCCTGCCTACTTGTTTCATACACCGCAGCCCCTCAGTAAACCAAGGGGCCCTGCTGTGACGAGACCAAGGCAGAAGGCGTCTCGGAGCCACCCTGGCAATGGCCTCCTCCAGAAAGCTGTTCCAACACTGGACCAGGTCATCGACAGAGTGACCATCCAGGTCCAAGGTTAACTCTCTCAGGAGCACTTGGAACTGCTGGGGTTCCATCAGCCTGAAAAGGGCCAGTTCATGACTAAGACAGTATTTGACCCCTGGTCACCAAGCTCCAGGTCCAACAACCTATCTACTAACTATAAAGCTCTTCACAACCTTGCTCCCCCCTACCTCCCTGCACTTATCGCCCTCCATACTCCAGCCCGTGCACTTCGCTCCTCCTCTGTCACCCTTCCACGCCTTCCCTGCTCCCCTAAGTGCCTTTGTCCCTTCTCACTTGCTGCTCCCAATGCCTGGAACTCCCTCCCTGTCCACATCCGCCTTGCCCCCTCCCTTCATACCTTCAAATCTCTCCTTAAAACTCACCTCTTTCGCTCTGCTCTGTCTGACTCTTTATCCTGCTGAGCCACTATTCCTATACCTACGATCGGTTTACCCTTATCCTTGCAACATGGACCTGCCTGCTGTCATTCTCATCGTAACCAAGCCAAGTACGTGCACTTGAGACCTCGCATCTTCATGAATGTTAGACCCCTTGTCTCTCCCTCTGTTCCCCTTCCTAAGTCTCTCCACCAGCTCCTGTCTCTCAGATTGTAAGCCCTAGGGGCAGGGACCCTGTCTATTTTATTACTTTGTAAAGTGCCAGGTGCACTGCTGGCGCTATATAAATGTTTGTTAATAATAATAATAATAATAACTATAATTTAACTTCTAATATAACAGTACTCGCGTAATTGCTCCAGCTTTCACACCTGCCACTCGTGCAGGGAAAAAGACAAGTATTTTGAATGGGTGAAAATATTTTTTATTTTATTTATTTATTTATTTATTTATTTAAAACTTATATCCCATACCTCCTGCCCAAAGGCAGCTCGGGGCGGCAAACAACAAACGCACAAAAAAAATTTCAACAATAGAACATTTAAAAATAAATCTAAAAATTTTAAAACAAATAATAAAAACTCACCCTCCCTCCTAACCCCCCAACCCCCCCCTCGCCAAAGGCCTAGCAGAACAGCTAGGTCTTACACAAACTTCAAAACAACAGGAGGGTGGGGGCCAACTGAGCCTCTGGGAGTGAATATCAACATCAACTTCAATCCTGCAGACAACCATTAAATGCACTTTTTCTCATGGAATCCTGCGGTGACACTGCTACTATCTGTAGAAATAATGGACTGGCAGAGGGACAACACTTCTAGGAGATCAAGATATCCTCACCAGTCTTTGGCAACTTGTTGATGAGAATCGGGACTTCAAATGGAAATCTGTACAAGTTCCACCACACATTCTGTAGCTTTTGAGGCAAGTATAAAAATAGCTTGGGACTCCCATGCACAGGGCTACTCCACCATGAAGGCAACAAAATCACCTTCTTCACAAGATTTGGCCAAGCCTTCATTATTGGGGTTTATTTGGACACATGTCATGGAATTCTTGCAAAAACAGGAAATGCAGGAGTCACAGCTCTTGAACTGGAAAACAAGGTTTTGTTTTACCTTGTGGTGTGCAGGGCAGGTTATGGGGCATATAAGTCTATGGTCCTTTTCACATGGACCATAGTGGGTGGGAATTGGGTTTAGGCATGTGTGCAGCGTGTGGGTGGCTGTTCCCATGGGCACCCCGCCCCATCTCCTCCCATGGAGCGAACAATGTTCTGGCCAATTACTCCATGGGTGTGTGGTGGGTAGAGTTGGATGGAGTATGGGAGTACACACACACCCAACTCAACACTCGTGGTGTTACCATGGATGCCTCACCATCACACACCCACTCGCCATGGCATTTGCAAAGATATCCCCCCAGCCACACATGTGTGTGAGGGGGGGGTGTCCACGTGAAAAGGGCCAGATATGGATGTATTTATGTGTAATGGAGGGAGTGAAGGTGGCTGGGAGTTAGAATGGAATATAAAATAATAATAATAATAATAATAATAATAATAATAATAATAATAATAATAATAATAATAAACAACGTACACAGATCCATCCTATGCTTGCATGGTTATTTTGA
Source organism: Sphenodon punctatus (assembly GCA_003113815.1). Lineage (NCBI taxonomy): Eukaryota > Metazoa > Chordata > Lepidosauria > Sphenodontia > Sphenodontidae > Sphenodon > Sphenodon punctatus. The sequence continues at coordinate 515,392 of QEPC01007587.1, read as the reverse complement.
GGGGGGCATCTCTTCTCCCTGGGGTCTGCATAGTGCTTAGTCAGTCTCCCCCAACACTTGATCTCACAGGTCTGCCAGAGTGGGGGACTGTTGGCCGGGGGAACACTCACCGTATGGAATATTTGTAGGTAGACACTCAGTTCTGTTGCACCTCCCACTTACAGCCATTCAGAGGTAAATGCTGGGGAGGGAGACAAAGAGGAGGGCTGGCTGATCAGCAGAGCACAGCTGGTGCAGGAGTAGGAGAGAAATTGAATTGTCAGTGCAACAGCTGTGCCAACAGCAACTCCTCTGTAGCCTTTCTTTAGCACAAGTTGCTCAGAGGTTCCTTGACAGCTCCCATCCACACCCTAGAATCATGATTAGGTACAAGATTAGGGCGGAAATTAGATCCTCACATCCTCACATTTCTCAGCAAGAATCAGGATTCCCAACTCTCTCTTGGAAACTAGAATGAGCTGAGAACTGCTGTGATTTTCACTGAAAAAGCAAGAATCTTGTAAACAGTCCATCCCACACTTGCAGACCTGGAAATGGACTTTTGTTTGCAAACAAGTCCTGGCTACTACCTCTCTGAGTCCAGGACTGCTCCAGCTGCTGGGTCTCTCCCCACTTGGCTTCTCTAGGAGGGAAGGGGGTAAGTGAGGAGAAGGCTTCATTTCAAACTCCTTTGGCTTCCCACTCTATCCTAGTTGGACAGTAAAAAAAATAAAATGACAACAACAATAAAGAGGTCCTCTGGGGAACACAGTTGTCTTAGCAGGAGCCAAGACTTTATTTTTTAAAAAATATAATCCTGCTGTAAACATCAGACAACCAGGAAGTGAATTTATTATTATTATTATTATTATTAACAAACATTTATATAGCGCCAGCAGTGTACCTGGCACTTTACAAAGTAATAAAATAGACAGGGTCCCTGGCCCTAGGGCTTACAATCTGAGAGAAAGGAGCGGGGGGAAAGACTTAGGAAGGGGAACAGAGGGAGACACAAGGGGTTTAACATTCATGAAGATGCGAGGTCTCAAGTGCACGTACTTGGCTTGGTTACGATGAGAATGACAGCAGGCAGGTCCATGTTGCAAGGATAAGGGTAAACCGATCGTAGGTATAGGAATAGTGGCTCAGCAGGATAAAGAGTCAGACAGAGCAGAGCGAAAGAGGTGAGTTTTAAGGAGAGATTTGAAGGTATGAAGGGAGGGGGCAAGGCGGATGTGGACAGGGAGGGAGTTCCAGGCATGGGGGGCAGCAAGTGAGAAGGGACGAAGGCGCTTAGGGGAGCAGGGAAGGCGTGGAAGGGTGAGAGAAGGGACAGAGGAGGAGCGAAGTGCACGGGCTGGAGTATGGAGGGCGATAAGTGCAGAGAGGTAGGGGGGAGCAAGGTTGTGAAGAGCTTTATAGGTGAAGACTAGGAGCTTGTGCAGGATTCGTTCAGGAAGGGGAAGCCAGTGAAGCGAAGAGAGGAGGGGCTGCACATGGTCGAAGCGACTGGCGAGGTAGATGACCCTGGCAGCAGAGTTTTGGACAGAGATGAGGGGAGAAAGGTGAGACCGGGGAAGGCCAGTGAGAAGGAGGTTACAGTAATCGAGGCGAGAGATGACCAGAGCATGAACAAGAGTTTTGGCAGACGAGACAGAGAGAAAAGGGCGAATCTTAGCAATGTTATGGAGGGAGAAGCGACAGGATTTAGCAACAGAGTCAATGTAGGGTTTAAAAGAAAGGGCTGAGTCAAAGATGAAGCCTAGGCTACGGGCTTGGGGGACAGGCAGGATGGTGACTCCATCAATAGTTATTGACAGTGAGGAAGGAGAGGAAGGATGAGGGGGGAAGATAAGGAGTTCAGTTTTAGCCATGTTGAGTTTGAGTTGACGTTGAGACATCCAGGTAGAGATGTCAGAGAGACAGTTGATGAGACGAGCTTGAACAGAGGGAGAGAGAGAGGGAGTAGAGAGATAGAGTTGAGTGTCATCAGCATAGAGGTGGTATTGGAAGCCATGGGAGGCAATGAGTTTGCCTAAGGATGAGGTATAGATCGAGAAGAGGAGAGGGCCAAGAACAGAGCCTTGAGGAACACCAACTGAGAGGGGGAAGGAGGAGGAGGCGGAGTTGGAGAGAGACACATTAAAGGAGCGGTCAGAGAGGTAGGAGGAGAACCAGTTATGGACAGAGCCACAAAAGCCAAGGGAGTGAAGGGAATCCAGCAAGAGTGAGTGGTCAACAGTATCGAAGGCAGCAGAGAGATCAAGGAGGACAAGAATGGAATAGAGACGTTTAGATTTAGCCACCAGAAGATCATTGGTGATCTTAGCGAGAGCAGTTTCAGTAGAATGAAGGGGGCGGAAGCCAGATTGGAGGGGGTCAAGGGAGGAGTTGGAGGATAGGAAGTCAAGGCAGCGGGAGTAGACAACACGTTCAAGCAGCTTGGAAGCAAAAGGTAGGAGTGAGACAGGACGATAGCTAGAAGGGTCAGAGGGGTCAAGAGTGGACTTTTTGAGAATAGGAGAGACTGTGGCAGAGCATGAATACACAGAGCATGTGCATGTGCATAGAATACATTAGAACTACATTAGAATACATTAGAACTACATTACCCAGCAGCCAGCACAGACATGCAAAGTGGACAGCAGCATCATGAACTACAGTTCTAGATTAGGACTGAAATTCGGTCTTTGGAAAACTTCAGAATTAATTGAATATTAAGGTGTTAAGTTACGAAAGCCCTGAAATTAAACTTAGTGCCATATTTGGTAGGAGGAGGGTATGGGAGAGGACAGTTGAGTGATGGTAAGTCAGATGGCAAGCTTTTGACTGTCTGGTAACGCAAAATAAAAGTGGCCACAGGTAATTCCCAAAGAGTTTGGCTGTGTTCTACAGTGCTGGATCTGAATTGGCTGGTGTGTGTTTGTGTGCATGTGTGTGTGTGGCCTGTCCTGTCCTGGGCCTGGGCCTGGGCCTGGACCTGGCATGGCACATTTTGATTTAGGCTGTCCTGTCAATGATGGAGGATGAGGTTTAGTTTTACTGTTACCATGCCATGCTTTTTAAAACAATGATAATATTTTTAAAATTTAAAAATGGGTGCTACATTGCTTCTAGTTCTGCTTGATTGGTACTTGGCATCATGAGTCCAAAGGGATCTCTCTTCCTGACTTCACTTCCACTTGCCTGGTCTGTTCATATTACCAGTGCCACAGAACCAATGCCATGCCGAGTGTCTGCTATGCTCCCCACAGGGACCCATAGAGGTGGTTTGCTGGAGTTCTGAATGCAGGAAGTAGGGAGAGACCCTGGCTGAGATGAGTGCCAGCAGAAGGGGAGAATCAGCTGCAGAAGTCCAGAACTCAGAGCAGCCATATGAGTCAGTTAGTCCTTCAGTCTGGAAGCAGAGGTGGGTTGTTGGGGTTTTATTTATTTTTTTACTTTGCTCATTGAGTTGAGAACTCTCACACAAAATGAAAGAATTTGGCAAAACCTTGCTCCCACTTTTAAAAAAATTCTCATTTCAGCCCTATTAACAACACCAGCAGGCTTCTGCAAATGGAATCTGACTAACCTTCGCCTTCCATTCACCCCTTGTCTTGCTAAACTGACTACTGGCAAGGCTGACTGGGAGACAGTGAGATGCACAAACCCATTTTAGTGAGTTCATGGCTGAGATAGGATTCCCAAACCAAGTCCAAGACCTTATCTGAAAAGAAATGAAAGGGGTTTAGCTGCTTTTCTACACCCTGGTGAAGCAGGTCCCTGTCCAAGAGGGGTTCAGCTGCTTTTCTGCACCCTGGTGAAGCAGGTCCCTTTCAATTCCCGGGATCAAGTGGACATACTACTGTGTTTCAGAGGGACGTTTGATTCTGTTATCAGCCTCTGACCTTCCCAATGTCCCTGTGAGTTGTAAACTATCCAATTTTGCTTGGGAAGACAAGGTCTCTGCTTTCTCTCAGGCACCTAATAGACATGAATATTGCCTCCTTCACACCAACTCACATAATTTACTTCCTCTTGATCATTTGACCGTTTACTCCTAGCACATTTTGTTCCTTACCTAAATCAATGAATCAATGCATCTGCTAACTAATGTCTTAATTAACTTATAACATTCTACATATTCTTAACATTCTACATATTCTTAACTAAAACACAATGGCTTACACAAAAGTTTCATTCAGTTACAATATCATGATTATAAGTCCAGTGTACTTTTTGTTACATTTCAACAAAGAATGAGTTACAGTAACATTCAATGTCTGTTCTGGCATATTTGTGTCAAAAGAAACACTTTTACTTTAGTTACATTGTAGCAAGGAAATTAACATCTCTGTTAGGCCCATGCCATGTCATAACATATCCAGTAGGCTACAATCATATGCCGCAATCCCAAGTCCCATGGACACTGCCGGCCATGCATTGTGCACACGAGATGTGGGCCCTGTGCCTTAGGGTGCACAATTTACATGCACAAACATGCATGTGCACCACGTGTGCTGCCTGTGCTAGTCTGCGGGGCTTGGGATGAGCCCCATCATAATGAAACTAAAGGCAATGCAGAAAAAATCAAGATATTAAAATCTAATGAGAAAATTAATAATAATAATCAAAATGAAACTTTCTGAAAGTTTTGGAAGTTCTCTAAATATAGTAATAGACATTGGTTCTCCTCAGCCCTAACTGACTCACTATGTGATCCATATTAAGTAACTTCCACTCTTTCTGCCACAATTTCTACCTCTGGAAGAAATTAGGATAATAATCCTCTACTGCTTTTGCAAAGCTGCTTGTGATCTATGAATGCAAAACACTGTATAAGTATTATTGTTGCCTCAGGGTTTATAACTGTGAAAATTGTATATTCCTTTATTCTAAGGAATATATCACCTAATACTAGTAAAATAAACCAGTTTACTATTATGCAAGCTGAACTGAATAAGCAGGATTAAATCACTGGCAGAGAACACTGCATTTATGTGACATGTTTAGGATAATACTACCCTGTCAGTATAAGAATGAATTTTATTCGGAAATTTCTGCTACTTAATTTTTAACTCAAAATAAATTCAGTCAATTATGTTTATTTTGGTTCTCTTTTTTGCATTTGTTTCATGTTAAATTTCAGATTGATCTTAAAATACTACTTGAAATTTTTAGGAATTCAAAGGCATTTGTTCTGTGCTACTTCAGTGAATTGGTGAGTCCTTGGGCTCAGACATCTGACCTACAATCTGCAGAGGTTTGCCCAAAGCAGCAAGGATTTTATCTACTTTGCTAGAGTAATTTAGGGGAAGGGAAAAGCAACATCATGAAGTAACAAGAAATCAGAAGTCCCTTATCTCCTAAGCAAAATGTGAGGTTTTTGAACTGTCCATAAATAATGTCAAGCTTTCTCAGATGGTTTCTGAGGCCCTTTTCCCTTTTATCAAAGTTTATTAGTTTCACCAGCCAGTTGAAAATTGGTCTAATTTGCAACTGGTCACCCACATCCATCCAAGCACCTCTTCTGAATCAATGGGTGATACTAATTGTGATCCAAACAAACAGGACAAGAATGAGACTCCCAAACCCCAAACGCTTACGTTCTCATTTTTGTAATGGAACCAATGGTCCTCAGGTCATGCTTTGTCTCTATCCTAAGTGGCAAGCTCACCACAGAAGAAAATATATGATTCTGTCTCAGGTTTGACGCAGAACAATTCTACTGGATGGCACTTTGTGGACCTACAGCAGCAGAGAAGCGAAAAGCTTTCTTTTTGACTGCCAGAGCACAGTCTTTTAAAAAAGATCTATGTTATAACTGGTCAGCTTTGGCACAATTCTTGTGCCACTTGCACTCTAGCCACCTACATTTCTACTTCAGTCATCTCAGGTACCCCATGTACCAGAGAGATCTATACTCGGAGTGCGACAATATCAATGACCAAGGTCAACATGCTATTTCACAGTTCAACCAGGTCATTGACAGAGCAGCCATCAAAGTCAATGAGTCTATCTCCCAGAAAAGTTCTGAATGACTCCATTATTTCCCCAGGGTACACCAGTCTAACCGCCCCATTGCCACAACAGAGGCAAAGGAGGGCAGGAATCTGGACTTTCAGAAGATAATGATTTGATCATGACAGTGGTGTCTTTGCAACACTTTAATAATTGGATTCCCCCCAACCACCCACCCACACACTTTTCAGACCAGCACAGAACATCAAATTCAACATGTGTTCCATCTCACATGCTAGGCCAGCTATCATATGGGATAGACACATGGTTGTCATAGAAGCCAAGAAGACTGACTTCAGTCTTGAAGAACCTGCCTCGCCATTAGGGATGAGACAAGAGCAAGTATTCCTGTTCTGCAACGAAATACTGATGTTTGGGGAATGCTTGTGAGTTTTTGTTGGTAATTTGTCAGTCTGGTGATTCCATACTTCTGCCATAGTCGACATTGGCACCTGTGAATCTTTGTCATTTCCCATCAATTTTGTCGCTTTTTGGCATTTTCTGGCATTTTTTGTTTTTTTCATCACTTCTGTCACTTTCTGTAAGTTTCTGGGACCATTTTACAGCACCATTAGGGCAATTTCCAGCACTTCCCTGGCACTTTTGTATCTCCACCCCCACCCCCCAACCCTCATGCACATTGGGCTTGGGGTCGGCCCCACAGTAGTTCTGTTCAACTTGCAAAAAATAATGACAAATGGTGAAAACAGATTAAAGTCCAGCACATTTTCATCGTACAAATTAAGGTGAATGTCCTGTTTCCATCGGAAATAGCAATCACCATGATTTGTCATTTCAGGTTACTTAGCATGCATGTTTTATTTATTTATTTATTTATTTATTTTTAAATTTATTTTTATTTATATTAAAACTTATATCCTGACCCCTCCTGCCTCAGGTATTTTGGGGCAGCTCACAACATGTTAAAACATATTAAACTATACAGTAACAAACTACAATAAAAACAGTATAAAACCTATCCCCATCCACCCTAAACCAACCACCCATGCCATCTCCTTTGGGAAAGGCCTAGAGGAAAACACAGGTCTTACAATGTCTATGGAAAGAGGCGAGGTCAGTAATCAAGTGGACCTCCAATGGGAGGGAGTTCCACAGCCATGGTGCTACCACAGAGAATGCCCTCCTCATGGTGGACACCTGAGAAACCTGGGGGATCCCAAGGAGGATGCCCCCGGCTGACTGCAGGGGCCGATCCATGACCTGGAGGGTGAGGCGGTCCCACAGGTAGGTGGAACCAAAGCCATTTTGGGCATTAAAGGTCAATACCAACACCCTGAATTGGTCCTGGAAAACTATCGGCAGACAGCAAAGAGAGCAGTGCACTGACGTAATGTGCTCACATTGGCCCATCCCAGTTAGGAGACAGACCTCCGCATTCTGCATCAGCTGCAGCTTCCAAACCAGCACCAAGGGTAGCCCCACATAGAGTGCATTGCAGTAATCCAGTATCGAGGTAATAAAAGCATAGATGATTGTGGCCAGATCTGAGTCTGAGACATACGGTCTAAGCTGACACACCAGATGTAACTGGCAGAATGCTTCCTTCACCACAGCCGCCACCTGGACATTGAGGTGGAGCTGCGGGTCTGGAGCACTCCCAGACTCTGGACCTACGAAACTAAGGGAGGATGGACCACATCTATGGGTGATTTCAGACGTTACGTGAACACGGTGAACCACGGTGAATACCCACCTGTGGTCACCGTGTCCCGTACATCTGTTCGCGGTGTGCCAGATGTTGGCCACGGTCAATCCCCACATGGGGTTTGTTTGAACCACGCTTCCCGGGCTAGCAGGGGGAAGGTCCCGGGAAGCGTGGTCAAACGGACCCCGGGCCGTGACCAAGGAAAAGTCACGTCTGGCCGCGCGCCACGGCCCGGGATCCCCGGCGGGATCCTGGACCGTGGCACGTTCGGTCGGACGCGGCGGCCGCATTGGCCCCACCGCCCGCCTGTCTCCTCAGAGGGCGGGGTGCGGGGTGCGTGGAGGGGGCGGGGCCGTGCGGGCACGTCTGTTGTGCCATTACGGGGTGACCCCGGTGGGGAATGAAGCCGGTGGTGCTGGTACGGGGCCAACGGCCCGCGTAACATCTGAAAATACCCAATGATGGAGGCCATTACTCCCTCGGCTTTCCCCACAACCATCATCTCCATCTTGTCAGGATTTAGCCTTAGGCAGCTCACCCTCATCCAATCCCCCACAGCTGACAAACACTGGATAAGCACGAAGACTGCCAGGTATGAGTCAGTGGAAAATGAGAGATCTAGCTGGGTGTCATCAGCATATTGATGACACCTCACCTCAAACTCCCTGACAACCTCCCCTAAAGGCTACATGTACACATTGAACAAGAGAGGGGATAAGATGGAACCCTGAAGAACCCCACATGTGAGATCCCAGAGGAGAGACGAAAACTGCCCCAGTACCACACACTCAGTTCTCCCAGCCAGGAAAGGTCATAACCATTCAAGAACAGTCCTGCTAATACCTGCCCAGTCCTGCAGTCAAGACACCAGCAACTCATGATCAACAGTATCAACTGCAGCCGAGAGATCTAACAGGATCAACAGGGTCGAGCAACCATGGTCCAGCTCATGGGAGAGGCCGTCGGCCAAGGCCACAAAAGCAGTCTCCGTGTCATAACCCGGACAAAAGCCCAACTGCAAGGGATTAAGAAAGTTGAGTTGGTCCAAATGCCCCTGAAGCTGCTGAGCCACCACCCATTCAATAACCTTCCCTAAAAAGGGAAGGTTAGAGACTGGTCGATAGCTGGCCAGGGCGCCAGCGTCCAAAGATGGCTTCTTGAGCAGGGGCCACACCATCGCCTCCTTGAGACAGCCCTGCACCCTGCCCTCCCCGAGGGAGGCATTGACTATCCCATCCAGCAACATCCCAAGTATCTCCCGGCTAGCCTTAACTCTATGCCGCAAACGGTCAACTTCAGTACATGAGTGACGCCACCATTGCTCTAACCGCCACCCTTCATGGTTCATCTGCCACAGCTCCTTCATATACCATGGGTATCTGCACTGTCGGTGATTCGGGAGTGGACGTCTGGGGGCAACACAGTCGATGGCCTCCGTCAACACAAAATTCCACATGGACACGAGGCCATCGAGTGAGCAGCCATCAAGGTCAGAAAAAACATCCCCTAGAGCTATCTGGAACCTCTCTGGTTCCATAAGCCTTCGGGGGGTGAACCAACCTAACTGGTTCCACACCCTTCCAGGAGCCAACATGCACCAGAATACCCACCTGGAGGAGATAATGATCCATCCACGACAAGGGTGGTGGCACTGCAGCTCCAGGTGCATCTTGACAACATCGGTTTCCTTGACCCATTTCAATTTGGGTTCCACCCTGGCTACAGAGACAGCGTTGGTGGCCTTGTTGGATGATATCTGCCGGGAGATGGATGCAGGATGTTTGACACTTCTGATCCTGCTTGATCTCTCAGCTGCTTTCGATACAGTGGACCATGGGCTGCTGTTGAGATGGTTGAGAGCAGTGGGGGGTCTGGACGGGACTGTCCTTGGATGGTTCCGCTCATTCTTCTTGGGGAGAAGCCAGCGGGTTGTCCTGGGGGCTGAATCTTCCAGCCCCCGGGCCCTCGAATATGGCGTTCCGCAAGGTTCCATTCTGTCCCAATTATTGTTTAATGTATATATGTAGCCCTTGGGGGAGATCATAAGAGGGTTTGGTGTGCGTTGCCACCAATATGCTGTCGACACCCAGATTTACCTCTCCTTTTCAACTGACCCAGGTTCTGCCATCTCAGTACTGTCCCAATGTTTGGAGGTCATGGCGAATTGGTTATGGCAGAGCAGACTGAAGCTCAATCCTGACAAGACAGAGGTGATGGTGGTGGGTAGGGCGAAGGAGGTGTTGGCTCCCCTCATAGAGGGGGTATGCCCTCCTGTAGCCCATCAGGTTCGGAGTCTGGTAGTATTGCTGGATTCAGATCTCTGTCTGGATCGGCAGGTGGAGACTGCCTTCTTCCAGCTGTATCTGGTATGGAGACTGCGTCCATATATTTCCAGACCTGACCTGGCCACCCTCATCCATGCCTTCATCAGTTCGAGACTGGACTACTGCAACATGCTGTACATGAGGCTTCCCTTGACACTGGTTTGGTGGCTGCAGTTGGTGCAGAGTGCAGTGGCTCAACTCCTTACAGGGATGAGCCAACGGGAGTATATTAGCTCTGTGTGCTGCACTGGCTGCCTATAGCGTACCTAGCCAGATTGAAGATGCTGGTCCTGGCCTATAAAGCCCAACATGGTCTTGATCCTTCATACCTCAAGGACCGCCTCACGCTCCGTGCCCCTCTTGACCCCTTTGGTCTGCCTTCTTGGAGGTTGCCCATAGAAAATGGGGGCCACAATGGAGAGGGGGTTCTTGGTGGCCTTTCCGCAACTATGGAACTCCCTCCTGGAGGAAGCTATTTTGGCCCCAAGTTTGTTGTCTTTCCACTGGGCCTGCAAAACCTGGCTGTTCTCCCAGGCCTTCGGAGGAGGGGAGGGTGGGTTGGGATAAAAGTTTGGGGGTTGGTTGTTCTTAAAAGGAGATTTAGATGTTTTAATATTTGTGTTCCATTGCTGGTTTTAACTATTGTTATTTTTTATGTTGTAAGCCGCCCCGAGATGCCATGGGCATGAGGACGCGGCTAAGAAATATAAATAAATAAATAAATAAATAATGGCACTGTTGACACCTCCCCCACTAATGGATCCCCCGCCTCAAGGCCTGTGAAAAATATCATGTCCAGGGTATGTCCTCCTGTATTTATTTATACATTTAGTTTTATCCCACCCCTTCCCTGCCTCTGGCAGCTCGAGGCGGTTCACAATAAAAAACAACAATAAAAGAGATCATATTTCAATAAATAACAAAATAAGGATACAAGATAAAAAAGATGGCAGGATAAAAAACAAACAGGGTATGAGTCCATAAAGGGTGTCTTTAGACATAACACTGTTCAGTGTTCTGTAACACAGTGTCCTTCTGTTACAGTGTTTAGACATACCCTCAACATAGTGTTCACCCCACACACTGGAAGTGAACAACTGCCAGGTCTTGATAGTTGAATCAGTGTTTGGGGTGAACACTATGTTGACAGTACATCTAAACACTGTAATGGTAGGACACTGTGTTACAGAACACTGAACAGCGTTATGTCTAAAGACACCCAAAGACATTTTTTAAAAAACCCTCAACCTAACCCCCCACCTACTACCCATTTCCCCTCTCCAAAAGCCTGGTGAAACAGCCAGGTCTTACAATGGCGTCTGAAGGAGGAGCGTTTCAGAGACAAATGAGCTTCATCTGGCAGGGAGTTCCATAGCGGCGGTGCCGTCACCAAGAACGCTCTTTCAAACATGGTCCCCCACCACAGATGAGTGGACTTCAAGAAGGGCATTCCTGACTGACTACAGAGGTCAATCCAGAGCTCGGGGACTAAAGTCACCCAGAACAGTAAATCTGGGCTTTCCCAACACCACCATCAATAACGAATTGATCCTGCACCCTTCCGGGGGCAGACATGTGCCAGGAGATTGGTTTGGAGGAGGTAATGATCCATCCATGACGGGTAAAACAGTTACATCCCCCACCACCAGATCCCCCGCCTCAAGGCCAGTGCAGAACATCAGGTCAAGGGTATGTCCCCCCTCATGTGTTGGGTCCTTAACCCTCTGAGACAGGCCCATGGTTGTCATGGCATCTATGAAGTCATGCTCTTCTCCTCACAACCCAGCATCGGTGTGGATATTGAAATCTCCCAGGACCAAGGTCTTCAGGGATCGCAAGACCACTGCCGATACCAGTTTCGCTATAGCGGAATATGTTTAAATATGTTTTTTAAATGTTGTTAGCCGCCCCAAGGTGCCTGAGGCAGGAGGGGGTGGCATTTAAGAATTAAGATAATAAATAAATAAATAAATAAATATAAGATCTCCTGCTCAATGTTTAATGAGAAGAGGTTTAAAGACATAACAACATAAGAGGTACCATACCTGGTCAGACCAATGGTTCATCGAGCACAGCATCCTGTCTCCATCAGTAGCAATCTTGGTTACTTTAGAGAAGAACCCAACAGGTCATAATGGGGTGAACATTTCCTGTTTATTTCCAGCTCCGGAAAGTCAGAGGTTATGTTCCCGAAACCTACTTGTCTAGTAATAGCTGTTAACGGACCTGCCCTCCAAGAACTTATTCAATCATTTTTTAATCCCAGCTATACTATTCACATTGACCACATTCTTTGGCAATAAATTCCACAAGTTAATTGTGTGTTGAATACAAAATACTTTATTTGTTTAAATATGCTGCCAGTTAGTTTCATGGAGTGTCCCCTAGTTCTAATAATGATTGACACCACTCATGATTTTATAAACTTCTAGCATATCTCCTCTCAGTTGTCTCTCTTCTCCAAGATGAAGAGCCCTAACCCATCATATACTTTGGATTATTTTTCCCTATGTGCATTACTTCGCACTTGTCAACATTAAATTTCATCTGCCATTTAGTTACCCAGTCTCACAAGATCCTCCTGCAGTGCCTCACTTCCTGCTTGTGTTTTACTTATCTTGAATAACTTCGTGTCATCTGAAAATTTGATCACCTCACTCTTTACTCCGTTTCCCAAATCATTAATGAATATAGTAAACAACACTGGTCCCAGTATAGATCCCTGGGGCACACCAATATTTACTTCTCTTCATTGCAAAACTGACCATTTAGTTGTACATTTTGTTTCCTATCCTTTAACCAAGCCACGATAGGCCCTTAACCATGACTAAGGCCCTTTTTACACACATGGAGGTGGGTTGGGGGATGGGTGTTTGCCCGCGGTGGGTGGAGATGTGTATGTGTGTCCATTTACACACATGGATACACACACACCTCCACCTGCCTACACCCATCTCCACACATGGAGCCTCCTCCAGTTTTCCGGAAGGCTCTGTGGGTGGGGGTGAGTGGAGATGGGTATTGTGCAGGAGCGCGCATGCACCCCCATGTATCCAGCTCATTGTTCACACAGGCAAACACCAAGTGGATACCCATCTCCCACCCACTGCCGGTTGTTTAGACAAAGACCCTTCCCCCACCTGCCCAAATACCGAGTGGGGGTGGGGGCGTCTGTGTATAAACGGCCTATTTAATTTCCTCAAGAGTCTCCTGGAAGAGACCTTATCAAATGCTTTCTGAAAATCCAGACACACTATATCTACCAGCTCACCCTTATCCACATGCTCATTTATAACCTGAAAAATTCAAATAGATTAGTGAGGCATGACTTCCCTTTGCTAAATTCAAGTTATCTCTTCCCTATTATGTTGTGTTTATCAATATTACATAATAAAAAAGCCTCTAGTTTAAGAACCTAGTTAAGCAGCATTCCAAATTACACTGAAACTTTAACATGACCGTAAATTGTATGTTAAGGCAACTTTTATTTTATGACACTCTCCTATTACTACGGAAATACCTTATCTATAATACAATACTATTAGCTATTTCCAAGTAACCTTCACAAACCAAAGGAAGACATCCCTTTCAACTAGAAAGAAACTGACAGTCTACCATTTACTAAATATCAGACCAATCTACACGTTTTTCTTTCCTAATAATAATAACAAAAATATCACTAAACTGAAATTAAACTTCATATGTGTGGCATGGTAACTGTGAACGATACTTATACATGATGAAGAATGTATGCAGTTTAATTTCAGTTAAGTCAACATTTATTTGTCTCTTTCCTGTTCCTGGATATGGCCCTGTCTCCAGTTCCTACCACCAAACCCTGAAAGACTGAGCTCAGGTAAAGGGATCAGAGGTGAGGGCATGCACTAGGGATGTGTATGGTTGGGGGGTGGGGGAGGGAATGTCTTTCTGATTTCTATTTTGGTTTCAATGCCAATATTTGTGATTTTGTTTATGCTATGTGTCTCAGATTCCTGGGACATTTTAGGGGGGGAATATCTGGACTGCAATCTCTGTGCATAGCCTCTGTGAGCATAAGTGCAGGGGGTGAAGTTCTCTGTATGTGTGTGAATACACATGTGCACAGATGATGACCCTACAAATGAACAGAAAGGACTATTGGATCAGTAAACTCCAAAACTCCAGAAAAGGGAATCTCACACCCTCATCCCATCCCATCCAGTTTCCTGGGTGCAGCTCCACCTCCAGCAGCCTATAGAAAACCCTAAACTACAAAGCACTCAAAGATCAGAAGTAAATCAAATCAAAACAGACTCCTCTCTTATAAATCACCATTGTTGGGGCCAGACTCTCCCCTGACGAGCTCAACATACCATGAAAGTGAAAGATGCTCAGACTGCTAGACAAACAATTAAAAACATCAAATTCAAAGTGGAAATTGGGAGGTACAATTAACATAAATAAATAAATATAATTTGGATGTTCCCTGCATGAGTAGGTTCCCTCATGTACTAATGTTTTCCTCATGGGAACCACAATTCCCAAATGGTTCCCTCATGGACTATTTATGCATACAGAAGGCATCCAGATTGCTAGGGTTGTGCAGTTGTTGTTATTTTAATTATTAAAAATAATTAATCCCCATTTGTTTTAGTAATTAAAATACAAAAATTGATGAATAAGCAAAGAGTTATTGTTTGCTTTCATCTCTTTTTATTTAAAAATAATTGTTTAAAAACACCTGAACATGCACAAATGGCCTCTGGGGCCGTTCTGAGCATGTGCACCCTTTCCAAAATGGCACTGATGCTGCTGGCACCACTTTGGGAAAGGGTGGATGTGGCAGGAATGGGATCACCTGGTGTAAATGTTCTCAGGATTAGGGCGCAAGCAGTCACACTTACTTCTGGGAATTCAGTTCAAGTCTCTTTAAAATAGTTCTCCAACTACAATCCATACATACGGAAGTATGTATGGATTGATACCTGTACAATATATTCAGTTTGATACTTCAACAATCTGTTCAGTCACTTTTACTCTCAGTTAGATCTCTGCTAGCCAGACACCACTCCTCTAGCTGCTTGCCCTTGGGCAGAGCTCAACTCCTGGTCTTACGTTGCGAACAGTCTCCCGTGGTTCAAGCCAAGCCCACTCTTAGGCTAGCTATGCTCAGGGACAGATTTCAGCCTCTGCTGTTGTCTGCTAATCTCAATATTATATTTTTAAAAACACATGAACATGCACAAATGGCCTCTGGGGCCGTTTTGAGTATGTGCACCCTTTCCAAAATGGCACTGATGCTGCTGGTACCACTTTGTGAAAGGGTGGTGCTTTATTGTGGGGGTTCGCCCTCCTATAGCTCAACAGGTCCGGAGTCTGGGGGTGGTGTTGGACGCGGACCTCCACCTAGAGCGGCAGGTGGAGGCAGTTGCAAAGGCTGCCTTCCGCCAGTTGTATCTGGTGTGGAGGCTGCGTCCGTTCGTTTCCGGCCCAGACCTGGCCTCCCTCATCCATGCCTTTGTCACCTCGAGGCTGGACTATTGCAACGCGCACTACGTGGGGCTTCCCTTGTGTTTGGTTTGGAGGCTGCAGCTAGTGCAGAATGCGGCGGCCCATCTCCTTTCGGAGACGGGTCGCATGGAGCATATAACACTAGTGCTCCAGGCTCTGCACTGGTTGCCGATAGCGTACTGAGCCAGATTCAAGGTGTTGGTATTGATTTACAAAGCCCTACACGGTCTCAGCCCCTCATACCTCAGGGACCACCTTGCCCTCCATGCCCCGGAGCGGCTCCTTCGGTCTGCTGGGGGTGCCTTCTTGGAGGTCCCCCATGTTAAGTGGGGGGCCACAATGGAGAGGGCATTCTCAGAGGAGGCCCGCCTGGCCCCAAGTCTGTTACTATTTCGGCGAAGATGCAAGACCTGGTTGTTTGCCCAGGCCTTTGAGGAGGGGGTAGGTAGTTGTTTTTTATTCCCCCATCCCAAGTAATTTTTATTTTTTTTGTATCCCAGACCCTGATTAGGTGTTTTTAAATGTTTATATGATATTTTAAATGTATTTTGTATTGTTTTAAATTGTATTTTATGACTGGAAGCCGCCCCGAGCTGTGTTTCAGGAGGGGCGGGGTACAAATTTAATAAATAAATAAATAAATAAATTCAGGGTTCCACTTCAGATTATGCTCAGAGCTTCTGACCCTGCTACAGGCTCTGTCAAGTCCTTCTCCAGCTGACCCTCATCAGCCCTTTGGCTAGCTTGGTCATGACTTTTCTCATCTGCCTGCACTTTGGTGCTGTCCACCATCTCTGGTAACACCCACAGTCTCTCTAGCCCAATCACTTGTTTGGTGCCAGTTGCCTCTTGAATGGCTCCACTGTCCACAAGGGGCTCTTCCCTGTTACAGTGTGCATGTGCAGAATGACCCCATCATCCATTTTGTAGTTGTGCAAAGATTTTTTTTAGCTTTTATTTTTAATTTTAAAAATAATTTTAAACATTCATTGTACACGTGCAAAATGGCCACTGGACCATTCTGTGCATGCACAGACCTCCCCCCAAATGGTGCTGATGCTGCTGTCACTATCATGGAAAACTGCCATGAAGGTGCATAATGGCCTGGTGGCCATTTGTGCATATGCGGTGATTGTTTTGAAAATAATTTAAAATAAAATAAACAAAACAAACAAACAAACAAAGAACAGAAAATGGTAGGGTCATTTATGAAAACTCATGAAAATGAAGTGTTGGGGGGGTTGTAAATGAAAATGGTATGGAAAATGCTTTCTGCTAGAGATGTGCGAACAGAATGCAGTTCAGATGTTCGAACGTTTGCTCGTTCAGTTCGAAAACCGAGTTCGGGCTCGGTTGTACGGTTCGGCGGAGTTTGGTTCAGCTGAACTAGGCTGAACATTCAAAAATAGCACTATCAATACTGATACCGATACTGACTTCCAAGATTTTTTTTGGTATCAGTATCATTTGGCCCTGAAACAACCCCTGGTCTCCACCCCTGGTGACCGGAAGTCTGGTCCTCAGATGCCTCCCCCTTCTAGTCACTTTTTTCTCACCCAAAGTCACGTTTTTCCCGCCCCCAAACTCATCGGAACTCACCCAAACATGATCAAACTGTTTGGATGTTTTCGAGTTCGGTTCGGACATCTGAACAGACCGAGTTCAGTCTGACCTCCGAACATCCGAACCGTGTTCACACATCTCTACTTTCTGCACGCCCCTTTTAAAAAAAATTGAATTGGCAAAGTTTGTGTAATAACTTTAAAAGAAAAAATCCCTCTGTTTTCATTCAGAAAAATAATCTGATTTGCTGTATATATTCCCCAGAATTATCAAACTATATAATTTGTGTTCACTGACACAAATAAATAACAATACCACCATATTTGTGCTATTTTCAAGTACAACTAACTAAATAAATAAAAATAAATAAATAAATAAACATAAATAAATAGATTTTCAATGCATTTTCTATAATTAACTTAAAGAAATGGGAAGTTACGCAACTACAAATGGAAATATTGAAAAGACTTGTAAGGGGAACCACTGTAGTTGATTAATGAAAATAAAGGCAGTGGCACTTCTAAAGACCAGCATATCAAATTGAAATGATACCCCTAAATCTTGGGAGTAAAGAATGAATCGGGAACATCTGCTAAATGGAAAGGCTTTGTGAAAAATACTGACTGAGAAAGAGATTTGTGAGTTGTCACGAAAAGCATTCACCCTAACGTTCAGATAAGTGAGGCAGACAAGAAGGATGGTGAGATAGATTGTTAGTGGTGAAAAATATAAATCAAAGCAGACAGTATGAATCCTATAAATGAGAGATCTCCTCTAGTGCTCTCTCTCCACAATGTACTTTAAGGGTATGCACCCTTATTGCTGTAATACAGAGCAGTCAAATTATATCAAGCTTCAGAGATTTATGCCATGAAGAAATATTAAGACAGCTAGATTTATTCTCTCTGGAATAGGAGAATATTTCATGGGTGGCCTAATTGAAGTTTTAAAGCTATAGGGCCTGATTCAGTCAGTTACTTAAGCAAGTGTCTCATCTTACACACGAGAGTAGTCATGCTGACTTAAATCTTAATGGGTTAAGTACCTGAAGATTGATTAACTAATGCAAATTAATTCTTCAAGCTACCAAAATTAAAAAAAGAGGAATTTGATGGTGAAAGGAAGCACAAAAATATTTTGGGCAAAATGACCTCAATCATAAGGTAACAAAATATAGAAAACAGGAATCTCAGAGGTACCAATAGGAATTTTTAAATAAGATGACGCTTTCAGGTAATCCAGGACAAAAAGAATAAAAAGATGGGAGGAAAATTACAAAAAAATACGTAATAACGTGCAGTACCAAATTACTATTCTTTACTGAAGAAATTGATTTCATGATTAGGTGGAGATGCTGTGCAGCTATTTTCTGAAAAGGATTTAATGGGGTTCCACGTTTAGGCCATTTTTTGGCCCTTTTAACACAAGACACTCTCAACCCACTGTACACCCACCAACCACCTACTATACAGTTTGCAGGGTTGCAGTGTTGTCCAATGGGTGCCAGTGGGTAGAGAGTATCTTGTGTGAAAAGGGCCTTAACTGGACCATGGTGGATGGGTGTGTGGCTGCAGTGGGTGTAGGTGGGTGTGTCTGTTCCCACGGGCGCACACTCATCTCCACCCACCTCCACTCACAAAGCATGGGCATTGGAGCCCATTGCTCCATGCGTGGGTGATGGGTGGAGTTGGGTGCAGTACGGGAGCATGCATACACTCCCACCCATTCCCCAGAGCATTCACATGGGTGCCTCCACCCATCTCCACGCAACAAAACTGCGTGGATATGGATGGGGGAATCTCATGTGAAAAGGGTCTCAACTTCAATACTCCCAGTAATAAATACCAACTTTATTTGCAGAGTAAGCCCAGATCGCTCTTTTCAGATGATTCTATACTCAAAAACCTTTGATTTAAGAGAGAAGTTAAGTCCTTTACAAATTCAAACATGCTCCAGAAAGTATGGAAATTTTAAGTTAAGGCTCCTGCTTTAACCTATGTACCATGTAAGCAGTAATGAAATTTTATAGTCTCATATAATGTGCTCACTTACAGCTTAGCCTCCATTCACCCACACTTTGCCTTGGTATTTCAGTTTCAATCCTCTTCCTCTGCAGGTTGGGGGAAAATTGAAAAGGGGACAGTGTTATATAAATATTGAATAAGAATTTAAGGTTGGGTACATATTGAAATTAATATTCCTCCCCCCAATGATGGATCCTCACACCCAGAGTTGTATGGGGGTGGGGGGCTTTGTCTTTGCCCCCACTAAAAGGAAGAGGGAAGCAGTGGGCTGCATTGCAGCAATGTGAGGCTGCACTGGTTGCTATGGCAACAGGCTTGGAGCAAAAACTTAGACCTCACGTCACTAAACATGCAGGTTTCATTTTGTAAGCTGGGCTCAACGAGACAGTCAACCCTTGGTAGCACTGGGAGGTAGAAGCACCCACCCGCCCTACAACACGACATTGTGGGCCAAGTTGGTTTCTCTGAAAGGGAGCCAGGAAGGAAATTTTTCAGCCACACCAAGATTGACTGATGGTGTGGTTATTTTTCGCCTTCCTCACAGTACCTATTTAGAAATTTGGCTGTTATATGGACTGGAATGGTAACATATCATTGTCACTCTCTTTGGCAGGGATCCAATTAGTATATTAACATTGTTCTTAGAATATTAAGGAAGATTTCTCCTTAAGGCACGGGCCTAAGGGCACACCAAGAGCCGGGGTGGCCAGTTTAGCCCAAAGCACAGGAATGTAGGATGGGCAATCCAGCAGAGGACAGGTGGGGTCCCAGCTAAGTCATCACCTCCCCTCCTGCTCTTCCTATGAGCCAAAGAGGCCTTCTCAATCAGACAGACAGCTGGGATGGGATTGACCCTGTTAATTAACAACAGGGCTGGTACTGAGGGAACATCAGGCCACCCTTTTAGCAGTTCATTGTTGTTGATACTGTACCCTGGAGGGTGAACTCTTCTCTGAGTAAATTGTAATTCGAATAAAGAGTGCAGCCTTTAAAACCATACTCAGTGTGTGCTTGTCTTGTTCCAGGGTGCAGGGACAAAAATGGAATGCCCATTCGAAGGAATAGAGGCAAGAAAAATACAAATTTGGAAATAAATCCTATTGTCATTCACAAATCCCATTAAGTGGCTGTGAAAGAATACATCATCATCATCATCATCATCATCATCATCATCATCGTCATCATAGTTTATTGACGGCACTGGCTCTCGCCATGGTCCAGACTAACAACAACATACAAGGAACACACATACAAAAAGTAATACAGAATAATATAGAATAAAATACAAAATGTTACTAATTACCTCACCCTACTTACAAAATAGGAGCAAAAACCAAACAGTGGCTACTCTCTTTTATCGATCGTTGCTTTTTTATATTATTATATTGTAACAGCTACTGGATCCTGCCATAGCCCTACAGCTAATGACCATAAACAGAATAAAATTCCACATTTCCTCCTTTAACTAAAAATAATAAAATGCATTTTAGTATTTGTCATCACTTTAGCAGAGAATAATTTATCTCTTCATACTTTGATTCTTACCAGAGAACATGCCCTCCAATTTTTCACATTTATATATAATGAAACTATCAATAGTAGCTCCTTCCAACCATTGAAATACAACTACCAGATTAGACAAATTTAGGAATAATTTAGCAAATAACTCCTGTCATATCCCTGTCAACACAGAAGCAATACATAAATTTCAATTACTAACATAAATTGGTTGGGAGGATGGATATCCAGTTAGGCCATAATTGGATATAATTCCTAGAAGGATGGAATTTCTTACGACATCCTTACAAGAGGAGAGAGTATCCATATTTGGATCAACTAGGTTGAGTAGTTCTCAAAGTGAAGCCCCTGACCTCGTGGTATTACTTCTTAATAGTTTACCCTGCATCATCTGCCGTTCCCTACCAGCCAAGTATGTAAAAGATGCCAAGGCCACCATCTCCTCCCTATGAGACTTCGCAAGTAGAAACAAAAACATATCACTCCGTTTGTAGGGAGACAGCTCCCCAGAGAGGAGCAGAGTTATTCACACCTCCCTAAGTGCCTCAAAATATGGGTATCGCAATAAGAAATGCTCAGTTGTCTCTACTTCTCCTTTGTAACAAGAGCACAGCCTATACTCCCGGGGAATTCCTTTAAACCTTCTGTCTGTTACCGCTGTCTTTACCAGCTGCCATCGTAGCTGGATATAGGCTCTCCGAAGCTTGGAGCTTGTCAAAAGATTCAAGTAGGATTCAAATCAAAACTGCCTCTTCAACATCTGGAGAGAGGGGGCTACCTTCCACTCCCCCACTTGTGCAATGTCTTCCTGGGATGCTATGTCCTGGATCCTGGCCAAAAACTCTGCTTTAGTATGTGAAGGTTTCCCACCAAAATACTGGAGAGAAAAGTCCATTTCCTTTAGTAGTTGGGTTAGGGTTAGAGTTACCCTAACCCTAACCCTAATACCCCTAACAAGCGCCTAAGAAACCAGTTCTGAACTTTTTCTAATGGCACAGTATCTGTATATGGAATCAGATCCAAACCAAACAGGAGGGTTGTTGGAATTTTGGCATCATACACCTTTAATAAGGAGGACAATAGCACACCCTTAGATAGCCTTGCCGCTCTAAGCAAAGCGCACACAGCTCTCAGCGCCTTTGTAGCCCTACTCTGGACATGCTTGTTCCAAGTACCTTTACTATTCAGCATGAGGCCCAAGTAGCTAAAGGAATTAACTAGTCCTATCTGTCCGGCACCAATCTTCCAGCTAGGAAGGATTTTTTCCCCCCCAAGAATCATAATCTTAGTTTTAGAGGTATTCAGAAGCAGACCATTTTTTCTGCAATAATGATTGAATTTCTCCAGAACCCTCTTGATTCCCACCTCCACCTGTGAGAGGAAGACTACATCGTCTGCAAACTGGAGAAAAGCCAGACATGTAGCCCCTATATATGGAGCATGGACCCCCTCCCCCACAGCTGTCTCAGGGAGGTCTGAGAGGTATATGTTGAAAAGTAGGGGTGCCAACATGCACCCCTGTTGCACCCCTCTCCTTATGGGAATTGCCTCACTCATGGAATAGCCACCAGACCTCCTTACCCTAGCCAAATTATTCCTATAAAAGCCAGAAATTGCCACCAACAGCTTCTCCTCGATACCAAGGGCCCACAACTTAGTCCAGAGGCGAGCCCTTGGTACCGAATCAAAAGCCTTATTAAGGTTGACAAAGGCTAGATATAACTTGCCTTTCCTTACCCTATGATACTTATAGATGGTATGCTGCAAAACAAAACAACAATCAGTAATTGATCGCCCTCGTCTAAATCCAAATTGTTCTTTGGGGATCACCTCTTTGTTCTCTGCCCATTTCTCCAATTCCCTCAGAAGTATTCTCCAAAACATTTTCCCAGCAATTGATGTTAAACTATTAGGCCTATAACAGGACGGGTTTTGGGGGCTCCCTTTCTTGAATATAGGGACTATTATACTATCTATCCATGTCTGGGGGATCCCCTCATTCCTAGCTGCTACAAAAAATAACTTCGAAAACAGTTGGGCCCACCAACATGGGGCCAATTGAAGGACTTCTGACAT
Source organism: Sphenodon punctatus (assembly GCA_003113815.1). Taxonomy (NCBI): domain Eukaryota; kingdom Metazoa; phylum Chordata; class Lepidosauria; order Sphenodontia; family Sphenodontidae; genus Sphenodon; species Sphenodon punctatus. Next base: position 492,749 of record QEPC01007587.1, on the reverse strand, counting down.
TAGCCAATCTGGGCCAGGTGCTTTACCAAGCCTAAGCTCCATAATCAGCTTAACTATCTCATCCTCCACAAAGTCCTCTTTCCCCAACTCCCCAGAAGGAGAACCAACCCGTTCCTGAGAAAGAACCTCAATTCCTTCAGCCTGATCTTCATAAAGTTGTCCAAAGAAGCTTACCCACTGGGAATTAGAAATAACCTGATTACCCAATACTCCCCTTGGTTTTATGATTTTATTAAGAGATGCCCAGAACCGCCCTCCCCCCCCCCCCAGTTAACAGTGGCAGCATCAACTGCCATCTTGGCCCACTGGTGGGAAAAATATTCCCGCTTAGTGTTTTTAAGCAGAAGAGCATACTGGGCCCTTCCCTCAATAAATTCCTTCCTTGAATCTTCCAGTGCATCCTTCACCCACTTCTTTTTAAGTCCTACCAGGTGCTTCTTAGCCTTTCTACACTCACCGTTATACCAACAATTATTGCACCCATGACCAAGGCCTATCTTAGGGGTAGTACACATCAGAGAATCCTGAACCCGCCTCAGCAGCTCATCATAAGATGAGACTAATGTGGTGGGATCACTAGAGCCATAGATTCGATACTCCAACTAGACTATTCTCTCTGTGACCATAACAGCCCCCATCTCCCGGATAAGGTCCCCTCGAGAAAGTTTCCTCATTCATCTTATCTCCCCATCTGAATTCAATGCAGACCTCCTCTGCCTTTGAACATTTATCCTAGTGACTAGAGCTAAATGATCACTCTCAGGTCTAGGTAGGAGTATAACATTATCATAGATCCCCTGGACTCCTGCTTGGACCAGGACCGAATCAATCTTACTCTTCCCCTGGTTTCCCACAAAGGTGAAACCCCCCAGGGAATCAGAGAGCGAGTCCTGGTTCAAGACCCTTAGGTCAAGCCTCTGAATCAACTCTGTCAAGGGGACGTGGGACCCATGGGTTTCTCTCTCCTCCAGGTCTCCAGTAAAGTTGGGTCTAGATGCTACAACCAGATTCTCCTCTAATCCCATAACTAGCTGTGTATTCCAGTCACCTACCAAGATTAGCAGTGCCCTGGGATATTGCTCCTCTGTCAACAAAATATCCTCTTCCAGAGCCTGCCATATTGCTGGATGGTAATATTGTGATGAAGTTGGGGGGATATACACATTACAAATCAAATACAGCCCTGGAGTACAATCAACCCAATGAAGCACTCCTATTTGGTATTCAGGTCTTGCTGACCCCAGTAGGGTCAAGATTCCTCTTGGGGAAGGCTGGGTTAACATTACCAAACCCCCTGAAATCCTACCTTGTGTCCCCAACTTAGATCCCTCATGTAAATAGAGCTCAAAGCTATTCATAGATACCTCATCAGACCCCCTTATCCATGTTTCCTGGAGACAAATAATATCAAACCCCTTAAGAAAGTTCATCAAATCTTGATCCTGGATAAGGGCCCTCATCCCTGTAACATTCCATGAGAGCAGGGAGATACAAGCTGTATTCATAGGTTGTGGATTTTGGTCAGACATTAAGGTCAGCCGCCCATCTAAACTGTCCTCCACAGTTACTAGTCGTGGGGATAGGAAAGGGCCTAACTCTAGCTGTCATTGGGGGCAACCCATTTGAACTATAGATGGTTCCCCATCCAAGACAGCCACATTACTGACCCTACCATGGACTACTACACTAGCCTCAGCTTCCAATCTAGTCTCCCGAGAGGGGAGTTCACTGTAAACCACTATATCCCTGGAGGATACACCCTGCTCTTCAGGGTCCAAAACTCTAACTGCTGTTAAATCCAGTAACCTATTCTCAACATTGCCTCCAATAACCCACCCATCTACTTGTGAAGCCTCATATATAATCTCAGGGGCCTTCAATACCACTTGGATCTTCTCCAACCACATAAGAAGAACATCCTGATCAATTGCAGACAATTTATGTAGCTGACCCCGCATAGGACTTAAATCTCCCATATCCCCAAAATCCAAGAGAAAGTTCCCCAGCTTTGTAAACATTTCCTTCCTGGGGGATCCTATCTTCCCCAGCCCTTCTTGGCTCCCTTGAGACAAATCACCCTGAATTGCATTTGCCAAATTCCCCAACATCAACATTGGATGCGGCTCGGGGCCATGGGTGATGTCCTATGGGGTATCTTCCATAGTCTGGCACTCCATAGGTATGCTTTTCCCCTCCAGGTCCACCAACAGCCCCAGACCCTCTTGCCTCAACTCTCCTTTAACGGATACTTGGGTGTCCAAGGCATGGACCTGGGAGTCCAACGGTTCATGATTGGGTAAGGATAGCTGGGTAATGTTTCCCGGCGCTCCAGGACTATTACATTGGCTCACTTCTGACCCCCACACTCTATCTGTTGAAATACCTCTCCTAGTCAGAAATTCCCTTGCCTTAAAAATATCCAATACCCATTGGTGTGTTCTAAACTCAACTTTCAAACTATAACAGCCACCTTTACTAGGTAGGCTAGCAATTCCAAGAATGTCATCAGGGCTGACAGATTTCCTGAGCAGCAATGATAAATGGAGAGCCAACGACCTTGGACTATCCCACAAATGAACCCCCCATTAAAGTCCCTCCCTATATATAGGTATATCTCCTGTATCTTGACCCAGACCCTCTCCTGGGCCAGGGCTGGGGATCGTTTAACAAATGACCGCTTGACAAACTTGTTGTTAACAGGTTTAGCCCATGGATTTCCCAATCCAGGTTCCAATGTATCTACACACGCCATCAACTGGTTAGTTATCCCCCCCTAACTAACCGGCTGTTTAACCACTGACAGGGAGTTATCCAAACCTTTTATGCTGGAGAAAACAGCCTCAACAGTCTTAGCAATTAGTCTCATTTGGTATATCAGAGAGTCCTTCATGGAAGCGTCCTCACTAGACTTAGTCTCTAGCACACAGAGGGGTGAAAACTCAGGGGGAGATATCGTTGCACATTCACCATCAGTCCCATCCAACCCTTCTAAGTTTGTAAATCTACTATGGTACAGGAACTGCACACTTACACTACCCTGAGGGTGCCTGCCGGGGGGACGGTCCATCGTGGTGTGACACGCTTCACCCACCTTCCCATACTGCCAGCTAGTGAAGTCCCACATAGGTTACCTGCCCCAGCATCCTGTGACACCTCTCGCCAGCCGCCCCACTAATTGGACTGCCGGGAGCCTTGACAGCACCTGCAGAGCCAGCGTACGAGCGCTAATCAAGGACAGATCCATAAAAGCGCTGCCTAGCCTATGGCAGGGCTGTAGGCACGCACCCGGGTGCCGCGCCTAAGGGCGTTGCGCACAAGGGCACACCCTTGTGCGTGGCCTTAGGCGACGGCCGGGTGCAGGGGGGGGGGCAGTTTCCCTTTAGTTTTCTTTTGACTTGGTGGATCCAGAGGCCATGGGAAGGAGGAGCAGGAATGAGGGGGTGGAGATTCGTTTTCAGGCCCAAGCTCGACAGTCTAAATGTAGGACTTTTTTCTGCCCCCTGGGGCAGGACCTACTTCAAAAGCATTCACCCCTCAGCCCATCCTGGAGACTTCAGCTACACAGTTGATGGACTTGGGTACATTGGGGGGCGTCACTAATTCTGAGAATGTCTCTACCCCTCACCTTGAGGGTCGCCAGGCTCCATCACTGGAAATAGTTAAGGACATTTTCCCTGATCATTGTAATGATATAGAGTACTCTGTCAGGGAACATGCTTCATTATCAGTTACTGTGGGTGTAGAGGAGGGTTCGTCACCTGATGTCTTAAACGAGCTCGATGCCCCTTTTGTGGAGTCGGTGGGAAATCAATGTCTAGATGTAGGAACTTTGATCTCCAAATTATATGCACAATTGGAGAGTATTAATATACAGTTGGATTTGCGCAGGATGCAATTAGAGATTATTGCAGATTCTATTAGACTACAAAGGGCAGACTTAGGGAATTTTGCTAGGGACAAAGTCAGGGAGTCTGTCTCAGTTGGGACTCAAGTTTCTCAGGACAGTGTTTGGTTACAATCTTGAAGGAGCTCTATAGGCAGCAGGCCTGTTCCCATCAACAGGCAGACATGTCTGCAATTAGATGCCAGTGCATTATATTTTCATGTCATGTCTCTCCCCTCTGGATACTTACCTGACTGGTCCACTAAGTATTATATTCAACATCAACTTTCCCATATTTTGGGTTATCCATTTCACCAAAGATCTGTTGCCCAGTTTACACTTTTGCCTTCACTCCCAGGCTCTTATCGCATACTGATTCACTTTACTTCAGCATTAATAGTGGACAGGATGTGGCTACATCACGGGCCACTTGCTGTTTGGGGGGTCCACCTTTACAGATCCTATATTAAACCTGAGGTGTCTCCTTTGTTGCGTAAGGTGGAGTTGCCTTATATAGGCCTTTCCCCTTCTCTGACCAAAAGGCAAGGGATTCTTAATTCTAATTGTATTGCAGTGCCAGAACAAACATTCTACTTGCCGCCTGGTCAGCCAATTAAGTCTCCTTTGGAATGTCAGGCGGCCCCAAGTACTCAGGTAGAACAGCATTTGAATCTCACCATGGAGGGTGCTCCCAGGGTGAGGGCAAATAATGGATCGGGTGAAAGTTATGCCTCTCTTTTTTCCGTGCCTGGGAACCTAAGTCCCAATTCTACACCAGTGGTCAAGCAAGTGCTCTATCGGCCTCCCAGGAAAATTGATAACCCTCCCTTGGAATCTCAGGTGGTGGCAAGCTTACAGCTGGGCCAGCCCTCAGATCGTATACTTGAGAGCGGCCTCACGAGGAGGTCAAACACCAGTGCGGGTAGAACTCATGTTTTCCCCACTACTGTGCCTGCCCGTAGGCAGGCAGTACACCATTTAATCGCCACGGGGGCTACCCAGATCAAGGATGTAGACCAGGGGGGCCAGGATCCTGAACCAGTCCCTCTTCCATGACTGCAGGATATATTGTCCAACAATAAGCTTGCTATATGTTCATTGAATGTAGCCGGGTGGGATAGGTACCTTTATGATCCCGACTTTATAATTTATCTTCAAAAGTTCTCAATTATCCTTATTCAGGAAACTTGGGCCAAAAATTCCATCGAGTTGGAAGGTTAGAACCCGTACTCTATCCCTGCAGTTCACTGGAAATCGAGGGGGCGACCATGTGGGGGATTGGGCTGCTTTGTAGCCCACAAGATTCCTTTAAGATATTGGAGAACTTATCGCTGTCCCAGCTGTCTTTGGGTTTTGTGGTCCAATTTGGGTCACAAACCCTTATAATCTTGACAGTATACATACCTTCTTGCAATGCCGGCTCCTTCCATGTTTCTATGTGGGATAGGCTTGAGCAATTGCTGGAGGAAATGTCTTCCAAATATCCAGAGGGTTTAATAATCCTTACGGGTGATTTTAATGCCAGAATGGGTGCAGACGATCAGGCCATGGCGCCATATTGCGATGGGCGAGTGTCTATTCCTACAGGCCAATTAGACCGTAGGAAATCTAAAGACAGTTCCATTAACTCAGCAGGGATTAGACTTGCTGAATTACTTATTGCCCGGGAGCTTTATACACTTAATGGGTCGGGCTTTAATGATCCAAAAGGGGAATTTACCTTTATCGGCCCACAAGGATCCAGTGTGGTTGATTATATTCTTGTCTCCCCGAGAGTGCTCTCCTTCATTACAGACTTTTTTGTGGGGCCCCTTTTGGTAGGGGATCACCTCCCTTTGGTTCTCATTTTATCTCTCCAAACCCCCAACTCAGACTTTAGCTGTAGTTATGAGGGCAACTGGGATTTGGAGATGGAGCATCTTGAGGTTTTACAGGCTCCATGATGGTGTTATGAATTGACATAGGCCCAACTAAGATAATAATTTCCCTGCTACAATGTGACTGAATCAGAAAGTGCCTCTCTGACACAAAGGTGCCAGGACATGCATTGAATAAAATTATAACTCACTCTTTTTGCAATGTAACCAAAAACATACATTGGATGTGTCAGCATGTAACCCTTTTGAATGCAACTTTGGTGTAAGCCATTGTGGCTTAAAACTGTGTAGAGTGCTAGGAAGTAGATAAGATATTGCTGAGCACATGTAGTCACTTATTGATTTAAGAGCAATAGAATATATTGGGAAAGATGGTCAAAATGGTCAGAGGGAAAGAAATTATGCTGTAGAGCAAGCAAAACCTCATGTTCCCAAAACAAATTGACAGCAGGAACATCGGGAGACAAAGGAAGGTCAGGACCCCCTGATAAACAGAGTTGGCCTTATCAGATGCCTCTCAGAAGGATGTGGGCTAGCCCAGGGCTGAGGGGTCAGGCCCCCACCTCCGGAGGGAGGGGTGGATCAGACCCTATCTGCCAGGGCAAGACCCCACACCAATGACTAAGCAAGAAGATACCCCAGATCTAGGCAACCAATGGGAGTACTCCACAGGCTTAGTACTGACATCCCCTTAACATGGATAAGTAATAAGGGAAACTTGTATATAAGGGCTGTCTCTGGATCAGTTCCTTGCCTCTCATGGTGCTTGTCTGCTAGCCCTTATAAGGGCGCCAACAAGCTTGATGATTGGTCCCCCTTTGGGACTCCTCTATCTAGGGAGTCCTACAACTGCATCATTTGGGCCCCCTGACTGCCTTCTTCTGGAACCAGACCATTGTCCTCTGATCACGTAAGAATATATGCTTTTATGTATTTGAAGGAATCAGAATAGGTGAGGGCATGTATTGAATGCAAGTGTCCCTTTAATAATTGGTATGCTAATTGTTCTGCTTTTATTGAATAAATGCCTATTTTGATTGAACCAAAGACTCATTACTAAAATAGCAGAGGAGTAATTCCCCACCCTCTCAAACAGTAGTATTTCCACTTGATCCCGGGAATTAAAAGGGAGCTGCTTACTTAAGGTGAGGGAAAGGGAGCTGAACCCTTCTTGGACAGGAACAGCGGAATCTCTCTTGGACAGAGATAGGACTCACCAAAGTAGGGTGGAGGAAAAGGGAGCTGAACCCCTCTTGGATAGGGACAGCGGAATCTCTCTCGGACAGAGATAGGATCTACCCCAAAAACAGTTGAACCCCTTTTATATTCTTTCAATGGGATACGGCTTTGTCCTCATCCCTCAAAGGATACATCTCGCAGCCACATGTTGTTTCTCTTCGTGAAAGGCTCCTTGCCTCAGCTGGCGATTTAGAGGTCTTGGACATCTATACTCAGCTCACTGCCGGACTGCATACACATCTGCAGGCCCAGGGGCAGGAGATAGACCCTTTAAAGGGCACCCGACTTCATCAGCCTTGGTTTGACAAGGAATGCTGGGAGATCCGACGCTCCTTGAAGGAGATGCATTACACCTATAGGTGGAGTGGGGCAGCGATTTTGCCCCCAGAGTATGCTGTTCTTAGGACCAGATACAGAAACCTAATTAATAAGAAACAAGAGAATTTGGGGATACCCTTTGGAAGAACCTTCTCCAGGCTGCAGATGCAGGGGATGCCAGAAGATTCTGGCAGTTGGTGAATGGCTCCCTTGTCGGGCCTCGGAAATCTACCTCTCAAGTAGTTATCCCGCCATCAGTCTGGACAACCCTCTATCAGGAACTATACAATGCCACTGGCATTGGTGCCAGTGGAGCCAAGATTCAGACTCCACCAATACAGAACCTGAAGGAGGTCCCATTGTGGCGTCCTGTTCAGGAGGAGGAGGTGGAGGGTGTTATTGATTCCTTTTGCAATAATCGTGCCCCTGGCCTGGATTTAATACGTGTGGAATTCCTTAAGATTCATAAGGCATGGTGGATAACTATTTTAGTGACTGTATTCACTGCCATTAACAACAGTGGGGTTGTCCCTGGGGATTGGGATGTGGCCGTTATTAGCCCTATATATAAGAAGGGCACTAAAACGGATCCAGCCAACTACAGGCCTATCAACCTCTTGTCGGTTATCTCCAAGGTTTATGCAAAGTACCTTTTGGGGAAATTGACTGACTGGATGGCTCAGACCAAGGCAATTTCTCCAGAGTAGGCAGGGTTCCAGCAAGGCCGCTCAACAATTGAGCAATGCTATGTTCTCTATTTTTTGGCATCCAAGTATAGGGCCCATAGTGGAGCTTTGTATGTGGCTTTCTTGGACCTCAGGGTGGTTTTTGATTCAGTGGATCGAGCCACCCTGTAGGGTAAGCTGCATGCTTCATCCATAGATAGTCACCTTTTGGCTTTAATATACTCACTCCATGCACACTCTTCCTTAGTGGTCAAAATGGACCAGCAAGGCCACCTTACTCCCCCAGTTTCCACCAGAGTTGGGGTAAGGCAGGGAGCGGGGTTGGTGCCAGCCCTATTCAACTATTTCATAAATTATGTTATAGATGTTATGGCCGAACCATGCTTCTTCCCGCCAAAGCAAGCTAGACGGCCTGTTGGCTGTCTTTGCTACGCTGACGATATAGCTTTGCTTTCCCAGACATGAATAGGGTTGTCTCGGCAGCTTCAGGCTTTTGCAACCTTTTGTCATGAGAACTCACTCACCATTAATTATGATAAATCCAAAATAATGGTATTTTCATCCAAATCCAAAATTCAATTGTGGGAGATCCGCAGTCCTTCCAGCTTTACAAGTCCATACCTATAAAATTCGGTCCCAACTATTGTATGGGGCCGAACTGTGGGACCCCTTTTACTCCACCTCGCTGGATAGGACTCAATAAAAGTTCCTCCAGAAGCTTGACAGTGCCCCTTGGGGCACACCATTAGCAGCAATTTGATTGGAAGTGGGCCAGAAACCCTGGTCATAGGTTGTGAATGAAATTGCGCTAAAATTCTGGCTTAAAGTTCGTACAAGCCAGGGATCCCAACTATTGAAAGATCTGAGGGAGGATTCCTTCACCACTCAATGGGCTATGAAAATTGACCATCAACTCAGATGGATGGGGTTTTCCCCAGAATATCTACAGCACAAGCCCCTGACATCTCTTGGGGGGAGATCCTGTCTCGCACAGAGGATATGGGGCATCAGCTGGAGATCGGCGGGTTGAGATTGACCCCCCAAATCCAGGATTACCTGTTTTGGGTACCGGAGGTGGGGCAGATCGCCGACTATCTCACTGCCCCAATCTCTGGAAGGGCCAAACAGCTGATTTGCTCAGTGAGATTCAATGCTTTCCCTTCCTCTGTATTTGAGGGACGGATGTGTGGCATACCATATGACGATCATCTGTGCCCGTTTGACAATTTGGAGGTGGAGACAATAGGTCATATTATTCTCTGATGTCACTTGTATGACAAATTGCGGCTAGAGCTCTTGGGGCTCATTTTAGAGGCTTACCCAGGCAGATCTGAACATGCGCTGTTGGCTTTGATACTCGACAGTCCAAAACTTGAAGTGATTAGAAACACTGCACTCATAGATTACTCTAGTTGTTTAACCTGGGGTATTCCCCAGTTTACAAAATGTAATTGATTTCATGGGTCCGATATCATGTAAGCTAGCCCGGTCCATTTTCTCTGATCAAACCTTTAGATTTTGATGCTGATTTTATTTTATTTTATGTTTCATTTGCTATTTTGAGCTGGAAGGTTATGATGTTTTGTGATGTATTGACTTTGTTTTTTCCCTTGTTTCTCTGTACTGTGAATTTCTGTTATGTATTTTACAATGGTCTATGACCACGTAATAAAAGTCAACAACAACAACAACTACCCTGAGGCGAATTCCTCATCATCTTAGCTGGTAGATCCTCTTCCGGGGAGGCTGAGACAGATTCTCTAGCTCTTTTCCTCTCCACCTCTCCTTATCTACCAACACACGCCAGATACAGAACCTCCTAGCCCCCTGGCCCATGCCCTTAGGCGTGCACACCGAGGGAAGCAAGTCAATTACAGCCCCGGTAGTTCCTCCCTTTCAGCTCCCAGCCACTCACAGGTCTGTCTCTGATTGTCACAGCTGGGCTCCCTGAGGTACAGTTACAGTAGGAAAATATTCCTGGGGTCTCTGGCGTGGCTCTCAGTCCAGTAGTCAAACTCCTCATGGTCCTGTCATCAGCTAGTTCTCCTCTTTGCGCCCCCACACTCCGCCGAGGGAAGCAAGTCAATTACAGCCCCGGTAACTCCTTCCTCTCAGCTCCCGGCCACTCACAGGTCTGTCTCTGATTGTCACAGCTGGGCTCCCCGAGGTACAGTCACAGCAGGAAAATATTCCTGGGGTATCTGGCGTGGCTCTCAGTCCAGTAGTCAAGCTCCTCATGGTCCTGTCATCAGCTAGCTCTCCTCTTTGCGCCCCCACACTCCGCCGAGGGAAGCGAGTCAATTACAGCCCCGGTAACTCCTTCCTCTCAGCTCCCGGCCACTCACAGGTCTGTCTCTAATTGTCACAGCTGGGCTCCCCGAGGTACAGTCACAGCAGGAAAATATTCCTGGGGTCTCTGGCGTGGCTCTCAGTCCAGTAGTCAAACTCCTCATGGTCCTGTCATCAGCTAGTTCTCCTCTTTGCGCCCCCACACTCCGCCGAGGGAAGCAAGTCAATTACAGCCCCGGTAACTCCTTCCTCTCAGCTCCCGGCCACTCACAGGTCTGTCTCTAATTGTCACAGCTGGGCTCCCAGAGGTACAGTCACAGCAGGAAAATATTGCTGGGGTCTCTGGCGTGACTCTCAGTCCGGCAGTCAAAATCCTCATGGTCCCTCCATCAGCTAGCTCTCCTCTTTGCGCCCTCATGTCTGACTGACCACCTGGAGTTGGAATTGCCTTCTCTTGCTAGACATTTCAGTAGCACTACTGGTGACAAATGTTCATTCATCTGGTAGGAAAGGGAGTCATGGACCAGGACGTAGTTATGTGCTGTGAAAGGTCAATCTGTTGTAAAAACAGCACATTTAGAAGTTCTTCTGCAAATATATCAACTTTGCTTCTTTATAGACGTCTGGGTCCCTCTGGTTCTCTAGTCTTCAGCACCCTGGAGAGTGTAGAGTAGGAAGACTTGTTCAGGGAGATGTTGTTCCTTCAGCTCCCTGGCAGAGACCTGAAAGAATACAACGGAGCTGTATCTTTGGGAGTGGGTTGGCAAGAGTGTAGAATAATGGGGAAAGCACCAAAGAGAATGAGTGGAATGTGTGGAATGACAAGAAGGAACGGAAATTGGGTGCAGCAGCAAGGAACGTGTAGAATGGCAGGAGGAATGCCATGACAGACAGGTAGAATGACACAATTCTAAGTGAAATAACTGATTCAGAAGAGTGAAAGTATACCATAGGGAGCACCCTTATAATTTCACCCAATTCCCACAGCTGTTTCCCTGTCATTCCAATCCCTATAGCCTCTCCCCCTGTTTTTCCACCTCCTCCCCAGTTTCTTTTTTGTAATTCCACCCTCACCCCCACCCCACTGTTGCCTGATCCCCAGCCTCATCTATGCATACAGAGCACTCATTTGTTGGCACATCCAGAATGAAACAAAGACATATGTATGTGGGTTTAAAACAGTTGCACTCTTAAATTGGATCAAATTAGGCAGGCAGGGTAATTGCCATAGGCAATTTCTTCCAGTACTGGAACTTCTTAAACTATAAACAGGCAGGGGTTTGGCCTGCATGTGCCCTCCAGCGCCAGCCCCAGTTTATAACAACATCTTCCCTTTGCTTGAAAGTGCAGTTTTCAAACTACAGTATCTCAACTTTTATCAAATGGATGCAGCTGAAATATTTCCAGCATGAACTGTTTACTCCGCTGATACTCCAAAACAAATTCCACAATCCTAACTTTGATCATGCTGATTTTATAACAAAATAGAACGTTGGGGCTTTATAATGTAGCGTCCAATACATCTCAACGACCAGAGCGTTCCCACGCTGTAATAAGTCTATCTACTAACATGCTAAAATTACTGGACCCCTGAGAGAGTGCGATGAAGCAAAGTATTTGCAGAACCACCCAGTTCATCTTAGAGATTTCAATCAGGCAAAATTTCAGCATTCCAACACTGTAAGGAAGGTGAAAACTGAAAATCCTTTTGCCAATCAGAATAATCATAATAATTTCTTCCTGGATCCCTATGGCAACTGGTAAAGCTCACAGTGTTAGAGGGAGGAAATGAGGAAATGTGCTAAATCTTCTGGACTGGAGCCAAGCCCCTTCTCTGTTGGGAGGCAGACTTTGATCACATACTGACCTCTTTTTGCACACACACACACATCCCAAACGGATCTCTGATTTAAACATAACTGCTTTCAGGGCAGCTGAGCTATCTTGCAGACAGTGTTGCCCTGGACATTTTTCTTATTCCCTTAAGGGAGTGCAACAAGAGGCCCTCCCACCACCATACTGCCTGGTAAAGGGCATTTCTTTTCATTGTCCTCTTGTCAGAGGGGTACGGGAAAGTTGGGAAGGTAAGGGGTGCCCAGACGCGCCACACTCTCTCAAAGGGCTCTGATAATACTTGAAGGGGGTCCCGGAGGCCCGTCAGGATAGTATGTGGGCCGTTCCTTGGGCTTTCGCACCTGGAACTTAGGCCCCTATCATCATAGGGCACAGAGCTTCTTTTTACATAAAGGACTCTCACACCAACGGGGGAGGAAGGTAACAGTGAGGACTGGTGCAAGGGAGATAAGGCAAGGGCCCAGGGGTACAGGGGACAGGGAGGCAAGGACTTGCACACAGCCACGGGGGGCGGGAAGAGAGGGGGCCCAGGGAGGG
>QEPC01007587.1:421657-478442 GCA_003113815.1 Sphenodon punctatus | reverse complement strand
TTGTTAAAGACACAGTCAATGATTCAAACCACAGAGGAGGACAAGGAGGGAGTACAAGGGCAACAAGGGAGGCACAACACCAAAGGACACTCTCAATCGCAATACTTAGCTTCCAGGCAGAAAAGGAGGGGGCTAGTTCATCCAGGCTAAGCTCTGTTCACCGGCTCAGAGCTACTGAAATGGCCGGGTTATAAAGGGGCAGCCCCGCCCTCTGTACGCTCCCGCAAGCGTGCTGAGCGGCGCAGCTGTGGGCGGGGCCTCGCCCCGTCGGGCATAGCCCCTGTTGCGGGCGTGTCCATTGCTGGTGTCGGCATCTCTGCACGCCAGGGAGGTACCTCTATCGGAGAAGGGCTGCCGGGGGCGGGGCCTGTACTGTTGGGCGTGGCCTCAGTATGCGTCTGCGTCCCAGAACGCTGCGCCGATGCTCGTGGCGCTGGAGAACTCCTGGGGGCGGGGCCTGGAGTACAGGGGGGTGGCCGCCGCGCAGGGTAATGGCTGCGGCGGCTGACACCTCTATAAACACTCGCCAAACACCTGGCTGTCCCCTCCCAATTAAAACACTTCTCCTACTTCCTCAAATGCCCTCACTCGCCTACATGTACGCATCCCAAATCCATCAACCTTGTTTCCCCCCATATACACTCTCCCAGTCATCAGCTGTCCCACTCTCCCCAATACAAATGAAAGGATATGGGGAAAGTTGGGAGTGATGGGCAGAAAGCCACATATTGTGGGTGCTGGAAAATTTAGAGTTTTATCCACTAACTTGGCTGGGGGCGGTGATGAATCTCAGAAAAAAAAACATACTTTTGGATGGGGGACACTCCTCTATCAAATGATGGTCTTGTTTTACTCCAGGGTGACCCCCCCCCATTTTTGAAATATCCACCATTGGGAGTTTTGCTAAAACTGAATTGAGATTTTGCACTTTGCAAAAATTTCATTGAGAATAGGCTTCTCAACAAGATTTCCTCGTCTCGAGAAACTCTCAAGAACCAGGAGTTTTCAAAAGGTTATCGAAAACCTCAAAATAGCAATAAAATGGTCTACACATGTGCATAAATGGCCACCCAGGCTGTTCTGCACATGCAGAGCCATTTGTGCATGCACAGTCCATTTCAGTGTATTTTAAAAAGATTTTTGTGACAATAAATAGCATTCTCTTTTCACCCCTGGGTCCCCCCACCCCCAACTCAGCTTGTGGGGGGTTGAATTGTAGCAAAAAAACATATTCAGGATTGGGAGAGGGTCCTGTATCAAATGGTGGTCATTTTTTATTCTGGGGGTGACGCCTCCGAGTTTCAAAATGGCCAACACTTCAATTCCTGGTGATTTTTGTCTGTGTGGTTTGAGAGACTCTGGAGGTGAGGGGGGAAAAATCAAACCTTGCATTTTTTTGGAAGCCCCAAACTGTGTTTGTACATCTTTGTGATCTGATGGCTCTTTGTTACAATCTGGGTCTGAATCACTTCCAATGAAAATAATACGAAAGAGCATAAATACTGGCAACGTAAATGTAAAGTGTTAATAAAGCAAGCCAAGAGAGTTTTTGAAGGGAGACTTGCTAAAGGCTTGCTAAAGAGGCAAAAACAAGCAACAAAAACTTTTTCAAATACATGAGAAGCAAGAAACCTGCTAGGGAGTCAGATGGGCCACTAGATGACAAGGGAGTAAAAGGAGTGCTCAGGGAGGATAAGGACATTGCAGAGAAGCTAAATGAGTTTTTTGTGTCTGTTTTCACTACAGAGGATTTTGGGGTGGCACCCAAGCTGGATCCTTGCTTTGTGGGTGAGGAAATTGGAACAGCTCTTACAAATCAATGTGATGTTGGAGGATGTTCTAGGGAAAATTGACAAACTGAATACTAACAAGTCACCAGGACCATATGGGATTCACCCCAGAGTTCTGAAAGAACTCAAATATGAAATCGCAGAGCTACTGTTAGTAATTTGTAACCTGTCACTAAAATCTGCCACTGTACCCGAGGACTGGAGGGTGGCAAATGTAACCCCGATATTTAAAAAGGGATCCACAGGCGATGCTGGAAACTATAGACCAGTAAGCTTGACATCTGTGCCGGGCAAAATGGTGAAAACCATCATTAAGGACAGAATTACAGGGCATGTTGAATAACATGGCTTAATGGGGAAGAGTCAACACAGATTTAGCAAAATTAAGTCATGCCTCACTAACCTGTAAATAAGGGTTTAAATAAGCATGTAGACAAGGGAGACCCAGTAGATATAGTGTACCTGGATTTCTAGAAAGTATTTGATAACATCCCTCATGAGAGACTCTTGAGAAAATTAAAAAGTCATGGGATACGAGGTAGTGTCTTACTATGGATCAGAAACTGGTTAAAAGATAGAAAACAATGGGTAGGACTAAATGGCCAGTTTTCACAATGGAGAGATGTAAAAAATGGTGTGCCTCAGGGATCTGTACTGGGTCTGGTGCTGTTTAATGTATTCATTAATGATTAGGAAAAGGGTGTTAAGAGTAAGGTGATCAAATTTTCAGATGACACCAAGTTATTCAAAGTAGTTAAAACACGAGGAGACTGTGAGGAACAGCAACAGGATCTTACGACACTGGGTGCCTGGGCATCTAAATGGCAAATGAGATTTAATGTGGACAAGTGCAAAATGATACACGTAGGGAAAAAAATAATCAAACTATGCATACATAATGCTGGGTATTAAGCTAGGAGTTTCTACTCAAGAAAAGGATTTAAGTTTAAATGTGGTTTGGACAGGTTTCTGGAAGATAGGTCCATTAGCAGCTATTAGCCAGACAGGATCAGGGAACATGACGGGAGCTGGGGGAAAATAACAGGGAATGGATCTCCCATTGTGACCTGTTGGGCACTTCTCCCAAGCCACTGTGATTGGCCACTGTCAGAGACAGGATGCTGGGCTAGACAGACTATTGGTCTGACCCAGTATGGCACTTCTTAAGTTCTTATTAATCAGACCTGGTCAGATAGAAGATCTCTGTCTGTCTGTACAGAGCAGGCCACTTCCAAACAGGGTCTCTTTATCTCAATTTCACTCTCAAATTCCTGTATGAAAAAAACAAAAAACAAAAAAACATTTTCTGGTCTGACTTTATCCTAGTAGTTAAACCATCTTAGTCCACCCCCTGCGCAATCTGCCTTTCAAATTCCTGGACCGGCTGCTATCTTCCCAGCTCCTCACTCACACATCTCAGTCCCTCTACTGGACATTTGACAGTAATGAGCATGTATAATGTTATAAAATCTTGCATAGAATAATATGGGAAATTAACAAAGTTACAACTTTTAAACTACCATTCAGATTTTGATTTTTTTTTTAAAAGGAACACACAAGAACACATTCGCTGAAAGCTCTATACACCAGCCAAATGTTTGAAAAGTAGACTTTGAATCCAATAAAAAAAGCATTTAAAACCCAGAAGCAAAAATAAATTTTACTCTGATTTTCAAACTGCTGTAACCTTTGGGTTTTTTTGTCTGATTTGAATGAAATTTTGAAAGATTGTACTCACCCAACCAATCATCTCTGCCATATTTTAAACAAATAAGATAAATAGTGCTGATATGATAAGCAATAGAATGTTCATGCTTCAAAAAGAAACTTGCACGCTGGCCTTAACTATATAGGCACTCCTGCACCTCTATAATGTGGCAGTGTTCACACAGCAGAAAGCAGCCCTAAAACAACATAGACAGCTCCTGGATTATTCCACTGTGGCACTTTTCCAGGTGTCTACAATTAGTGTAGTATCTCTTATACCATCTTCTTCCTGTGTTCAGAACAGTGGGGTGAAAATATGGCTGGGTTCTGGAGACTAGCCCCATGGGATGTGCGAAAGAGTTTAGGGGTTCAGTGTTCGGCCTGAACTCAGAGTGTTCGGACTGGTCACGAACACCCCAAACCTGAACTGCCCTCTGTCAGGTGGGGGGGAGGAACGAGGACTGACGCAGGAGGGGACTTTGAACAATCAGACTGTCTCTCCGTTGGTACTCTGTGTTGCCAATGATCCCCTCAGGTTCTTAGGTGGGCTTTCCTTATGTATCAGAAGGCAACCCTTTTCATCACAGGGAAGGAGAGAATGTGCCAACCAGAGAAAGGGGGGCAAGGGTAAGGATGCCAGTCACACACCACGATACACTCCCCAGGTCACCAAGGTAGGGCACGGGGCAGGGAGGCCAGGCCACCTGGGGAGAGGGGGAAAAGGACCAGGGGTGAGGGAGGGGGGAAAGGGGAAAAGGGGAACTGGAGGGAAATCCAGGGAGGGGAGGGGAATATGGGAGGCTCAGGAAACAAGAGGGAAGGGACGCGGGTGAGGGAGGACAATAGGAAGGAAGCACAAAAACCCACTGACCAATTATAGGGCAAGGAAGGGGGTGCAAGAGGGACACACATACAACACTTGAAATGAACAAGAGGGGGCTCAGCAAGAAACCGAATAAGGGATGCGCAAGCAGTCACACATAGTACAATCAAGGCAAGCACTTAGCTTCTCATGACAGGAACAGGGGCCAGCTTCTCTCAGCAATTACCGGCGGGGAACTGATGCCACGCCGGTGTTTTTATGCGTCCCTGGAGCTGACCAGGCGAAGGCCCTTGCTAAAGATTCGGGACCCCGCCCCCTGATGCGCGCGCTCTGCTGCTAGGTGCGCACTGCGTCTGGGCTGGTTGGGACCCGTAGTCTAAGGGATGTCTAGCTGCTGGAGGGGGGGAATCTTGGGGTGCTGCCTGCGAGGAGTCTTGTTGGCACAGGGCGGGAACCTGCGGTGTGACTGGGGAGGGATCCCCCTGGATGGTGGGTGGGACCCTTCTCCTACCCCTGTAGATTCGGCGGGGTAGTTCCTGGGTCCCCCGCTGCTGGGGCACGCCACGACGCTGCGGCGTAACACCCCCCCACCCGAACCATCTAAAGTTAAAGGTCAGGTTTCGAACCCATTCAAGCAGAGGACAAGGGGGAACCTGGTTTTACCTCCCGCCTCCAGGCTGCGTGGGTGGAAGGGGCACCGGGGCTCACCCACCCAACCCCACCCCACCCAGCCTGGTAAAAATTAAAAAAAACAACACACACCAGTGATCGACCTACCAGGTGGTGCCAGGGCTCTGACCCTGGGTCTGGTGGTGGCAGCAGCAACAGTGGGTCTGGCTCCAGCGGTGCTTTGGAGCACTTCAGGTCTATTCTAGTTCTTCCGGGAACTGAAGGAAGGCTTCCAGCTTCTCACCGGCAGCAGCAACGGTGGCAAGTCCAGCTCCGGCAGCACTCTCGAGCGCTTCAGGCCTATTCTAGGCCTTCCGGGAAGTGAACTAGAGATTTTGGCCTTTCCCATTTGGTGATGAGGGGCCGGAAGACGTCCTTCAGTTCCTGGAAGCCCTAAAATTTATTTTATTTATTTAATAGATTTCTATACCGCCCCATCCTGCACAGCAGCTCGGGGCGGTTAACAACAATAAAACAATTTAAAACGCTTTTTAAAATACAAATATAAAACATATTAATAAGACAAGGTGGTATAAATAAATATATAGGTGGGGGATTAAAAATCACCCCCCCTCCCCTCCCTCCCAAAGGCCTGGGCAAACAGCCAGGTCTTACAGTTCCGCCGAAATATCAAAAGGCTTGGGGCCAGGCGAGCTTCCTCCGGAAGGGAGTTCC
Source organism: Sphenodon punctatus (assembly GCA_003113815.1). Taxonomy (NCBI): domain Eukaryota; kingdom Metazoa; phylum Chordata; class Lepidosauria; order Sphenodontia; family Sphenodontidae; genus Sphenodon; species Sphenodon punctatus. The sequence continues at coordinate 472,778 of QEPC01007587.1, read as the reverse complement.
ACAGCCGCGGCCCTACCACCGAGAATGCCCGCTCCATCGTGGCCCCCCGCTTAACACGGGGGACCTCCAGTAGGGCACCCCCGGCAGACCGCAGGAGTCGTTCCAGGGCGCGAAGGACGAGGCGGTCCCTAAGGTAAGAGGGGCCAAGGCCGTATAGGGCTTTATAGATCATTACTAGGACCTTGAACTTGGCCCTAAAAGAGGTCTGAAGTGCTCCAGAGCACTGCTGGAGCCGGACCCGCCACAACTGTAGCCGCTGGACCTGGGGCAGGAGCTGGAGCCCCAGCATCACCAGGTTGGTAGATCCCTGGGATGACGTGATTTTTATTTTATTTAAAAAATATTTTTACCAGGCAGGGTGGGGGGTGGGGGGTGGGGGAGGTGACTCCTGGTGCTGCTTCCGCCGACCCAGATCGTGGTCCTGACCACCTCCTGGATGGCGGGCGGCCAGGGGAGCACGTGGGGGCAGGGATGTGCAGTCACCCATCACGCAATACAGCCCTGCAACATGCATAAATAACCACCAAGGGTGGTTAAAGGGTGGTTAGCGTCATGTCTGAAAGTACCCTTAGTCAGAGAAAACAGACAGGAACCGCGTCTATTTCTATGTTCTGTACAACGCCAGACATATGGCTGGCGCTATATAAATGTTAATAATAATAATAATAATAATAATAATTAGCAATGCACTATGCCTATATATTTTATAAAATATCTGACTGATACTGGACAAGATATATTACTGTGACTCCTTGTACAACCTACCTAGGTTCAGTCAAAATTTAGAATTTTGAAATCTGTAAGAAAACATAGGCCAGGGGCTTCCAAGCCTTTTGTCTGTGTAGTTCTGCCTTTTAATATTTATTTTGATTTTTTTTAAAAATGTCCTTCACAAACACATAGGCTGCATTTGCACAAGCTTTTACTCCAGCTCTTTAATTACCTGTGGGAGAGTACTGTTGCATTGTATCATCCTTCACACATGCTGCCAAATCTCCCCCTGCATTAAATCTTGCTGTACATTTTCCCTGACAAGCTGCTCATGATTACGTCTTTCTCAGCGGTTGCTATCAGGCACATTCACAAGAACGTCTTCTCTTGCATTTAAATTTATTGCAGGAGAGAACAAGTTTACCATCTCTCATATCACATGTTCCTCTTTGGGGTAAGCATCTGTAACATTTTCTATTACTTACAAAAATGAATAGAGCCCCATTTGTTTTTGTGACAAATGTTACAAAAACGGATGAAATTGCAAACAATTTTTCTTCGCTTTCATCTATTTGGGCGTGGGGTTCTCTTAAACCCACTTCACATGTGTAAAATGACTGCTGAGGCCATTCTGTGTATTTTCATTTTTTTTGTTTTTTTAATAAAAAATTAAAAAGTTAAAAATCACTATGTATTAGCAAAATGGCTGTCAAACCATTCTGCACATGCTCATCCTTTTCCAAAATGGCATAGGCAGCGTTGGCGCCATTTTGGAAAAGGGAAGCCAAACTGCATGTGCACAGACCAACTGCCCTTTTCCAAAATGGACATGCACAGAATGGACTGGTAGTCATTTTCACATGTGCAGTGATTTTTGAAATATTCATTTTTAATTAAAAAATGAAAGACACCCCTCTCCCTGCCCCCAAACAGTAATGTCATTTACAAAAAACCCTGGAAATGAAGGGGGTTTTGTAAACAAAAACTAAAATTAAAATGGCTGCGGTGCCTTCTGCATACCCCTAGGTTTTGTGGCTTTGAATTTTGAACAATTGGCCTAACTATTGGTGCTAACAACAGGTGCTGCGAGGCTGTCCCACATGTCTCAATGAGGCTGGGAGACATATCTGGTGTCAGTTTCACTCCCACACTTTAAATATTGCTGCTTAGCAATGGGGTCCTTCTCAGAAGCTATTGGGTGATTTCAGACGTTACGGGCGGGCGGTTCACCACAGTGGATCCCCAGTGGGGGTGAACAAAACAACCACTCCCTGGGGCGAATAAAAGCCCCAAACAAACGTGATGGGACCGGGACCACAACCGGGAACTGGGCTGACAGATCACGGATCGGGGCAGCACAACAGACGTGAAGCCGATCCCCAGCCATGGTCAAAACTCCCAGAAGCCACCGGGCAGGGGTGTGACACAGACATGCCGCCTGAGGGCAAACGAAGCCAAAATGCATAAAAGGGAATGCCCACACAAGGGAAATGGGAAGGGAGGGGGGAAGAGGGAGAAGAGGCTGACAGGTACCATACACAGCAGGCACACAGACAGCGGAGCCACAGCGGAACACACAGCACAACCACAAGCCCGAGAACACACAAACACGTGCACACACACAAGGGAAAGGTTGGGAAGGGGGGCAGGGGCACCCGGAAAAAACACAAGGAACAACGGGAGCAGGGGGGGACACGGACGGAGGGGGGGACTGCAAAGGGGCAGGTCAGGACACAGGCTGCAGCAACCCCCACCCCCCACAGCAGCACAGTCCACATAGGCGCCGCCACAGCAACACAGGCAGTCTCGGAAAGGGGGGGCCAGGACCCCGGGACCAAGGCACAATGGGGGCCCGCAATGCACAGCGAGCCGGGCAGAGATGGTCCAGGAGGAAAACGGTGGCCCCACAGTCACAGAGGGGCAGATGGAGGGCAGCCAGGACAGGCAGAGCTGTGCTGCAGGTCCAATGACATGCACCCCCCCAGTGGAAGCACCGTGGCCCAAGTCACACAAGCACACAAGGGGGGGCGTGCAGCAGGTGACAGTGGGGCGGGTGCGTACAGGTAGCTGGACACAGGCGGGTTGGAGAGGCCATGCAGAGCACCTCACCCAGGCACTAGGGAGGGCAACCGCGGAGAAGGGCAAAGGGGTGCAGGCATGCCAGGGGGGTGGGGCCCAGAGGGGGACCAGGGCCACAGGCAGGGGCAGCAGCACCCCATGAAGCAGGCTGGAACACACCACGGCAGAGACATCAGGGCAGGAGCAGCCAGCGGGGACCAGCCACCTCAGATGGGGGCGAGAGCCCACATGGAGGCAGGTCACTGGGGGGGCCAGGAGGAGCACAGAGAGTCACAGGCTGCTGCTGAGGGCCACTGTGGGCCCAGGGACCAGATTCCCAGCCCAGTGAACCAGGTGGGGACAATGGATCAAGCCCCGGCGGTACCCCAGCACGGACATGTGGTGTGCGATCAGGTAGTACGCCTTGAAGGGATCATGCATGGAGAGACCCAGCTGGACATCCACACGGGACCACACGCCCAACAGGGCCGACATGTCTGCCGCGGAAGGCTCCGGCACACAGCAGGCAGAAGAAGGGGGCCAAGGAAGATGTCCCAGCTCCAGCAGCCGGTGGTACACTGCCCCACAGGTGCGCTGGTACCCACGCGCCCCGTGAACACAGGCAAAGTAGGACACGGCCAAGGCAGGGCTACCCTCAGCAAGGCACACCATGTATGTGCTCAGCCCGCACACAACCAGCACAGAAACGGTCTCAGCCCCGGACCAGAGCACATGCAAACACCGCTTGTCCGGGATGCACCCCTCAGGGAAGCGAACCAGCCCCAGGGTCTCCGTATGCATCCGGAAATCATGAGCACTTGCCTCATAGCCAAAGTAGCGAAGTCCAGAGCTTAAGCTCTCAAAGGCACCCACACGGCTGCCCGGGGTGCCCAGGAGCAGCTGCACGGCTGGGGTATGCCATAGGTCACAAAGAGACATGGTCTCGTGGAAGGTCCAGATATGGGGGGCCCCATGGGGGCAGCCCCATGGATGGGCAACCAGCCATGGTCTGGCATGACAGGGAGAATAAAACAGAGGCCTGGGGGGCACATACACCCTCCAGGGCTGGGAGAACCTCCGAGGGGTCCCAAGGCCAGGGAAAGTGGCCGCGGACCACAACATTGTAGCACAACAGAGCAAGGCATGGGGTGCGGACCCGCCATAGCTGCAGAACACAACAGCGCTCACACTGTCCGGCTAATCGCACCTCCAAGGCCATACTGTAGTAAACAGTGGGGGGAGGGGGAGAGGGGTGCTGGTGGAGATGGCTGATGGAATGCAGCTGTCCAGGGAGCACGCAGACCCGCACGCCCATGCAGGGGCAAGGCCAGGTGCCCTGCCTGCCGGGGCACCCATTTGCACACATGCATATCCCGCCCCCCCCTTGGGGGGGCCATGGACTGCTAGGGGCCCACCCCCCAGACATCCCTGCCATCAGCAGCCCTGTATAACTGCTCCCATCCCCCCCTTGGGCCCCACCACCATGGAGCGGGACAGGGCAGCTGCCTATTGGATGTACCTGGCACTCGCAGCCGAGTGGTTCCATGACCACACCGAGCAGCTGCGTCTCCTGACTGCTGAGGTGCAACTGGCCATCTGGTTGTGGGTTTCCCTGGCTCAGATAGCTGCTAGGGGCCTCTGGGCCCACTACGGGCACAGTAGAGCCTATGCTCGGCTCAGGGCACAGAGAATCTCCAGGGCGTATTGACAGGCTGCGAGCCGGAACCGGACCTGGCCCGCAGTGCTCGGAGGGCTGCCAGGCGCCTCCTCTGCACAAGGGAGACCCTCCGCCGGGCAGCCCTGCTTGCTATGCCCATAGCCAGATGCCTATGGGTCGCAGTGCGCCCACAGATGTGGTGGGCTAGGGCGCTAGCCCACTTGGAAGAGCCAGACTGGAGGGCCCACTTTAGGATGAGCAAGAGCAGCCTGTTCTGCCTAGCTGAGCTCCTCACACCCTGGCTGGAGCGGCATCACATCTCCATGCGGGACCCCATCCCTATGGTCCAGCGGGTGGCAATAGGGGTCTGGGCACTTGCTACGCCTGACTTCTGCCGATCAATGTCCCAGCACTTCAGGGTGGGGCTCAGCACTGTCGCCTGTATCCTCTGGGATGTATGCGAGGCAGTGGAGGGTGTGCTCCTGGACAGAACGATCCAGCTAGTGGACCAGGGGGTCATGATGGTGGGGTTCATGGCCAGAGGCTTCCCCAACTGCATGGGAGCCGTGGACGGCACCCACATAGAGATACTCTGTCCAGCCACTGGGGAGGCCCTGGAGTATGTGAACAGGCATGGTTACTACTCCCTGAAGCTACAGGGGGTGTGTGGATCACTGGGGCTAGTTCATAGACATCTACACGGGCAACTACGGCCGCAGTCACGATGCCAGGATCATGACCATCTCACCCTTCTATGGCTGGATGTTCCGGGGGGACTTCGCAGACATGGACATGCGGTGGATCGAGGGGATTCCGATGCCCCCCTGTATTCTGGGCGACCCTGCCTACCTCGTCACCCGCTGGTTGATGAAGGTTTACCTTGTACCAAAGACCCCTGCTGAGGTGCTATACAATACCCACCTGTGTTCCAGCCGGATCGTGGTAGAGCGTGCCTTCGGGGCCCTCAAGCAGCACTGGAGGAGTGTAGCTGGGCTCCTTGATTACACCGTCTCGACCTCGGCCCTGGTGATCAGTGCCTGATGCATGCTCCACAATATCTGCAAAACCGAGGGGGCAGCCCTGGAGTACCCCAAGCCCCACCGGCACCCCGGTCCGGTGCCCCTGTACGTGAACGCCGAGAACCCCAGGGAGTACCATTACGCAAAACGGATCCTGGATGCCCTGGCGAGGCATATTGTCTGGGGGGGGGCAGTTGTGAGGGACTCCCCCCTGGGGCCCCACCCGCAGTAACATGGCCATGCCCCTGTATAGCTGGGCCCCCACCCCTGTCCCCCACAAATGGGAGCATGAGCCATACTAGTGACTGCAGCCTTTATTTACCCCAAGTGCACACGTTCACCCGGTCCCTCCACCACTGCGTTACCCTGTCCCCTAAAGTGGCCCCCATCACATCACCCTCACCCTCCCCCCCTTCCCCCAACCCCCCTCGCTTCCTTGGTTGTCCCCGTGAGCGCCCGCTGGGGCCCATGGAGCTCTGTGAGCTCTCCTCCCCCCCGCTGTCTGTGTTCGTGCATTGTCCTGTGCTGCCTCCTGGTCTGGCAGGGCGGCGGGCAGTGGGGGGAAGAGAGAGGGAGGCTGCACCCTCCGGAGCACCAGGGGCACCTGGAGGCGGATTTGCGGCCCCTGAGGGTGTGGGGGCAGCTGGGGAACCTGGGCGGGGGGCGGGGCCATCGAGGGTCCTGACATTGGGTCCCGGGGGTGCACCTGCCATCACATAGGTGTACATCATGCCGGCGTGCAGGAGCAGGGAGGTCCAATATCGTGGGACCTGTCCATTTTGTCTGTGTGCTCCCGCACCATCCCGGTGATGGCCTGCTCCAGCCTCCTGAGTGCCTCCACCTGCCTGCTGTGTTCCTGTCACTCCTGCCTCCGCTCCAGGTGCACCTCGGCATAGATCCTCTTGTCCCTCACCTTGGCCTGCTCCAGGGACCGCTCGATGGCCGCCTCCATGCGGGCCACGTCCTTGATCATTCTCTCCCCCTGTTCCGACGCATTCTGGACGATCTCCTGTGCCTGTTCCTCCTTCTGCCTGTGGACCCATGCCCAGTACTCCTGAATGTGCTGCGCTGGGGCCACGGGCCCAGGGGACGCCGGCTGCTGGGTTTGCCCTGTGGGTACGAGAGGGTGAGTCCAATCCTGCCCCTGCCCCCTGCCCAGGATGTGGCAGGGGCCACTCAGGCCCCCGGGCATCTCTCCCGGGCCCTCCCCACCCCCTGAGCCCATCCCCTCCCATCCCCTCCACCTGCCTGGGGACCGCTCCCTGCACCCCGGGGTGCCCTCCCTACCACCCCGCCTGCCTCACCTGGTACCTGAACCTGCTGACTGGCCTCCTCAGCAGCTGCGGTCTCCATCTCCTGGGTCCATTCCCATGGTGTTCCGTGTCCTGCAGGTGAGGGAGGGGGCTGTGGGTGTTGGGGTGTGCATTTGGGGGACCTGGGAATGGGCCCCCTCCCACCTTGCCGGTGGGGGCTGAGGCTCAGGCTGGGGCGGCCCCTGCCCCCTCCACACCCCTGGCCCTTGCCCCCCATGGCATGGTCCCTCCCCTCTCCGTGTTGCCCGCTTACCCTCGATGTCTGTCTCGGATCCCTCGGAGGCCAGCCCCTCGGTGTGGGAGTGCTCCCCCATGGACCACTGGCTGAGGGTGGTGATGGTGCCGCCCTTGGACTCCTCTGGGCCAGTCTGGGGTTAGGTGCTCTCAGGGCTGCTGCCAGGGGGTGGCCTGCAGGTGCCGGAGGTCACTGGGCACTATTCCTGGGGGTCCGGGGCCCCGGAGCTCATGTCTACCAGGCGGGTGGTAAGGGGAGGGGGTACTTCGGCCCATACCCTGCCCTGGTCCACTGTGCTGCCCATGAGCCGTGGGGTGACTATGGACTCCTTCATATGTAGGATGTGGTCCAGGGCATCGTAGAAGGGGGCGGTCCGGGCCCTGTGTCCGGACCGCCTATTTTTGTCCCAGATGGCCTTGTACTCAAGAAGGCACTCAAGCAATCCATGAAGGAGAAGAGCGGGCCAGAGGGGGCCCAGGGACACAGCCGGAGCAGCAGTACACAGGGGCGGTGGCCTTGCAGCAGCAAGGCAGGGACAGCAGGGTTGTGGAAGGCACCGGGGTCCGTCCCATGGGCAGGTGCCAAAGCCCACACGGCCCAAGACACGGGGGGCCAGGGAGGAACCCAGTGACTCACAGGCAGTCATTGGGGGCAGCGAGGGGCCCAGGCCCTGGGTGCCCGGCCCGATGAACCAGGTGGGGCCAATGGATCATGCCCCGGCGGTATCCCAGCTCTGACATGTGGTGGGCGATCAGGTAGTAAGCCTCGAAGGGGTCATGCACTGACAGCCCCAACTGGACATCCGGACGGGACCAGACCCGCCCCAGTGCCGACAGCTCTGCCGCGGAAGGCTCCATTACACAGCAGGCTGCAGCAGGGGGCCAATGAAGATGCCCCAGCCCCAGAAGCCGGTGATAAACAGCCACACGGGTGCACTGGTACCCACGCGCCCCGTGCACGCTCCCAAAGTAGGACACAGCCAAGGCAGGGCCCCCATCCGCAAGGCACTGTGAGAAGGCTGCCAGGCTGCACACCCACAGCGCACTCACGGTCTCCGGCCTGGACCAGGGCACATGCGAACACCTATTCACGGGCATGCGCCCTTCAGGGAACCGGACCAGCCCCAGGGTCTCGGCATGGAGCCGGCAGTCCTGGGCGCTCACATCCTGGCCCAGGTAGTGGAGTCCGGAGCTCAGGCTCACGAAGGCAGAGGAGAGGCTGTCCAGGTGGCCCAGGAGCAGCTGCATGGCTGGGCTACACCACAGGTCACACAGGGACATGGTCTCAGTGTAGCTCCAGATACGGGGGGCCCCATGGGGCACGTGAAGCGGGAGCCCCGTGAATGGACATGCAGCCATGGTCCAGGCGCCCGGGGAGAGTGGCAAGGAGCTCCTGGGGCCTCGGACACCTTACAGGGCCGAGGGGCCTCCCGGGGGTCCCAAGAACAGGGAAGGCGAACAGGGACTGCAACATTGTAGCACAACAGAGTGAGGCATGGGGTGCAGACCGAGCACAGCTGCACAACACAGGAGCTCCCACATACCAACTAATCAGCTCTCCAAGGCCAAGGTGGCGACAACACCAAGGGGGGGGGGTTGTTTTTGGGAGATCGCTTCCAGGCACCCGAGGACCGGGCGGTGGAGAGCGCTCAGGAAGGGGGGGGTTCCTACCACCCCGCCCCACCCCCAGGGGAACCTCTGCACGGCCCCTGCATGCTCACGCGTGCCCCAACCCCCTGACTCCCACATACACGGACTGGAGCCACTGTATCTTACACACCTTTAATAATAACCATGTGCACAATGTCACCCACTCCCTCATACCAGTTAGTGCCCCTCCACCCCCACCACCACCCCCTATGCTGCCCTACCCCTCCTAACCCTCCCCCCCATCCCCGCCGGCCCCTGGGACGGCCCCGAGCTCGGCCAGTCAGGGCCATCGAGCTCAGAGACCTCACCTCCCCCCCGCTGTTATTGCTGCTGGAGGTGTCCTGGGCCACTTCCTGTTCCTGGTCAGGCGGCCCTGGTAGGGTGGGCAGGGGGGTGAGGAACCGGACCCCCCCCTGGAGCCTGCACCCCCGGAGGCCTGCAGGCATAGGGAGGTGGATGCGTGGCCCCGGGGGGCATGGGGGTGTCTGGGGGTCCAGGGCAGGGTGCAGGGGTGCGGAGGGGTCCCCCATGGGTGCCTGGGTGGGCACCGTGCCCAGGGCCCCCCCTGCCATGGCATAGGCACACAGCGTGCCAGCATGCAGGAGGAGGGAGGTCCCGATGTCGTGGGATCAGTCCAACTTCTGTGAGTGCTCCCGCGTCATGGCCTGGATGTCCTGCCTCAGGCCCGCGATCAGCTCATCCTGCCTGCTGCATTCCCTGCGCTCCTGGCACCGCTCCATGCACACCTCGGCCTGGAGCCGCCTGTCCCGCTCCTCTGCCCGCTGCAGGGACCGCTCCAAGCCCGCCTCCATCCAGGCCACGGCCACCAGGAGCCTCTCTCCCTGTTCCTCCGAGGAGTGGACTATGGCCTCCGCCTGCTCCTCCCTGCGCCTGCGGATCCGTGCCTGGTACTCCCTCGTGCGCTTGGCTGGGGGCACGGGCCCTAGGCCACCTGGCTGCTGGGGTTGCCCTGTGGGTAGAAGAGGTTGGTCTTAAGCAAGCCGTGTGCCCCTGGCTGCGGGCCCGCACAGCCCAGGGGTTCCACAGCCCTGCACCAGGGGGACCCAGCCCCTCTGCCCCCATGAACCCCTCCCATGTACCCCCCTCCCGGTGCCCAGGTACCCCTCCCGGGCCCCCCATGCAGAGCCGGCTGCCTCACCTGCTCCCTCGGACGGCTGGGCAGCCTCCTCGGGGGCTGTCCCCTGTCCCACCTGGATGCTGTGCAGGGGCGGTCTGTGGCCTATGGGCGAAGGGGGGGGTAATATCAGTGTGGTGGGGTGCTGTCGGGCGTCCTGTGGCAGGGCCCCCCCCCGGCCTTCATGGGTGCCCCGGGTCTCTGGCTGGGCCCCCCGGCCTATGCACCCCCCCAAGTGATCGCGGCTGCATGGGCACAAGGCCCCTCCCCCCTGGGGTGGGTACTCACCATCGGTGTCTTCCGCGGGGTCATCCGAGTCCAGGCCCACGGTGTGGGGGCGCTCCCCCGGGGAGCCCCGGCTGTGCGTGGTTCAGGTCCCGGTCTCAGAGTCGCCCTGGCCAGCCTGGCCCGTGTCAGACTCTGGGCTGCTGTCTGGGGGGGGCTGTAGGACACGGAGCACCCCGGCTGGTCTTCCGGTGGGTCTGGGGCCCTGGGACCAGTGTCTACCGGGGGGGCGGCGAGGGGAGGGGATACCTCCAGGCGTTCCCTGCCCTGCTCCACATCACTTCCCACAAGGCGAGGGGCCACTATGGACCCCTTCATGTGCAGGAAGCGGTCCAGGGCATCGTAGTACGGGACAGTCCGGGCTCCGTGCCTGGACCTCCGGTTATTGTCCCTGATTGCCTTGTACCCCCTCCGCAGCTCTTTCGCCTTCGACCTGCACTGAGCCACTGTGCAGGTGCTCAGGACGAGGGATTTAGCTCAATTGCTAAAACTTAGTTTTAAGCTTCTCAGTTGTGGGTGATTTACAACTTGCTCGTGCAGAATATTATGAGCTAATTCATTTACACAAACAATAAAAACGCGGGGGAAGCAAGTTGTGTTTTTCATCTCTTGTGAGTGCAGATTAAGGGTGGTTTATATAATAGGATAGAGAGTAGTATGAAAAATATTTAAAACAATACAACACATATGAATATAAAATATATACAGTTCTCATTAAAATCACTCTCCATTATCCTATACTCACCTGCAAATGGTCAGGCCAAAAAGAAAAGGTATTAGATTGTCTCCAGAAAATGCTCAGGCTTTGGTGACTCCCTAGGGGAAGAGTGTTCCAAAGCTGTAGAGTAGCCACTGAAAACACCTCACCGGTAAGAGTGTGCAGAAGGCACCCCATTCATTTTTGTTTTTGTTTACAAAAAAACCTTTGTCTTCAGGGATTTTTTTTTTTTAAATAACCCTGCCATTTTTGTTTTTATTTCATTTTTGAATTAATAAAAAAAAATCACCACACATGCACAAAATGGCCACTGGGGCCATTCTGTACATGCACAACACTTTACCAAAATGGCACCAATGCTATTTTGGAAAAGGATTCATGTAAAAATAGTCTAGAAGCTATTTTGTGCATACACAGTGATTTTAAAACTTTTTTTTTATTTTTTCAAAAAGAAAAGAATCACAATGTATGTACAATTGGTCACTGGGGCCATTTTTCCCATGCACACCCTTTCCAAAATGGAACCGGCAACATCGGCACCATTTTGGAAAAGAGCAACTGGTCTGCACATGAGTAGAACAGCTACCCTTTTCCAAAATGGTGCTGATACTGTTGGACATACATGTGCAGAAATGCCCCAATGGCCATTTGTGCATGCACAGGGTTTATTTGATATAATTTAATTTTAATTTTTTTATTTTATTATGAATGAAAATGAATGAAAGCAAACAGCAATCCTTTGCTTATTCATCCATTTTTGTATGCTTTTTTACGAAAACTAACGGGAGTCCGTTTGTTTTTGTAAATAAAAGAGCAATGCAAATGCACACCCTTACTCACGTTTCTCCCTTGTCATATGGGACTGATGTAGTGATCAATCTTGCAAAGAGGTGTACGTACCTGACTGGCCTTAGGGATTGCAATGGTTTTTGTTTCTCTGTAGATATGGCCTAACTTAGCCTGATGGGTCCACCATGGCTGGGGGCCCTAGCCAGCTGCCTTGTTGCTTCCTGTTGAAACCTGCTCTGCACACTTGCCCATTTGCTCATTCAAATTCTTGATGAACTAAATGGTAACTAAATTGTATGGACACTGTAGGCAAGTGTTGCCTTTTAAAGAGCAAGCAACATAAATCCTTTTAAATAATAAAGACGTGGGGAAATGAAAAATCTTGTGGGAATAGGTTGTGCCTGTAAATAGTCAAACAGTAAGGATGGGGAAGAGCAGTAAAAAATGACTTGTCTGTTCTCTAGAAATCCAGGGATGCATTCAATTTTATGCTGCAATGTGAAGGGACACCAAGCTTTGGGATGGGGTGGGGGAAGGAGGGGGAAACATGATACTTAAACATTTGTGTGCTTGTGTGTAAGGAAAATTGCATTATAAATTACAAATTTTAATTGTTATTAACTTCAAAAAGCAATGAAGGCAATAACGGCTTAACAAGTCACATAAACTGAGTGCCTGCATTTTAAAAGAAAGTAGATATGTACAGGTCTGTGATAGGCCCTGATATCATTTAATCTGGCCCTGTTTTAAAATGGCAATTTACAGAACCGTAGACTCTGGAGAAGTTTTACACTACTCCAGTTCCAGATGACCAAAACTGCGGTGGTGGAAGGACGTTACAAGACATTACAAGAGGGTAAAATATGAGCTACGAGTATGCAACTGCCCCATGGGTGGTGGTGGAAGATATTGCTCATTTTCTGTTATCCTGTCCCTTTTACAATATCCTTAGGGAGGTTTGGCTCCAGCCGTTTATGCCTGGGTTATTACGTTTGGGGCCAGACCAGGGGTATAAGGAGCTACTCATTCGTCAAGATAAAGAGGATGTGGTGGCTATTGTGTCTTATGCTTTATTAGCCTCACAGAAGAGAAACCTGATTAGGGGGGCTTTATAGGGGAGATGTTCTGCTATTAAAGCCCTGTCAAAGTAAGGTAACTAGTTAAGAAATAGCTGACCCAACTGCAGCCCTTGGTTGTCTTGGTAAGGTTGGTATTGTAACATCTGGAAGGAATATTAAGCCCAAGATGTTCTAAGATTTTAGTGATGTGGGGATTTATTGCCCTGTAAAACCAGAGATGTGTTCTATGGATAAGGCCCAGGGATAAGGTAAAACCAAGGAATTGGAGACATCTATTCCATGGGCAGAATATGTAGAATAATAAGAGCATGTAAAATGGTCGATATGGCCGATCTGATATATTTCGGATACTGTAAAGTTTGGCTATGTATATGGCATATGGTTTTATTTTATAATGTTGTTTTCTTCCTTTAGGCTGTTTTGGTCCATTATTATATGGTCGGAATATTTGTTTTGTTTGTTGCTTGTGGATTGTATGTTTTGTTTGTATTTTTGTTTGTCGGCCGTGGCGAAAGCTGGCCGTGGCGAAAGCCTGTGCCTTAATTAAATAAATAATAAAATGGCAAACATTTTAAAATGCTTCTGTTTCTTAGATAAAGTTTGGGGAGGCAATAATGCAATGAGTCTGATCCAAAGCTGATTGAAGTCACTTCAAAATTTCCACTCGCTTTAGGCCCCTATTCACATGGGCCCAGGAGGAGCCACAGTGTGTGGGGGAGAATGGATGGAGACTGAGGTAGGTGTGCAGTACGTGTGCATTCAGTCACACAGATGTACACCCATCTCCATTAATTTCCACCGATCTCCAAGCATGGAGGCACCTCCATTTTTTCCAGTTGCCTCCATGCATAGGCGATCAGTGGAGATGGGTGGAGCACAGGAGCACACCCACCCACCCACCCATCCCCACTGGTGGTCGCACGGAGCCCCCCCTCCACTCGCCCAACCAGTCATACACATGAGCAAGAGTGGGGGGGGTCTCATGTGAAAAAGGTGTTAATGTCCTTTGATCATGTCCTGTGAGTGCTGAAAGCCTTCTGTATCTGTTGTGAAATTAAAATATTCTGTGGATGTTAACAAACTATAGATAGATAGATAGATAGATAGATAGATAGATAGATAGATAGATAGATAGATAGATAATGTCACGGTTGTGGCACTATAATTAAGGTGGTAGAAAACTCTCATTGAACAGTGCCTATGCTGTTCAATGGAGTCAGTAGAGCAAAAACATCTGGTTGGTGACCATTCTAGCTTTCCTCCAGAAACACATGTGTTCTGTGATTACAAACAATGAAGGGAAATCCAGGGGCGGGGTGGGGACTGAAGGGGGGGGGTCCCCATCCCATCCCTCACCCACCTCTGCCTGCTAGTAGTGTAGCAGCAGCAGCAGTGGGATACCTGGACACCAATCGGTAGGGGTGGGAATATCAGTATTGGATAAATCTGATACACCTGATAATCAGGTATATCGGATTAATCTGATAATCCGATAATCACCGGTATCGGCATACTGGATTTTTAACACTGGCCGCTTTACCGGTTTTTTTACATCACAGCCATTAAAGTAAATGGCAGCAAAGTAAAAAAACTGGTGAAGTGGCCAATATTAAAAATCCGGTATGCTGATACCGGTAAATCCGATACCAGGGAGATCCGATACCGATAAATCCGGTATCCGGTATTCTCCCTGGTGTCCCATCCCTGTCAATCGGACTTGGAGATAAAGCTGTTTTTTTACAAACAATCCCTCCCCATGTGAGTGATCAGAAGGTTGTTGACTTGTAAAGGAGGTTATTCGAGATGGCTCCTAACATTCTCTCAACTGGGGTGTGCATGTTCACCATATTCAAATAACAGATCATATGATGGTCTCAAGCTCCTCTAGTATAAAAAGCACTCTTCCCCTCACAATCACAGTTCCTTCCAAACCTTTCTAGCAATATAAGAAAAAAAATTCCATACAGGGCTGGAAGGGTGGGTGTTTTGAGAATGTTAGGTGCCATCTCGAAGAACCTTGTTTACAAGGCATAAACCGTTTGTTCTTCTTCAAGTGGCTCCTCACAGGCTGTTTTTACAGGGCTCCACTGGGTGGTGGGTCTGTGAGCGCACTGGTGCATTGGAGGGGCATGCACACTGCCGCACACACATCCCCATTCACCCTCCCTCATCCGCACTGACGGAGCTACCGTCGTTTTCCCCATTTTCTCCATGCATGAGGATGAGTTGGGGGGGGAGTGGGGATGCATGTTAGGTGGGCACACACATGAACCCCCACTCACTATGGGTGCTTAAGCAGCATTGCTCACACAAGACTCCCCCACCCATGAACACGCAGAAATCCGCATGTTCATGGGTGGGAGAGACCCGTGTAAAAAGGGCCACATTCTCACAACTGTCTTACTTATACTATCTTAGGTAGGAATTTAGGATGTAAAGCAATATCTATTTTACCTTGGAAAATCTGCAAATATGGTTTTGACATTATCATGGCTGCTATTTCACTAACTCTTCTTAATGAAGTTATTGCAAACAGGAATACTGTCTTTAAACCCGCACCCCATTACCAGTACATTTGTGCCCCAATATAATCAATTCATACTGCCCCAGGGACTCAAATGAAATGGTTATGGGTGGGGGGCAGCGTGAATTGATTATATGGGGCAGCGGCACAAATGAACTGGTTATGGGGTGTGGGCAGCATGAATTGATTATGGGGCACAACCAAACTGGTTATATGCATGTCTCTTTTCATGGCATAATGCACTTAATAGGCTGGCTGCATTTTGGGTGTCGTGTGTTTGATATCAGCACCCCCAGGCCCGCTGAGCTTGGCAGCAGCCATAGGCCTGCTGGTGGGACACAAGGAGGGGTTCCCATCTTGGCCAGGGGACCATTGCATGCTAGATGCACCCCTGGTCTAGTGTGCATAACTGATCAGTTTGAATGAGTGTGTGAGGTGAGAGTATGTGTGTACTGTGTCTGAATGATTGTGTGTGTGATCGGTTAGAATGAGTGTGTGTGAGAGGTGAGAGCATGTGTGTGAATGAGAGTCTGACCTCTTTTACACGAGATGCACCCATGCAGTGACATGGGTGGGTGCGTCTCATATGAAAGCAGTTGCTTGTGCGCTCCTGTATAACACACATCACCCCCCATCACTCCTGCACAGAGAAATCTGTGAAAAAACAGATTGCTTCATGTGGGGGGTGTGGGGGGATGGGTGAGCACCTGTGTGCACCTGCAATGTTCTTCTGTCTGGGGCCAACTTATGCATTAAGAAAACTATTAAGTTTCAACTGAATTGCAAATTACCTAGACAAAAAAGTCTTCTGTTTAAGAAACTTGTTAAGGTGGCATTACAAATTATACTGAAACATTAACATGACAGTAAATTGTATGTTAAGGCAACAGAAGAGCCCACACCAGGTTGCTGTCCACCTGCCCATTTATTAGGTGTTTTTCCCCCAAGCCATGCTACTGCCCACCTGACACACAGCTATCACTTAAATGAAGTCTAATGTTCACCCACATGTCTGCGTCCCATCAGTTAGGTTGTGTACAGTGCCCATAAAGGTCTACCGGCACCATAGAGTTTCAGTCAAAAATCCTAGAGTGTCCAAGGAGCGACCGCGTCTTGCCCCTTTCTCAGCATTCGCTCTCACTTGTGCCATCAGTGTGGGCTGCCTGCAAGCATATGAAATACATGCAGGGGACTACCCATTTATTAATCTGGACAAGCTACACATGTGAGTGAGGACTGAATGGGGGCTTCACAGACCAAACACGGACTCCAGCGGGCTACTATGCTGTCTCATTTGAAAACAGCCTATAAAGAATATTCAGACCACTCCGTCCAAGGTTTTCTGAGGGACTGCAAAGTGTGTGATCCTCACCTAGATACCAAGCTTGTTGTCTCCTTGGTGTTCCATCTCCTTGTGATCCAGAAATATAGGACTGCATGGTGGTATCACTCCTATTTATCTATCTATCTAAATTAATTCATTTTGTGTACAGTGTATCTTATCTATGATGAGCAGGCAGTAAGGAGAAAACAGCAATCACTCAGTCTCTTATGTAAAAGATATAGATCACTGGGCTTAATGCTATGGCCTTTTAAAAGATTTTCTGGAGTTAATGTGCATTGAGGCTTGTACAATAGGTTACCTTAGGATCAAATATAATATAGACAGCACCTGGGTATTCACCAACTGGGGAATTACTTGATGGTAAAATTTAATAGGGATTAAACTAATATGATTCCATTAAAAATAACATGCTTTTATAAAAATGACTGAAAAAATCACCCACAAAACAGAATACAGAAAAATATACTCACTATATGATTTCTTCAGAATTCCTTTCCACAAAATTCTTCAGAAGGGATATAATTCTCTATTAAATTTGAGAGGGTGGTTCAATGGGTGATTTCAGACGTTACGGGCGGGCGGTTCACCACAGTGGATCCCCAGTGGGGGTGAACAAAACAACCACTCCCCGGGGCAAATAAAAGCCCCAAACAAACAGGACGGGACCGGGACCATGACCGGGAATCGGGCTGACAGATCATGGATCAGGGCAGCGCAACAGACATGATGCTGATCCCCAGCCGTGGTCAAAACTCCCAGAAGCCACCGGGCAGGGGCGGGACCCAGACATGGCTGCATGAGGGCAAATGAAGCCAAAAGGCACACAAGGGAACGCCCACACAAGGGAAATGGGAAGGGAGGGGTGAAGAGGGAGTAGAGGCTGACAGGTACCACACACAGCAGGCACACAGACAGCGGAGCCACAGCAGAACACACAACATGACCACACGACCAGGCACACACACACACACACACGCGCACACACACAAGGGAAAGGTCAGGAAGTGGGGCAGGGGTGCCCAGAAAAAACACAAGGAACAACGAGAGCAGGGGGGACACGGAAGAGGGGGGGAACTGCAAAGGGGCAGGACAGGACACAGGCAGCAGCAACCCCCACCCCCACAGCAGCACAGTCCACATAGGCACCCCCACAGCAACACAGGCAGTCTTGGAAAGGGGGGTCAGGACCCCGGGACCAAGGCACGATGGGGGCCCGCAATGCACAGCAAGCCGGGCGGAGACGGTCCAGGAGGAAAACGGTGGCCCCACAGTCACAGAGGGGCAGATGGAGGGCAGCCAGGACAGGCGGAGCTGTGCTGCAGGTCCAATGACATGCACCCCCCCAGTGGAAGCACCGTGGCCCAGTCTGGGGGCGCCCTAACCCCCAGGTCACACAAGCACCCAAGAGGGGTGGGGGCATGCAGCAGGTGGCAGCGCCGGCAGGTGCGGACAGGTAGCTGGACACAGGCGGGTTGGAGAGGCCACACAGGGCGCCGCACCAAGGCACTAGGGAGGGCAACCGCAGAGGGGGGCCAAGGGGTGCAGGCATACCGGGGGGGGGCGGAGGGCGCCCAGAGCCACAGGCAGGGGCAGCAGCACCCCGTGAAGTAGGCTGGAAAACACCATGGCAGAGACATCAGGGTGGGAGCAGCAAGCTGGGACCAGGCCCACCCGGACCGGGGTGGGAACCCACATGGGGGCAGGACACTGGGGGGGCCAGGAGGAGCACAGGGAGTCACAGGCTGCTGCTGGGGGCCACTGCGGGCCCAGGGCCCGGGTGCCCCACCCAGTGAACCAGGTGGGGCCAATGGATCAAGCCAAGGCAGTACCCCAGCATGGACATATGGTGCATGATCAGGTAGTACGCCTCGAAGGGATCATGCATGGAGAGAGCCAACTGGATGTCCACACGGGACCACCCCCTAAAAGGGCCGACATCTCCACCGTGGAAGGCTCCGGCACACAGCAGGCAGAAGAAGGCGGCCAAGGAAGATGTCCCAGCTCCAGCAGCCGGTGGTACACTGCCCCACGGGTGCGCTGGTACCCACGTGCCCTGTGAACACAGGCAAAGTAGGACACGGCCAAGGCAGGGCCACCCTCAGCAATGCACACCGTGTAGGTGCTCAGACCGCACACAACCAGCACAGAAACGGTCTCAGCCCCGGACCAGGGCACATGCGAACACCGCTTGTCTGGGATGCGCCCCTCAGGGAAGCGAACCTGCCCCAGGGTCTCTGTATGCAGCCGGCAACATTAGACTGGACAGAATCACTGTATCACGAGTGCTCGCCTCATAGCCGAAGTAGCGAAGTCCAGAGCTTAAGCTCTCAAAGGCACCCGCATGGCTGCCCGGGGCGCCCAGGAGCAGCTGCACGGCTGGGGTATGCCACAGGTCGTAAAGAGACATGGTCTCGTGGAAGGTCCAGATATGGGGGGGCCCATGGGGGCCAGGGAGCGGAAGCCCCGTGGACGGGCAACCAGCCATGGTCTGGCACGACAGGGAGAATAACAGAGAGGCCTGGGGGGCACACACACGCCCTCCAGGGCCAGAGGGGCCTCCGACGGGTCCCAAGGCCAGGGACAGCGGCCGTGGACCACAACATTGCAGCACAACAGAGCGAGGCATGGGGTGCAGACACAGCACAGCTGCAGAAAACAATAGCGCTCACACTATCCGGCTAATCACTACTCCAAGGCCATACTGTAGCAAACAGTGGGGGGAGGGGGCTGGGTGGCAGTGGAGATGGCTGATGGAATGCAGATGTCAAGGGAGCATGCAGACCCACGCGCCCATTCAGGGGCGAGGCCAGGTGCCCTGCCTGCCGGTGCACCCAATTGCACGCACGCATACCCCGCCCCCCCCTTGGGGGGGTACGGCCACCTAAGGGCCTGGCCCCGGGACATCCCTGCCATAAGAGGCCCTGTATAACTGCTCACGTCCCCCCCTTGGGCCCCACCACCATGGAGCGGGACAGAGCAGCTGCCTATTGGATGTACCTTGCGCTCGCAGCCGAATGGTTCCATGACCACACTGAGCAGCTGTGCCTCCTGACCACTGAGGTGCAACTGGCCATCCAGTTGTGGGTTGCCCTGGCCCAGATATCTGCAAGGGACGTCCGGGCCCACCACGGGCACAGGAGAGCCCGTGCTCGGCTCAGGGTGCAGAGAATCTCTGGGGCGGATTGGCAGGCTGCGAGCCGGAGCCAGACCCAATCCGAAGTGCTCCTGGGGGCTGCCAGGCGCCTCCTCTGGGCAAGAGAGACCATGCACCGGGCAGCCCTGATCACTATGCCCATATCCAGATGCCTATGGGTCGCAGAGCGCCCACAGACATGGTGGGCTAGGGCGTTGGCCCACTGGGAAGAACCAGAGTGGAGGGCACACTTTAGGATGAGCAAGAGCACCCTGCTCCGCCTTGCGGAGCTCCTCACACCCTGGCTGGAGTGGCAGCACACCTCCATGCGGGACCCCATCCCCATGGTCCAGCGGGTGGCAATAGGGGTCTGGGCCCTCGCTACGCCCAACTCCTGCCGGTCCGTGTCCCAGCACTTTGCGGTGGGGCTCAGCACTGTCGCTTGTATCCTCTGGGATGTGTGCGAGGCGGTGGAGGGCGTGCTCCTGGACAGAACGATCCAGCTAGTTGACCAGGGGGCCGTGATGGCGTGGTTTGCGGCCGTAGGCTTCCCCAACTGCATGGGAGCCGTGGACGGCACCCACATAGAGATACTCCACCCAGCCGCCGGTGAGGCCCTGGAGTATGTGAACAGGCACGGTTACTACTCGCTGCAACTGCAGGAGGTGGTGGATCACCGGGACCAGTTCATAGACATCTACACAGCCGCAGTCACGACACCAGGATCATGACCATCTCACCCTTCTATGGCCGGATGTTCCAGGGGGACTTCGCAGACATGGGCATGGGCTGGATTGAGGGGGTCCCGATGCCCCCCTGTATTCTGGGGGACCCTGCCTACCCCATCTCCTGCTGGTTGATGAAGGTTTACCCTGTACCGAAGACCCCTGTGGAGGTGCTATACAATACCCGCCTGTGTTCCAGCTGGACCGTGGTGGAGCGTGCCTTCGGGGCCCTCAAGCAGCGCTGGAGGAGTGTAGCTGGGCGCCTGGATTACACCGTCTCGACTTCGGCCCTGGTGATCGGTGCCTGCTGCATGCTCCACAATATCTGCAAAACTGAGGGGGCAGTCCTGGAGTAACCTGAGCCCCACCGGCCCCCCGGCTCCATGCCCCTGTACGTGAACGCTGAGAACCCCAGGGAGTACTGTTACGCCAAACGGATCCGGGATGCCCTGGCAATTGCCCGGGGGGCCCAGTTGTGAGTGACTACCCCCCTGGGTCCCCACCCGTGGTTACGTGGCCATGCCCCTGCACAGGTGGGCCCCCACTCCTGTCTCCCACAAATGGGATCGTGAGCCATACTAGTGACTGCAGCCTTTATTCACCCCAAGTGCACACATTCACCCGGTCCCTCCAACCCTGTGTTGCCCTGTCCCCTACAGTGGCACCCATCATGTTGCACTCCCCCTCCCCCCTTCCCCCCAACCCCCCACGCTTCCTTGGCCATCCCTGTGAGCGCCCACTGGGGCCCATGGAGCTCTGTGAGCTCTCCTCCACACCGCTGTCCATGTTCCCTGCATTGTCCTGTGCTGCCTCCTGGTTCAGCGGGGGGGGCAGTGGGGGAGGAGAGGGAGGCCAGGGACCTGGCTGGTGCCCTGGGAGGCTGCACCCTCCGGAGTTCCGGGGGCACCGGGAGGCAGATGCACGACCTCTGAGGGTGTGGGGGTGGCTGGGGCACCTGGGCGGGGGGCGGGGCCTCCAAGAGTCCCGGCATTGGGACCTGGGAAGGCAGGGTGCCGGGGGTGCGCCTGCTATCACATAGGCACACATCGTGCCGGCGTGCAGGAGCAGGGAGGTCCCAATATCATGAGACGTGTCCATTTTGGCTGTGTGCTCCCACACCATCCCGGTGATGGCCTGCTCCAGCCTCCCAAGTGCCTCCACCTGCCTGCTGGTTTCCCGGCACTCCCGCCTCTGGTCCAGGTGCACCTCAGCCTGGAGCCTCTGGTCCCTTGCCTTGGCCCACTCCAGGGACTGCTCGATGGCCGCCTCTATGCGGGACATGGCCTCGATCATCCTCTACCCCTTTTCCGCCATGTTCTAGATGATCTCCTGCGCCTGTTCCTCCCTCCGCCTGTGGACCTGTGCCTGGTACTTCCGCATGTGCTGCGCTGGGGCCATGGGCCCAGGGGATGCCGGCTGCCGGGGTTGCCCTGTGGGTATGGGAGGGTGAGTCCGATCCTGCCCCTGCCCCTGTCCCCTGCCCGGGATGTGGCAGGGGCCCCTCGGGCCCCCGGGTGTCTCTCCCAGGCCCTCCTCACCCCATGAGCCCGGCCCCTCCCATCCCCTCCGCCTGCCTGGGGACCCCCTCCCTGCACCCTGGGGTGCCCTCCCTACTGCCCCGCCTGCCTCACCTGGTTCCTGCACCTGCTGGCTGGAATCCTCGGCAGCTGCTGGCTCCATCTCCTGGGTCCATTCCCGGGGTGTTCCGTGTCCCGCAGGCGAGGGAGGGGGCTGTGGGTGTTGGGGTGCGCATTTGGGGGACCTGGGAATGGGCCCCCTCCCGCCTTGCTGGTGGGGGCTGAGGCTCAGGCTGGGGTGTCCCCTGCCCCCTCCACCCCCCCTGGCCCTTGCCCCCCTGGGCATGGTCCCTCCCCTCTCTGCGTCACCCACTTACCCTCAATGTCTGTCTCGGATCCCTCGGAGGCCAGCCCCTCAGTGTGGGAGTGCTCCCCCATGGACCACTGGCTGAGGGTGGTGATGGTGCCGCCCTTGGACTCCGCTGGCCAGCCTGGTGGTGGGTGCTCTCAGGACTGCTGCTGGGGGTGGCCTACAGGTGCCGGAGGTCACTGGGCACTATTCCTGGGGGTCCGGGGCCCCGGAGCTCGTGTCTACCAGGCGGGCGGCGAGGGGAGGGGGTACCTCGGCCCGTACCCTGCCCTGGTTTACTGCGCTGCCCATGAGCCATGGGGCGACTATGGACCCCTTCATATGTAGGATGTGGTCCAGGGCATCGTAGAAGGGGGCGGTCGGGGCCCCGTGTCCGGACAGCCTATTATTGTCCCGGATGGCCTTGTACCCCCTCTTCAGCTTCTTGGCCTTTGAGCGGCACTGTGCCGCTGTGTGCTGGTGCCCCGCTGCCTCCATATCCCGCACTATGTCCTGGTAGACATGCTCATTGCGCTGGTTGAGGGCGAACTCCAGCTGGTACTCCAGGGTCCCCCATATCCTGATGAAGTCCCTGGTCTCCTGGAGGCCCCACTGGCCCCCTCGGTGGTGCGCCTTCCTCCGCCGTCCCCACAGCGGGTCATCCTCCTCCTCGTCCACCAGCTCCGGCTCCACCTCCACCCGAGCAGGCCCAGTGTCCTCCGGGGGCTCGTCCTCCCGGGCCGTTTTCCGTGTCTGTGGGGACAGTAGGTGGGGAGTGTTGGGTTGGGTGCAGGTGGGGCCCCCTCGCAGGGTGCCCCTGCCCCCCGCCTCCCTCCCGGTCTCCCAGGAATGCCCCGTCCCCCCGGCAGCCCCTGTGCCCCCTATTCCCCTCCCCTTTGTTCCCCTTACCCGTTTCCTGGGTGCCTCCTCCAGCCCTGGTTCAGTTGCTGTCCCCGGGGTGTCACATCCCACCTGCTGCTGTGGGTGTGGTCCCTGCCCCGCCTCCATGGGCAGCTCGCCCCCCTTCTCCCCCTCCTCTGCCTGTGCTCCCTCCACCTCCACCGCTGCCCCTGCCTCCTCTGCCTCCTTCTCCTCCGTCGCTCTCTCGCCTGCCGCTCTCATCCGCCTCCCTCCTAGCTCCATCCCACCATGCTTGCCTGCTATGGATTTCCCTTCAAATCTCCCTCCGGTGGTTGTGTTGTTGCTGGTTGCCTGGCAGTGACGTTGCATGCATTTTCCACGGCTGGGGCTCCTTTCCGTTGGTTCCACCCAGGGATTGGTGTCCAGACGTTACTTTTTGTTGTTTCCCAGTGGTGATTTCTTTGACCACGCTTTTTGGAATTTTGTGCCAGGGAGCCCGGGAAGCGTGGTTGAAATTGACTCCATGTGGGTATTGAGCATGATGAACATCTGGCGCACGCCGAACAGACGTTCAGGGCTCTTTGGCCCCGCCGCGGGATTGAGCGTGGTTCACTATGGTTGAGCGTGATCTCGTAACGTCTGAAAACACCCAATGACTATGGATATGTTATATCCTAAAAAGTGCTCCAAGGCTATTTTTTGTTAACTGAGGCTAGTGCTGGGTGAAGGTGTGTGTGTGTGTGTGTGTGTGTGTGTGTGTGTGTGTGTGTGTGTGTGCATGTGTTGTTTCAACTTAGGTCATTTAGAGGAAACTTTGAAAAAGCTATGCAGCTTTGTCAAAGCTAACACAAATTCATAAATTTATATTTATCAACTGAATTTGTGTATTTTCCTGAAACAAATGCCTACATTGTAGATTTAATTTGATTTGTTCTAAGTTTCACTGTTCTTGATCTGTTGGTGCAATTTTTTTTTAATTTTTTTTAAATCAACTATGAGAACATCTCCTAGGCCAAACTCAGTACTCCCTCAACTCCAAAGACTTCCACAACCTAAAACTAATTTCCAACAGAGTAATTTTTTCTAGTTTTCAATTGCAGGTTTCCTAAGAGTTGCTGTTTTTAGAAATGTTTTTCAGATAGCAGGATTCATGAAGACAATGTAATAAATGTTTGAGCTCTTAAATAATCACAGGAAGAAGAGATTAAAAGTTTCAACTTGAAAAATCAGCTAGTATAGTAATGAGAACTCAGGTATTTCATAATATGTTAACTTCTAATTGATTTTTCATGCTGAGATTTAAAAAAAAAATGAAAATAAAGAAGCAACATCCCAAATCCTCAGCAGGAAACAACACATCTGTAATTCATCTGGCAAAACAAACTGCTTATGTGGCTGAACAAACATGAAAACAAAAAGAGTTCCAATTCTGAAAGTGACCTTTACCCCCAGTTCCCTATACAAGGAATACATAGGGTAATTTCAGATGTTACAATCTGCCGTGCCACAACAGTGGATTCCCAATCGTGGTGAGCCAGATAACCCCATCCCGTGGTCCAGGAAAGCCCGAAACAGCCGTGATGGCAGTTGGACAATGGCAAGAAAATGGACAGCTGGACCACTGCCTGGGACAATGCAACAGATGTTATGCCGATTCTGGACCGTGGTCAGAACACCCAGAAGACACCGGGGTGGGGCGGGAGGCAGACATGGCTGACTGAGGGCAAAGGAAGACAAAAGCGTCAAAAGACAATGCCCACACAAGGGAGGTGGGAAGGGAGGGGGAGGAGGGAGAAGTGCGGCTGAGACGTCACACACAACAGCCAGAGGGAAGGCACGGACACAGCAGAACACAAAGCACACACACACAAGCCTGGGCGCAAACACACCCAAACAGGACAGGAAGGAATGGGGAAGCACACCTGGAAGGCCAACACACACAGCACCATGGACATGGGGGGGGGAGAGGGCCGGGCTAAGGAAGCAGAGGGGACCAAGCCGGGGACAGTCCAGGACATGGGGAAAGGCACCCAGAACCCCACTGACAGCACAGGCTGCATGTGACTCCCAACAGCAACACAGGAAACCCAAGTCACAGGAGTCTTCATGGGGATAGAGCACCGTCACAGGGGGAGGGCAAACCAGCTGGGAAAGGCACTGGAGCAGTCCGAGGCAGGTTCAGATGCCAGGGATCCCCTGCGCTGATGCAAAGGCACGACCGGTGATGGAGGTGAGCTGGAAATGGCATGCAGCACTAGGGGTGGGACATGACGTCAAATACCGGCTACCGGATTTACCGGTAACCGGATTCAAAAAAACCGGATTGCTGGATTTGTACCGGTTTACCGGTACCGGATTTGTTCCATTGATTTCAATGGGGAACTGTCCCCATTGAAATCAATGTGGGGAAAAAAAAGAAACCTCCCACCTCCCCCTCCCAGACTGCGCGTGGAAGGGGGGCACCCCCCACCCACTTTGCCCAGCCTTGATTTAAAAAAAAAAAAAATTAACCTGAAGTCCCTACTAGTGCGCGCTCTGGGCCGCCGCCTGCGACCCGGAGCCTGCACCAGCAGGTACTAGGGTGATCCCTGGGGTGGGGGGTGGTTTAACACACATCCCACCCCAGGGATCACCCTACCTCCCCACCCAGGGATCACCTACCTTGCGCTCCAGTCAGCAGTGGCGGTGGTCCGACTCCGGCGGCTTCAGCGCTGGCTGTGACTGCCAGCTTCAGTGCTACTAGGCCTTCCGGGGAAACCCGGAAGTTCACCAGAAGGTCTAGTAGCACTGAAGTTGGCAGCCACAGCCAGTGCTGAAGCTGCCGGAGTCGGACCACCGCCACCTGGAGCGCAAGGTAGGCGATCCCTGGGTGGGGAGGTAGGTGATCCCTGGGGTGTGTGTGTGTGTGTTAAACCACCCCCACCCCAGGGATCACCCTAGTACAACCGAACCTACATACCTACCTGCTGGTGCAGGCTCTGGGTCGCCAGCAGTGACCCGGAGCCCGCACTAGCAGGGACTTCAGGGGAACATTTTATTTTTTTAAAGCCAGGCTGGGCAGGGTGGGTGGGGGGTGTCCCCCCTTCCACTTGTGCAGCCTGAACTGGGGAGGGAAAGTGTATGTGGGGGGGGTTGTGTTGTTTTTTACATTGCGGCCATTCATTTGAATGGCCACAATGTAAAAAATCTAGTACTGTGGGAATCCGGTAAATTACCCGGATTACCGAGTTTAATCCAATACTTCTGGTACACCAAATACCGGGCAGTATTAGATACCGGAAGAACCGGAAGTCCCACCCATATGCAGTACATGCAGTCCCCACGCCCCCCCCCCTTGGAGGAAGCCAGGAGGTGCAGTCCAGGGGCCCCAGGCCCACACAGTCATGGAGGCACCCGGGGGTGGGAGGACAGGTCATGGACATGGGTGAGCTGGCGGCCGGCCAGCCAAGGGATGACAACACCATGGGGAGATTCAGTAGTTGGGTCAGCAGCAGGAACCAGTCACAGGGGGGCCGGGCAGGAAGGGGATCACCACAGGCAGCGAAGGCCAGGGGATGACTGTGGAGAGGGCACAGGGACAAAGGTGAGGGGCACAGAGGCAACAGACTCTGCTAGAACAGCAGCAAGGCCGCAACAGCAAGGATTGAGTGGCCGGTGCCCTAAGCTGGCAGGAATGTGCAAGGAGCAAATGGAGGGGTTGTCATCTATGGCACCAAAAACACAAGGGGCCTCACAGCCATCTTCACGGGGTTGCAAAAGGGCTCAGGAGGGGTTGGCAAACCAGATGCACATAGTAGGGCCACTTAAGCATGCCCTGGGAGTAGCCCAGCCTTGCCATGTGGTGGGCAATGAGGTAGTAGGCCTCAAACGGATCTAATATGGTGAGCCCCACCTGAAAAATCAGAGTGGGACCACACAACAGCCTGTGCCACCACCTCCAGTACAGTGGGCTCTGACAAGATATAGTCAGCAGCAGGGAGATTCAACAGGCGGTGATACACTTCCCCATGCAACCGCTGGTATCCACAGGCCCTGTGGTTGCAGTCAAAGAATGAAACAGTCAGGGCAGGGGCCCCCTCCTCCAGACAGGTCGTGAACCCAGCCAGGCTACACACAGATAGGGCTGACACGGTCTCCTCCGGGGACCAAGCCACATGCGAGCACCTCATCTCTGGAACACATCCATCGGGAACGGGCCAGAGGCCCAGCGCCTCCGCATGGAGCCGGCACTTGCGAACGCTGGCCTCATGACCAAAGTAGTGAAGACCAGAGCTCAAACTTGCATAGGCACCAGAGAGGGTATCCGGGCAGCACATGAGCAGTTGCACGGCTGAGGTATGCCACAGGTCACAGGGCCATGGTCTCCTGGAAGGTCCAGCTATGGGGGGCGCCAGGCGATCTTGGGTGCAGGAGCCCAGGGACAGCACATCTGTCCATGGATGGCTCATGAGCCTCACCACTGACCTGCTCCACCTGGGCGCCCGCATCTAGGGGTGCCTGGCAAGGAATGCTGCAGCCACCCGGCACGCCCACCATGGGCACCGCCACTCCTAGACCCAGCTCAAGACCTTGTGGGTGGGTGGGGAATACCAATGGGCCCTGTGCCTCACCTGAGGGCGCTCAGCTGCACTTCGGGAAGCAGCCGGCTGACACCACTGGCTCCAGGTGGCCGTGGGACGAGCTGCCATGCTTGCCATGCCCATGCAAAGGTTGCCATGGGTCATGGACAAGGCACAGGAATGGTGGGCCGGGGCCCTGGCTCAGTGGGATGATGCAGTGTGGAGGGTACACTTCCGCATGGACAGGTGTTGCCTCTTGCGCCTTGCTGAGCTGTTGGCACCATGGCTGGAGTGGCAACGCACCCCCATGTGCTCCCCCATATCCATGGTCGAGAGCGTGGTCATAGCTACCTGGGCACTGGAAACACCTGATTGCTGCCAGTCTGTGGTGCAGCACTTCAGTGTGGGACTGAGAACCATCATGGGCATCCTCCAGGACTTCTGCAAGGCCATGGAGGGCGTGCTACTGGACCAGGCAATCCAGCTCGTGGACCAGGAGGCCGTGATGGCTGGCTTTGAGGCTGGTGCCTTCCCCAACTGTTTGGGTGTGATGGGTGGCACCCACGTTTAGATCCTATGCCCCTCCAATGGAGAGACTGCGGAATACATCAACCGGCACGGGTACCATTCCCTGAAGCTCCAGGCAGTTGTGAACCACAGGGGCTGGTTCATAGACATCTTCACCGGCTACTCTGGCCACAGTCACGATGCCCGGATCCTGACCATCTCACCCTTCTTTGCCCAGATGTATCAGGGGGACTTTGCTAACTTGAGGATGTCCAGGATCGAGGGGGTGTTTATGCCCCCCTGAATTCTGGGAGCCCCAGTATGTCCCCTCCTCCGCTGTCTCATGAAGGCGTACCCAGTCCCCAGGAACCCAGTGGAGGTACTCTTCAACTCCCAGCTATGCGTCTCGAGGACAGTGGTTGAGACTGAGAGGCCCTTTGGTGTCCTCAAGCAGCACTGGAGGTGCCTTGCAGGTTGGCTTGACTTCACTGTGGAGACCTCAGCCCTCGTGATCAGTGCCTGCTTTGTCTTGCATAACATACGTGAGACCGATGGGGCAGCCTTGGCATTCCCCATGCCCCAGGACCCGTGCCGCTGTATGTGAATGCGGAGAACCTGAGGGAGTACCACTATGCCTATCAGATCTGCGCTGCTCTGGCAAGGCGTATCACCAGTGATGCCAGGGCCTGAGCATGCTGGGCATACCCTCGGCCAGCCCCATCTGTCATCGCGCCTTACCCAAGGTGATTCCCCCAGCCTCTTTCCAAAGCAGATTGTCCCACAATAAAAGTTTGGGTACACCCGTGTGTTTATTTTACATCATGTGCCCCCTGTCACTCCCTCCCCCCTGCTGCTCCCTGACTCGTCCTATCTCTCCTCCCACGTCCCTTTCCCCCCCAACCCCGATGCTTCTTGGGCCGTTCTCTTGGTCACCCTGTGGGCACCATTAAGCTCTGGGAGCTCCCATCACCCCCGCTGTCAGTCTCCCCAACCATGTCCTGGTAGGCCTCCGGGTCTGGACTGGCCTGTGAGGTGGGGATAGGGGGCGATGGTGGTGCTGGATCAGCCCCCTTGAGTGGCTGCTGCCTCCGGAGGGTGGGTGGGACTGGGAGGCAGATGCACAGGCCCTGCGGGTGTGCCGGTGGCTGGGGTGGTGGTGGAGGAGGTGGGGGCGCCACGGGGGCCAGCTGAGGCGATGGGTCAGGTATGGTTCTGGGTAGAGTGGCCGCCATGATGTATGCGCTCATGGTCCCTGCATGCAGCAGCAGTGAGGTGCCAATGTCAAGGGACCAGTCCATCTTTCTGGTGTGCTCCACTCTCAGCTGATCAATGGCTTGATGTATCAGTCTCAATGCCTCCATCTGCCTGGTGTGCTCATGGCACTCCCGCCTCCTTTCATGGCACATTTCCACCTCCAGGCAGTGGTCCCTGGCCTCTGCCTGCTGCAGGACCCTCTCTGTGGCTGCCTCCGTGCGGTTGATGGCCATGATCATCCTATCCTTCTGCTCCATGCTCGTCTGGATTATGTCTCTCTCCCTCTGCTCCCCTTCCTAAGTCTCTCCCCCAGCTCCTGTCTCTCAGATTGTAAGCCCTAGGGGCAGGGACCGTGTCTATTTTATTACTTTGTAAAGTGCCAGGTACACTGCTGGCGCTATATAAATGTTTGTTAATAATAATAATAAATAATAATAATAATAATAATAATGTCCTCCACCAGATCCTCCCTCCGGCACTGTACCCATGCCCTGTGCTCCTGCATCCACTGTGCCGGGGGCATGGGGTCGGCTGGTGGGGATGCTGCTGGTTGACCTGTTCAGGAGAAGATTGGAGACCGTTAGTCAGACTTGGTCGCATGTCACCTGTCCCAGAGTGGTGCTGGGGGTGGTAGGTGAGGCCCCTGGTGAGTAGTCAGCTGTGGACCTCCCCCTCGGTGCCCCCCTGTGCCCCAGACATCCCCCCCTCACACAACCCGTCCCGGGCCACTGAGTGCACACTGCGGCAGAGGGGGGTCCGCACCATTTCCACCCATTCATTCCCTCGGTGCACCCCCGTTGGGCCCCCCTGTCAGGGTATCTCACTTGATCCACCGGCGGCTGCTGCTGCAGCTGCTTCCCCCGTCCCCCTCACCTAGCAGTCCCATGTGCCGGGGCATGTGTGCACCTGTTTGGGAATGGAGGTGGGAGGTTTTGTTACCCTTGCATGGGCCTGGTCCTCATCCCACCATCCCCCCTCCCTCTGGCACTGGGGGCTGGCCTGCTGCACCTGTCCCCCCTGTTCTGTGTCCAGGTGGGACCCTGTGCACCCCAACCCCTTCCCGCGTTCCATGGTTCATGGGGGCTGGGGGGACAGGCCCGTGCCCTATGGGGGCCCCCACCCCTTGACCCCCCTATGGTCGGTTTTCCATCCCACCCACTTGCCTACCCTCTATGTCCATCTTGGAGCCCTCTGAAGCTGGACCCTCCATGTGTCTGTGCTCCCCCTGTGTCCACTGGCTGAGGGTGACCAGTGTGCCGACCTCAGATCCGCCCAAGTTGGACTGCGGGTGAGGGCTCCCGGTGCTGGTTCATGAGGGGGCCTGCTGCTCTCTGAGGTCCCGTGGTATTTCTCTGGGTGGACTGGGTCCCTGGAGTCGGTGCCTGCGTGCGGGGCTGCCATGGGTGGGCACACATCCGCCCGTTCCCTGACCTGGATCACAGCTCTCCCCATTAGTTGTGGGACAACTATGGAGCCCTTGAGGTGTAGAATGTGATCCACAGCATCATAGTAGGTGGCGGTCAATGTTCCGCATCTCGACAGCTGGTTATTGTCTTTTATGGCCTTGCACCCCCTCTTTAACGCCTTGACCTTGGAGTGGCATTGGGACACTGTCCTGTGGTGACCCGCTGTCTCCATGTCCCGTATGATGTCCATGAACACATGCTCATTCCTCTTGTTCATAGTGAGTTCCACCTGGTGCTCCAGGGACCCTCAGATCCATATAAAGTCCTGGACCTCCTTGTGCCCCCATTGCCCCCCTCACTGGTACTGGCATCTCCTGTGGGTACCCTCCTCATCCTGCGGTTCCTTCTCCTGCTCCTCCTCCGCTTCCCATCTGATGGTCTCCTCCGGGGGCTCCGGCTCCCTGGCCCATTTCCGGGTCTGTGGCTTTTAACGGGGGGGGAGAGAAGGTGCCTCGTTCCTTCAGACCCGCGGCCTGCCTCCCTGCCCCCCTCCCACCAAGCACACCCCCTTTGTGCCCCTGCACAACTGTGTGAGACCCCCTTACTTTCCTTACCCATTTCTGGGGTGCCTCCATCCACTGGCCGGTTGTCCTCTCTGGGGTGGCCTGCCCCGACTGCTGCTGCTGCTCTGCCTCCTCCTCCTCCTCCCTTCCTTGCTCACCCTCCACTCCCCTCTCCCTTCTGCCTTGCTCCATCCCGCCACATTCCCCTGCTGCTGTGTGCCCTTTAAATCTCCCTTCCCAGTCTGCATGTTGTTCGTTGCCTGACAGTGATGCTGTGTGCTTTTGCCATGGCTGGGGATCATTTTGTTTGATCCCACCTGGTGGTTGCCATTCAGTCATTACTTTTTGTGGTTTCCTGGTGGGAATCTCTTTGACCACGATTTTGGAGATGGTCCCATCCCGACCTCCGGAACCATATTGGGTTTAACCCCTATGGGTGATTGA
The DNA here is from genome assembly GCA_003113815.1 of Sphenodon punctatus. Taxonomy (NCBI): domain Eukaryota; kingdom Metazoa; phylum Chordata; class Lepidosauria; order Sphenodontia; family Sphenodontidae; genus Sphenodon; species Sphenodon punctatus. Next base: position 440,943 of record QEPC01007587.1, on the reverse strand, counting down.
CTGTGGTGAACATCTGGATGCCACCGATTTGATGTTCAGTGCTCTTTGGCCATGCATCAGGATTGACTGTGGCTCAATGTGGTAGACTGTGATCTCATAACATCTGAAGTTACCCATAGACAGAAGTAAGTCTTGCTGTCATATAAATTTGTTTTTTTGGGGGGAGGGGGGAATCTGATTTTATCTGAATATCTTCAGAAATGGTTTCTATAACTTGCAAGAACAGCATTGAAAAATATGTGCAGGTTCAGAGGAGGGAAATAAAGATGATAACGGGTCTAGAAAACAAGTCTTATAAGGAAAGGTTGAAGGACTGGGTATTCTTAGTCTAGGAAAGAGAAGGTTAAGGGGAGACATGATAGCAGTCTTCAAATTTCAGTTAGGTATCAGTTAGGTTATTTCTAACAATAAGAGCTCTTTGGCAAATAAAAGAAATTGACTAGGGAAGCTCTAGGCTGTCCGTCAGTGAACATTTTTGGAAAAAGGCTGGACAGCCATCTATCAGGGATTTTATAGTTGTATTCATCCCATGTCCAACCAGGATATTGGACTAGAAGATCCAACTCTGACATTCTGGGTGTTTTCAAATGTGACTGTGGGAAGGGGTCACCAAGGTTGGATCCAATCTGGAGAAATGCCGTCAAACCAGGTTAGAGTGTGCTGGTACCCAGAACAAATATGACGTGGGACAAGTGAGGGCAGAGTGCAGGCCAGCCCTCACCATAGTTTGGAGCAGTGAAGAGGCCAGGAACAAATGTGATAATGGCCCCAGTCAGGGCCAAACTTCTCCAGGAACCATGCCCGTCATTCCAATGTGTAGACATGTTGACTGTGGGTAAAAAAAGTCAAAGCTTCCACTCCTGTCTGCCCACAGCAGGGCTCTACGAGAGCGGGGAAGGAGGGAGAAATAGGCAAGCTGGCCACCCCAAGGTGGACACTGCAAGGCGTAAGTGGATCTGGCCAGGACAGTCGATGCACAGTACATGCACAGAAAATCATACATGAGCAGCCCTGTGCCCTCATCACAGCACATGCACTATGTGTATCAAACAGGGGTCAGCGGTACCACACACAGGAGGGGCACAGGGCAAAGTGCCTGGAGAGGCAGCCCACTGAGTGGAGAAACACCTGCCCCCAGACATAAGGGCACACTCTCAAGGGAGGACAGGAAAACACACCCAAATGCAAAGTCCCATGGTAGAGGAGACAGCCATGTTGTGTGGCACCATGTTGGCCATGCATTAGGCATGGTCTACAAAGTTCAGGTACAAGGGTTCTGAGGCCATGGGGGAGGGAAAGGTAGACGGTTCAAAAGAGTCACCAATGGTCAAGCCCACCTGTACATCCGTGCGAGTCCGCACACCATAAAGCATCTTAAGTTCGTCCGCAGAAGGCTTCCCTCACAGCCACAGAGACAGTCCCACAGTGGCAAGGCACAGATGAAAGTCAGGCAGCTCACATATCCCCCTCAAACCAAGGAATTCCACAGGTTCCCATGGAGTCCCAGCACCGCAGGTGGGGCGAGGTGCACCATTGCCAAAACACCCAGAGGCTGAGATCACGGGCCGAATGCCAGCACTCAGGCTCATTAGTAGGATGGCCGACCTGATGATGCAGAGTGCTCAGAAGCTCAAAGCTGGCATGGCTAGAAACCGGAGAGGAAGTAGCCAACGTTTTTCTGGACCCAGTAAGTCTTATGCTAATTACATTCAGCTGTTGCTCTGTGTATGAGCGGGTTCTTTTGAGCTACTTTTTTGCTTTCTATTTTGCTCCTTGGGTATTGTAAGCATTATGGTTTAATCTTTCTGTGTGGTCTTTATTGTTTATTGATATATATATATACTGGATGAAGGTGTTTTCCCTGATGGCTTTAGTTTTTATTTTACTGTTGGCCTTCTTTTGTATTTTGTACCTGTTATTTAATTGATTAAGCGACTGACTGGCCCTTTGAAAGGGTTTCTGAGACTGTTTGACTGCTGTTAATCTGTGTTTATGTACTGTTACCTCTGTATTCCTAGATTTGCCAAAGAATGTCACCCTAGAAGTAGCCTGCATCTTTCTGGCCTTGTTTTGCTAAATAATGTCTTCCTAGAAAAAGAAGTTTGAAAATACCCCAGAAGAAGACAGGCCTTTCCTGGTGAAACGTTGGGACTTTTGTGCTCTGCTTAAGTGGGTGATCCATATTTAGAATCATTGGGATCTTATTGTTTTATTTCTGCTGGTGATTCATGAGACATATTTAGAAATACTATTGCTTTCCTGTTTAGACCTTTACAGGTTTGTTCCTTTATTAAATATTTTGAACGTTTGTACTACTTGCAGTGGTTTGTTGTTGTTGTAGTTTATGAGAATACCGCTGTTGTATACCTTTTGTGTCTGCGTAGAAACCGGAGATGCCAGGAGATGATGCATGTTCTGTCTGTGCCATAAGTCTGTGAAAGACATGGTAACCACAAGCTCCAATCCCAGGGGGCAGACATCCCCTGGTTAGGGGTCGTTGGTGGAGCACGACTACCAGACATGGCCCAAACCAACAGGGAAAGGGATGGTTACAGAGCCCTACAAAGACAGCTGTGGGAAACAAAACCAGACTGTGACCCCACCCTGCCCTGCCCCCATCAGCACCAAGGTCGTAAGATAACAGTGGCATGCAAACACCACCAGCAATGTCAAGCAGGGAGAAGGGAAACCTAATGAGGGTGGAAGGGAAGCATGAGAAGGCATCAATGACCCAGGTGAGAAAGCACCACAGAGAGAGGGTGGAGGCACAAGAACACATAACACAGGGAGGACAGATATAATGAGGGGGAAAGACACCTGCTGTAGCCCAGGGCACATGCCCTGAAGGACAAACACCCAAGGGCAAACCCACAATCAATGCCACAGGGCAAATGATGCATGTAACCCCACCATCACACAACATCATGGGGGCTCATGCCATGCACCCAACACATTCATGCAGGGGGTGTGTGTGCATCCCACTCAAGGAAACAAGCAGCACCTGTTCAAAATGGACAGGGCCACAATGATCAAAGAGACCACAGTCAGAAGCACAGTTGTGCATAGGGCCTTCAGGCTCTATGGTTAGGCACACAGCATGAGCAATCTGACACTGGTTTGCCTCAGAGCAGCATGGTAGTCAGCACTGCTGTGGTCAAGTTAGAATGTCTACTCTTTGCCATCAAGCACACCATGGATGCAGGGCAGGTTAGTGGTCATTGTCGCCTCCTCAAATGCATCATAGAGTGGTATAGACAGCAACAGTTGTTGTTGGAAGCAACAGTAGACCATCAGCTGCTGTCATGCAGGCAGTTCACTTTCATCTGTGAACTACAGGCGACTTGGTTCAGGAGCCCCAGAAGGTGCCGCACCTAAGGGCAGTTCACCAAGCATACATGCAGCTCTGGATCATTTGGAGAACCATAAGAGCCAGGAGCCAGAACAATGGCCAGCTGATGAGGGTTGCCTGTAGCAAGACATGCCACATGGCACATTGCAGCTAACGGCATCTAACTAGCCATGCCCATACAACACTACATCCGGGTCGTGCCCAAGGCTACACACTGGTGGGCGAGGGTCCTGAACACACGGGATGATGCTGCATGGCAGGAAAACTTCACGATGGAGAGACAGCTCATCCTCAGGATAGCAGACAACCTCCAGATTTAGCTCAAGAGACAGACCACAGCAATGTGATCACATGTCCCCGTGGTTCAGTGAGTGACCATAGTGATATGGGTCCTGGAACCCCCGATTCCTGTTGCTTTGTAGCCCAGCATTTTGTGGTCAGGATCATCACAGTGGCCACCACCATCCTTGATGTCTGAGAGACTGTCGAGGCTGTCCTCCTTGATTGAGTGGTTCAGCTTGTGAACCTGGACCGGGTAATGGAAGGCTTCAGAGTGCTGGGGTTCCCAAATTGCATCAGGGCCATAGATGGAATCCTGTGCCCCCATCATCACATGGATGAGTAAATCAAATGCCACAGCTACCACTCACTGCAACTTTAAGTGGTGATGGATGATCGCGACTGGTTCACCAATGTGTTCACCGGCCACTCTGGAAGGAGCCATGATCCTCTGCATATGCCTATTGTTCGCATGTATGTACAGCGGGGACATCAGTGATCCCACCATGCACCACATCAAAGGGGTCACTATGCCACCAGGAAGAGGGGAAGCGTGTTACACAGGGTGATTAGTATATAAGTACAGAAATGTGCTCCAACATCAATAAACGCCTACATCTGAAACCATGCACATTCTATCCTCCATCACTGATCAATGGGGAGCTACTATGAAAACCAAACAACCTCTAGTAAGAAAGCATGGGGCTGGCCAGAAAGGTTGCTTGTGTATGTTCACAGGAGTGGTGTGAGGTCTCCCACAGCTACAGAGGGGGTGGTCGGAGGAAGCGGGAAAGCTGTTCCTAACATAGCATGAGCCCGGGGGTGGGAAGTGCCATTGGACCAGCTTTGCCCTGGCCCCAATCAGTGACCAGGGAGGACAATACACAGCATATAGTCACCTACAGAGAGTGCATAGTGGATGTTAGGGGCCCATAGGAAGGATGGATTGGCTGTCCCATGGGACAAGAGGAGCAATAGGGCCCATGGGGTCTCTGCCTGGCCACATGCCCTGACAGGTGACATGGGGACGTAGGGGGCATGGGGGGTATGCCATGATTGGGGGTGGAATCCTGTACTGGTGACAGCCTGATTATGGCCATCACAGGCCTTCATGGGACAGACATCGGAACCATTGATTGCTTCCAGACATGGGTAGAGACATCAGGGGCCGGGTGTGTGTCTGTCTGTGTGTCTATGTACGGGTGTAGCTGTGACCACAGGGGGTAGCAGCTAAGGTGGGGAGTGATGTTTGGGGGCTGGTTTGGGTGACTGATGGAACTGACCACCATGTATCATGGGCGTGGATTGTGTTAACTGTGATCGGTATTAGGGACCTTTGACCAGAACACACAGTCACCATGCCCCCAACCCCATTGCATGGACCGTGCCTGCAAAAGGCCTAATGCAATTACCCTATCTACATATGCTAACAGGAAATGAATACCAGCAAGCCATACCACTCAATTTGAACATTTTACTGTGTAGATATGGCCAACTTTCATTTGCCCCAGTCCCTGTTCTGGCTCCCCTTGTTTCCTGTGGCCATCCTCTTTTCCTCAGTGGTGTGGGCAAGGTAGCCCATGCCTCAGGCTTCGACTGTCCCAATCCCTCTTCCTTATCATGGATCCCTGATGAGGTATGTGCGGGTGGCAGGAATGGTCCGTGGTTGCCCTACTTTCTGGTGGAGGGTGTAGCGGAGGAGTCATCCTGAGCCTTGGCTGGTGCAGGAAGGTGGATCCTGAGCCCCCATTCCTGCTGCAGGGGCGCAAGGGGCATAGGATAAGGTGGGGACATGGGGGTGGCACATGGACAGGTCTGTGACCAGAACCCACTCCCCTCACAGCAACTATGGAAGAGCTCACAGCTCCAGCATGGATCAGGAGGACCCGCTCAAAGGCACAGGACTCCTGGATCATCTGGTGATTCTTCTGGCCCTCCCTCTCCGTGCTGCACTGGAATTCCTCCATTTGCTGCAGGTGCTGGTTTTAATCCTGCCTCTCCAGTATGCGGTCCACTCTTATTTCAGCAAGCAGGTTGTGTTTGTGAATGACAACCTGTTGCATGGACCACTGCTGTGCCAACACCAGTTCTCTGATGGCACCCCTGATCTCATCCCTCTTGTCTGTCCCCACCCATAGCAGGTCCTCTGTGAGGTCCTCCCTGCACCACTGCACCCATGCACAGTGCTCCCTTATTCACTGGGCACCTGGTTACCGGTCCTGCCAGGCCCTGTGCCTCTCATGGCTGTTGATATGTCAGGGAGGAAACATGAGCTTCTGTCAATCAGAGCAGAAGCTCAATACAGTACCATGACCGGTCTCCCTTGGGAGTGGGATGTGCGGTCCAGCTACCTCACCCCCTGACATTCCACCAGACCCTCCCACCTTTTGAGGGTCACATTTGTGACATGTGTGGGGGCCACCATGGTGGTCCTCTTCAATTGAGTGGGACACAGATCTCACTATGTGACAGCAAGTGCCCTTTTTGAATGTGCCTTCCTGTCTGTCATTATCCACCTGCCCCCCAACGCTGTGTATCCACTTGTACACCATTTCAATGGCCAATACTGGCTATGCTGTCCCTCCACCAGTTGCATGGAATCTCCATGGTCCTTGCCATGGTCATCTATTTCCCACCTTTCTACTCTGGCTGTCTGTACTGTTGCCACAGATGATGGGATGCACCTCTGCATAGTGACCCTGGATAGTCCAACTGTATCTGCATGACTTTCTTTTCCCTTTGCCTATTACACCGTATTGGTTTTCCCATCATGTGTTACCGGATCATCATCCTGGGGGTGGGACAGGGACACATGCCTTGGTGTACTGTACATGGTGCATGCCATTCTGCCCCTCATCAGTGCAGTAGCTGGTAACCAGGGAGGGTTCATCATAGTGTCCCCCCCCTCCAGCCATTGCATCCTCCTCCCCACTGCCTCTTTCCCATTGCCTAATTGCATCGGGAGGGAGGATATGTCTTGGCTCCTGAGGCACATCACCCTGGGGCTGTGAGTCACCTGTGTCCCATCCCTTTGGCCATAAGGGCATTACATTTGTAGGCCACCATGGAATAAGGGCATTACATTTGTAGGCCACCATGTCCCATCCCTTTGGCCACACTACCCCATTTCTGACCTCCCATGTCCAGTCCCTGTGGTCCCTCCTCTGCCTGCCTTCATGGGGCTCCTGAAGAATGTCTATGGTCTCATGGGTTCTGACATCCTCCTCCTCCCAGACACCTGATGAGGGACATTGCAGGGCTCGATTTAGTTTCTTGAAGCATCATCTATCAGCATCCGTCTCCCTGCTCTGTGCCCCATGACCATGTACCCCTGTTGCGATTTGATTGTATGCAATATACTATGAGAATTAATATACTGGAACCAATGACCATATTTGAAAATGCATATAACTATTGTACCAAAGCTCTGAATGCTCTGTACTGATCCAGTAGGCAGGATCTCTAGAAATAGCCAGGTAGGCTGTGTGGGAAATAATCTCACATGACTTTCACAAACTCCCAACCACATCATCATGTCTTGCAAGACCAGTGATTTACATCATATTGCTGACCAACCGCACCCAGCCTGGAACAAAGCACTGACAAAGACTAAAACAAAGGGGCTTGATGAGAGGGTGCTTGAACACCCCTGAAGAATATCTCCTTCACGCCTGGAGGGGAAGGAGGAGATGTTTCTGCTCAGGGAGTTGCCAACTGACAAGCAGAAGCCATTCAAGCGGCCATCACCCTTTTTGCACCAGCACAGATGATAAAGGCATATCTACTCCCTGCCTGAAGGGAGGGAAAAAGATGTCCTGTTATCAAGTGCCCACCCTGACTAACAAACAAACTGGGAATGTGACCATTAGCACCCAGGCTCCAGATGGATGGGAAAGGGAGATGACAGCCAGACTCTGTAAGATGAATACCAGCAAGCACATTGCACAATCAAGCACCCTGGAATATGCATACTGAAGAACATCTTCTCCCCAAAACACTATAAAAGACTGAAGCAGAGACCAGAACGTTGTCTCAGCGCTTGGCATCTAACTTGGTGTTCGTGGGCTGTTGACCCTTTCCGGGACCCCTCCATAGGGGGTCCTACAACCCTATCTCCTGCTCCTGACAGATGACATCCACCGTTTTGAGCTTTCAAGACATGTAAGACTGACTTTGGGTGTGGGATATTGTATAGCTAGGTAACTGCTGCTGGATCATTACAGACTGGGCTTTATAAATGTGTGAACAACTAAATAAATCTATAACTATGATTTAAGATCCCTTCTATGTGAATCTCTCATATGTGCAAACCAGGGTGTGTGGGTCCCCCGATCCAAAGAGAGCTAATTCCCTAAATCTTACACCCCAACCCCTCTCAACTGCTTACACTTACCGCTTGACTCTGACCCCATGTCTGCTGTCCTCTCCAGCTCCCCCATTTGTGTCAACAGGCTGAACTACTTGGGGGGATAAGTGGTCAAGGTCACAACAGTGTCAGTGTCTGGCCCCCCTGAGTTGGATACTGGCTGACTGCCAGATAGCTGCTGCACCTGGGAGCATGTTCAGCCTGATGGGCCAGCTTCTTTCTCTAAGGGAGGGCACCAGACTGAGTGGGTGCTGGTTCCGGCGGTATGGGCGGTGGGTGATTCACCCAGCTGCGTCACTCCAAGGCACCAGTGCCAAATGCACACAGGGTGATGGGGGAGCCCCACATGCAGAGGCACTGGTTAAGGAGATCAAAGTAGGGAGCAGTCTGGGAGCTCCACATCCCCCCAGAGATGTTTGAAGGCCAGAATCTTCTCGTGGCCCCAGGGGTTCCCTCATCTGTGGTGGATATGGGACAGTTTCACAGCAGGACCCTGTGGGGCATCTGGAGATGCTGCAGCTCTGTTTGCCTGTGGAAATGGGGGCACATGTGAGTCTGGGCCAGTTTGAGTGGGGGCCACAGCAGCAGGAGGAGTAGGAGTTGCACCAGCAGCCCCCCTGGAGCTGATGGTGTACCCAACTGGGTTGTGGTGCATGCTGTGGCTTCTGGGAGAGTTGTGGCTTCTGGGATGGCTCCTGTTGCTGCTGCATGGATGCAGATGCAGCTGTAGCCAGTGGGTACCACCCATCACCTCCTCTGACCATAGTGCTTTTCCCTTGTGAGTGGGTCGCTTTAAACTCTCCTGCTACAGTCTGGTTGTTCTGTTGTTGCTCGGCAATCGCAGTTCTGACTTTGCCTTCTTCCAGGTGGGGCTCTGTGGCCATGGTTTAGATCTGGGTGACCTGACATGACAGCATGCCTTACTATGCTTCCGCCCTATTGTGGTAGCTGTAGCACAGGTCATTTCTCTGCAATTTTATGAACTCGTGGTCCGGGCTAACTCTGGAGTGGCAATGGAGCAAAGCATGGTAACATCTTGTGACCCACAAACATGCCTGATGATGGGACTTGATCTGGGGCAGAGCAATGTGTGGAATCCTGTGGAAAAGCGTGGCACCATCAAGTCTGAAAAATATCCTCTATGAGTTGAATTGGCGAGGACTACATCCAACGATGCCTCCCTGTACACTGAACACACTTTTGACACACACAGTCTGGGTACTGATTAGGGCTGAAACAAATACGGCTTTTTATATTTGCAAAGATAATTTGCATATTTGCTCCCATGAATATCTAAATTTGTCTTTGTCACTGTTGTGAAATTTGCAACTTTATTCATTCACTTGTACTTCTTATTTGGTATTTCAGTTGCTTAAGTGTTTTGGTGCTTTGTGTTCAGCATTTTGGTTTCCTTAATATCTGGTACTTCAGTCACTTCAGAAATACTATCGGTATGTCACATTTGGCATTTTCTGGTTATTTCATCATTTTTGTATTTGGTACTTCGTTCACTGCAGTGACACCACTTTACTTCACTAATTCAGCGAACGACACTTCGTTACCTTTAGCCATGCTACTGCCAAGCGAATGAAGTACCAACTACCAAAATGATGAAGTAACCAAAATACCAAATGCAAAGTTCTGAATAAATGAAGTAATGGAAATACTGAAAAAGAAGTAACTGAAATGAATATTTGAAAGCACAAAATGGGACGTGAATGATACTTTGTTCAAATGGAAAAAAATATATATACAGGATATTGTAGTCACACCAAATATTTGTTTCATTCCTCATATTAATAGATTCCTTCATGAAGACTATGACCGCACTGTCCAGTTCTCTTTATTTATCTATTCCTCCCATGTGTTCTGAGATTGTCTCAATCTACTCCCTTACATATGCTTTTCTGCGATCTAACTACAATCTTTGTGTCTTTTTACTGGCATTGGATCAGGACTCTGCTTTCCTGTCACTTGCCTCCTCCCTATCTGCGTTGTTAAAGACGCATAAATGCACATTCCCCCCCCATCCCTTTGTATGGTACTGATAGGTTTCAAGAAGTAAAGTTGAGTGCGTTGCAACACAGCAACGGAATACTAAGAGTATATTTCCTATTATTTGTTTGCAGTGATGCTACTGCTTGGATATTTTTGAGTAAACTTTGGCATTGTAATTAGCTAGCGAGACAGATGGCTAAGTGAAATTTACTAAGAGTTACCTTAATGCTTACTGAGGAGTGAACCTTTAGTATTTCACATGTTTCAGCTTCTTAATTTAATGGAAAGGCACTTTAGGCTAATGTGTTTTTCACTTGAATAATAAAGTAATAATCAGTTCAGAAGGATTTACAGACTGATGTAACCACACAGAATCAACAAAAGGAAGCCAGAGAAGAAAGAGACTTGGCTGGCAATTATTATTTTTCCACAGTGTTTCTTTCTCAAGCCAGGTCTATAAAAATCATCTAGATTTTCTGTAGAACAGTGGCTCCCAAAGTGTGAGCTACAGACCACTGGTGCTGCTCTATGAAGCCACTGTAGTGTTAGGAAGAGCCTAACACATGCAATCTCCCAACTCCTTTTTTCTCTTTTACAAAGGGAGCAATCTAAAAAAGAAGCAGTCTGGGGCAACCATGTGGAATGTGGTGCTAGTTGGAATCATGATAACATTGATAGCCCCCTTCTTTGTATCCTCTCATGCAGGCCACCTGACCTGTTAGTAATCAGGAATAGCTGGCAGGTAGATTAAGGAGCAGTTAAGTTGCCAGTCTATCTGTACTTGCATAACCACCAGAAGCATGGGGCCCTCATGTCTAGTAAAGTGTCCTGAGAGCGATCTTCTCCCTTCCCTCCCTTCCACACAGGCGGGCAGGGCACGTGGCCTCCCTGACCTAAGGGAAAGCCTGGGAAGCAGGAAATGCCCAACTAAGTTGAACAGGCCTATGAACCCCACCTTAAAGTGATCGTAGAATTTGTCCCCAAAGGTCATGCCATCCTCCCAGTACCGTCACCCTGAAATCTATTTCCCAACTCCTCCACCCAGCCCCACATACTCTATCCAGTGTCCCTTGCATATATAAGTGATCTCCTGCCCTGCTCCCTTTTCACACACCCAGAAGCTTTATCCAAATACCCACTGAGACTTTTGTCTTGTATCCATACCCACTGAGAAATTGTCTTCTCTTTGTCCCAAATCCCTATAACTGGACCAGACTCCTTTTGCTGTTTGAGTCTTCTTTCTGGAGTGGGGTTACAAGGACACTCTGTGTTACACTGCTTTAAAAACCTTCCCAGTCAGGCGTCCCTCCTCACGTCTGTCTGCCCTGCATCTAACCTCGACCTCTACACTGGATCTTTAAAGTGTCCCCGTCCCCTCTGCAATGGGCCAGGAAAGGTAACCATTCCCCCATCTCTCTCTCTCTCCTGTTCACCTTCTAGTCTCCCTACTCTTCTAGTCGCTAACTACCAATAACCTTTTGTTACTGATTAAACTTCCCTCTTCCCTTGAAGAAGGAACCCTTGCTCTTCCTCAGGGAACTTTCCAGCTTCCATTCCTGACAACACTGTTACCGGGCCAGCAGGACTTTCTTGATTGGTCCTGCCAGCCCTCTAGATCCAAGAACACTGTTGCATGGCAGCTGAAGGACAACAGTGGCACCGAACACATCACCAGGGTCCCATGTGGTTCTTTGGCCAGCATAGTTTAACCATCCCTCTCCAAGACACCTCCGTCTGCTCGTCTCTCAGCCTTATGGGTCACGGAGAACTCTGCAGCTTTCACTGCTGTGGTCTCCCTTTGATCCCCACAAGCCGTGCTTATCTTAGGGGTGTGCGTGTCATTTTTGTTATTGCAAGAACAAAAATAGCAAATAATAATTATGAAAATAGAAATGAAAACAATATTTTGTTTTTTAAATAAAGGATAAAAAACTGAAAATCATATTTCCAGCTATACCTTTTATGTTTCTTATTCAAATCTGCTAAAGCTTGGGAAGATAGTACCCACAATGGAGGGCACTATGTGTACCATATTTTGAAATGAGTAGAAAAAGGGAACCGATTTTAGAAGCAACTGAATATTGTGATTTTAAGAAAAGCTCCATACATATTCATGGCTACAACTTTTTAAACTTCCATACAGTTTGAATGAAACTTGTGAATATTATGTCCCTGCACAGGCTTAAAACACCTGCCAATTTTCAGAAAAATTGGATAAAGGGTCCTGATGGTATAAGACATTAACTTAAAAATACATTTCCAGCTGTACCATTTTTATATTACATCCTGTTTACAGGACATTTGGTAGGACTGTATCACATACCTTCCCTGTCATCTCAGCCAAACTACAGGACTATTTGAAATAGGGACCCAATTTTATAAGCAATTGAAGTTGTCCCTTTGAAGACCATTATTCAGATAAACAGCACATGTAGTGGCAGTCAGAAACAGGCACCTGGCATAACAGGGGGAGATAGACTGTAGGAGGGAGGATGTGGAGCAACCCAAAAGACTGACAGACACATTCACTGGTCAATTACTGCATGCTTCCAGCTTTACAGGACCAATTGGTAGCGGCTTCGAGGCGGGCATAGGGCAGCCCTGAGGCGGGCATAGAAGGGACATAACTGGGACTTTGGGGAAGTGCGGGAGAGATGTTGGGATGGTCACAGCACGAATGAGGATATTTGGTGGCCATTTCTGCTGTCCAGTTGGCATCACAAACCAATCTTATACCACGATGGGTATTTTTACACACACCTTAAAGTTCCAGATTTTTCAATCTTCTGGGTTTACAAGTCCACAAGTAAGTTCCAGATGCATTCTTCACACACACACGTCCCTGAGGTAGCCTAAAGTAGCCACAGCTGTAGACATGAGGACCTGCCATGGAAAGCAATTGACCACAGCTGCCTGGAGCAAAGAAGTTTACCAGGAGAACGTTTTACACACACAATTTCTGGGAGAAGTTATAAAGAGAAGTTCAAAGAGCCAGATGTTTAAGATCTGGGTGAGTGATTTATACACACAGAAAGTTCAGAATGTACCAGCAAACATCCAGGATAAATGTGTGTGTAAAAACACCCAGTGACGTAAGGGAATACCTGGCACAGACTCATTCTCTGAATATGCTGTGCAGGCATATAAAATTGGGACCTTTTATCACATCATTCTGATATTTGGCAGAGATAACCATGAAAAACTGATATACAGTCCTGCCAAATTTCATTTACACAGTTGGACTACAAAGTTGTTACAGTCAGACATACATTTATAAGTAATTGCTTATACCACAAGGACTCTTTATCCAATCCTTATGAAAGTTGGAAGAGATAGTAAATATGGGAAGGGGTAAGAACTTGCCAAGTTTCATCTACATTAAATATGAGGCATAGAAATTACACCTAAGAATGCATATGAAGATTTTTGCAAAATAAAATAATTCAGCTGCTTCTAAATTTGGATTCCTTTATCCAGTCTTTTTGAAATTTGGTACACATAATTCTTTCCATTAGTGCTATTCGCACTCCATGTTCCAGCAAAATATACTGAAAAACAAAAATGTTACAGCTGAAAATGTGTTTTCCATACTACTACTACTACTACTACTACTAATAATAATAATAATAATAATAATTTATTTCATGTGACCTTTGGCCATTGCATACAAACAAACAAATAAATAAACATACAAACATAAACATAAAACCCACAAACACAAGAAACAAAAAGTACAATACCATAATAAAACAAGGATCCTGTATCGGGAAGCATCTATACAGAGCACTAGGCATAACCCCCAACTCAAGACTTAATTGGTAGCTTAAATTGTACAAAAAGAGGTCTCACTTTAATAGCTGCCATTAAAAATTTCATCACGGCATGAGTTATTTCTGAAGAAGAGTCCCTTAACACAATTTCTAACCAGGATAAGTCCATTCTTCCTGGAAATCTTTCTAAAATAGAGGCTAAAAATTCCTCTCACAGATCGTCATACAAATGACAATGAAATAAAATATGCTGTCAAGACTCTGTGTATTTTATGGGAAATGGACACAGTCGATCTCCATAAGGGATATCATAAAAGTGTCCCTCCAAAACTTTGGAGGGCAAAGCATTAAAATGAACACATAAGAATAAATATTTTGCCCCAAAAGGGGAGCATGATGAAAGATAATTGGCCATTTCCCCAAACTCTGGTACCCAGAGCTTATAGTTAGACAAATGCGGTGACCTTTCTATTGCTGTAAGGTCCTCCTGTCTTCCTATATCACCGGATCATTCCATAATCTCAGATCTAGCGCCCCCAATGATTTTGTTGGCAAAGTAAACTGCTGAGAACCCAAGTTTAAGCAAATATGTTTCAATGGCTGTAACCCAATTATTATTGCACGTATCTTCCAGTATAAGCTTTACCAACCCAGTGTTATTAGATTTAGTGGTCTTAAGCCAAAATTTTAAAGCGGATTCCCAAGCTGCCCTTAGCCATCTTCCCAGACAAAACTCCAATCTCATCACTGCCATAGGGGTACCCTTAGGGATCCTGAGCAGACTTTGAAGAAACCTTGAATGAACTGCATTTAATTTCAAGCTTTGATTTTTCCCAATAGGTGGGGTCCACAGCTCCACCCCATATAGGAAGCTCGCCTTAACCTTGCTGTTAAATACTTTAACTGCTAGGTCTGTTCTCTTCCTTCCCAGGCCTACAAAATATTTCAGAATAGCTTGAGTTGAGTCCATACCCTCTAGTGGTCAGGTGAGCCGTCCGGTAATGGTCATCCCATTTGTTTGAAGAGTGAAAATAAATCCCCAAGTACTTAAAACCTTTGACCTGCTGAAGATGCTGACCAGCCTGACCATCGATAGACCAATCATAAATCTTGTTACTTTTGTCAAACACTATAATTTTTTATTTTCATAATTAATTTCCAATTTGTTGCTAGTGCAGTAACTACTGAGGGCCCTTAACTGCCTAAGAAGACCTATATGGGTTTGGGAAACAACAGCTAGATCGTCTGCATAAAGGAGACCACCCATTGCTCCACAGGCCACTTTTTTTGGGGAAAAAGTTGATTGTGCCAACATGGGAATAACATCATTAATAGAAAGATTAAATAATGAAGGGGCAAATACACATCCCTGTCTAACTCCGCACTTAACATTGATGCGATCCATCATGTGTCCTTGATTATCAATTTTGACTACTAATGAAGAATCTGCATAGAGGTCCTGGATATGAGTAACCAAATATCTAATGAGGTTCTTCTTTATTTGGCCCATAACAGCTCCCTATTGGCAGAATCAAAGGTGACTTTAAGGTCCAAAATTTCTCTATCAGATATAGCAATACTAAACATTGTTCAATCGTAGAACAACCCCTCTGAAAACCTAACCCTGCTCAGGACATAATTTTTTGTTTTTTCCATCCAATGTGCCAGTCTAATTAAAAGATACTTCACATAAATCTTGCTGGTAACACTTAAAAGACTAATTAACCTATAATTGGAGGGGAGATCCCGTTGACCTTTTTTATAAATTGGTATTACCACAGCCTTTCTCCAGCCTATCGGGATTACCCCTGAATTATTTATAGCTGAGAACAAAGCTGATAATACCGGGCCCCACCAATCTATATTTTCCATAATAAATTCTGCTTGAACCAGATCAGGCCCCGGTGCATTGTTATTTCTAATGAAATCAATAATGGTTTTAATTTCTTGTTCCATTACCAGCAGCCAGGCAAGTAACTTGGCAAAATCATCTGCTGCTATAGCAGAATGGATGGACAAACCCTCCCCTACATGCATAGAGTTAAAAAATTCCTCCAAAGAGTGAGTGGGAACCGGGAGGGACCACAGGATCCAGGCGCCTCGAATCGAAACATTTATAATTTGCCAAAATTTTATAGAGTCTTTCAAGTTGCTAGCTTTCCAAAGGGCCAGCCAGTTTTCTTCCACAAATAAACCTTTCTTGATTGTAATCAGCTCCTTAAATTCCTTTCTGGCAACAAAATAGTGGCTAAGGAGCACCGAACTAGAACTTAGATGATACTTCTGGTAAGCCCACTTGACTTTCTCCCTTGCCTTCCTACAATCCCAATCAAACCAGGCTTGATGCCTCCTCTTATTAGTACTAGTCTTATTAGTAGGCCGCGACATGATCATAATATGATGTTGCAGATGTTCACTAAACTTGTTAAATACCTCAATAGCCATCTGGTCCTCTTTCCTCCCTACTATAATATCTTTAAATTCTATACAGGCCTTAATATGTAGTAAGAGTTCTAGTGATGGGGCAAGCTGAGCATCCCATTTGGCTGGACAATGTTGTCTAGGTCAATCGAATTTGTATTTAATAACATAGATGCAGCCTGGCCCCTAGAGGGGAATTCCAGCAATAAAGTCAATGAAAGATCATCACTCAATATACACGCACCTACTGAGAAATCCCTTATAAAACTTAACACATTGGAGGAAACAACCACATAGTCAACCACACTTGCATGTTGAGGGCCCAAAAAGGTAAATTCCCCTGCATTATCACCAAAACCAGAGCCATTGATGATATGCAGATTTAACCCAGCTAGCAGGTTGGCAAATCTAACTCCAGAAGAGTTGATTTTCTTATCCTTCAAGGCCCTCGGTTGTAACTTATCAGTAGAAGCAAAAGTGTCAAACTCACAATGCATAGTAAGTGATGAATCATCCGCTCCCAACCTGGCATTAAAATCCCCCATCATAATAAAAAGAGATTTGGGGTATTTAATTAATAACTCAGAAATCTCACTTTCCAAAATATCCCAGTTCTTGACATTAAAAGAACCTGAATTGCAGGGAGGGAGTGATCAAATAAATATCATACTTTATTACCACCCTCAAAACACAAGGGGGGGCAATATAATTCTGCTACTATAGAGAAGTCTGATCTATCAGAAATCACACATTCCAAGCCACCACTCAGCCGACCTCTAGCACTCAGTGATGAAGCCAGAAGCATAAAAGACTTAAAATGCTCCAAATCTAAAGGATACTTGGCCCACATTTCCTGAAAGAGGCCAACATGGAAACTCTTAATATAGGCCACAAAGTCTGCATTTCCCAAGTGAGCATACCACCCTGTGATGTTCCAAGAGCAAATAGAGAGTAAATCAGAAACCATACCCTTTGAGGGTCAGGTAGTTGCTTACTGATTGAGATCATTTGAATCTACTCACTCCTGGTATACAGGTATACGCAACGAATCGATAATGGAGGCAAGACAGTTAGGAGAAGGCTTAGCTGAGTCCATATAAACCTCCTGAGTGTCAGGATCGACAGACAGCCGTTCACCATTGTACAGAGCTATGGGGACATAGGTTGCATTGGGACAGCCTTGGCTAACATATTTGGATCCACTAACTGAGACTCTAAGTGGCATCAGGTCCCATAGCCAATTTAAGCAATCTGGAATGAATAGGCACTGTATTCCCCTCCCCTGTGGAGCTCCCACGAGCCCCACTCCCACCCAGATGCATAGGGGGATCTTGGCTATCTGCCTCCTTTGACATATGGGGTGGCCCACTGAGCTCAGCATATGCCTCTCTCAATTGGATACCCCAAGAAGAAAATAAATCGCTAGAAAATAAAAGTTTTGCTGGTAACCAAGCTGAATGAAAGTAAACCACTATCTGCTGTAAGTGCGAAGGGGCAGGAAGGATTTGATAGGAACCAACTTGCCACATAGGTATTAACTGTCCTGTAATTGCAGTTAAATGTCTTTGTATATTATCTAGTTTAGTTCTCCACTGTGGGAACGCACCACTAAGCAACGGCGAAATCTTAAACAAAACTGCTCCAGTGTGTAGCCTTAAATGCCCCTTATGTTTAACGGAGTGAAGCTTAGGTTGCTGGACTCTCCTAGCAAAGGGCCTGCAAGGAACTTCCAGTGAGGGGTAATTTGGGTTGTCATTCATCGCTACTGGTTCTGCAATACTACTTCCCTGTCAGGAGACATAGATGTAACCAAAGGGGCTTTGGTTGGATTCCTAAAAGTTACAAAGAGGATGGGTCCAGAATATTGAGGGGCTGATGTCTATCTCCACTGAGGAGCTCTTCCCCACTTAGATTAAAAGAATCCATGGAACTGTTGTAAATTGGAACTGTTCTCTATCAATCCTACCAGGGACAGGACTTAGACCCCTGGCAGGCAGCTCCAATTTCGGGATCTGGGCAAAGGTACTATGATACAGATTGCAAAAGTCTTTCAGATAGACAGATGTTTATTCAATATAGAAGAACTGAGAATAAAGCAGTAATATAGTACCAACAACACACTTGCATGTGGCATTTGCCTGCACCTACTCTAACAGCGAGCACACACACATAAACACATACATATGAGTTCTTACGTGTCAGAGGTCTCAGGTCTGGTCTCGAGAGGAGAGGCAGGGTGGGGGCCCAGGAGAAGCAGTTGCAGGACTTCCTAGGGAGAAGTCCCAGAATGGACCAATCATCAAGCTAGCCAGTGCCCTGATAAGGGCTAGTGGACAAGCATCATGAAAGGCAACTTCTCTGTCTAGGGACTGGCTTTTTATGCTGTTTCCCTTATGAGTTATCCAGAGCACGGGGCTAACAGTTCCACATCAAGAAAGTTCCTCCCCTTTGCTATTCAGGTTTGGGGGTTCTTTCTGTTTAGTCACTGTTTGGGGTTTGGCATGACCAGATTAGGTCCTGCCTGTTCTCCTTCCGGAAGAAAGACATGACCTTAGGCCATAGATCCCCCACACTGCTTCTCTGAGGTGTCTCTCTGTCTGATCAAGCCATTTTCCCTTATTGCATTGCTTGGTTCTTATCTACAACCTTGGGTGAAAACAGACATGATGCTAACCACACTTTAACCACCCTTGGTGGTTATTTATGCATGTTGAGGAGCTTTATTGCTGCCCTATGCAGCCCTGAAACATGGGGTGATTTCAGACGATACGGGGCCCTTTGGCCCTGTACCAGAACCACCGGCTTCGTTCCCCGCCGGGGTCACCCCGTAACGGCACAACAGACGTGCCGGGGGGATCCCGGCGGGGAAAGTGGGAGGGGCCGGGGCCATGCGGCGCAACGTGCGGCCACACGGCCCCCCCCTCCGCGCACCCCGCCGCCCACCTCCGAGGAGATGGGCAGGCGGCGGGGCCATTGCGGGTGCCGCATCAGGCCGGAAGCGCCGTGGCCCAGGATCCCGCCGGGGATCCTGGGCCGTGGCGCACGGCCAGATGTGACTTTTCATTGGTCCCGGCCCGGGGTCCATTTGACCACGCTTCCCGGG
>QEPC01007587.1:332747-421514 GCA_003113815.1 Sphenodon punctatus | reverse complement strand
TTATCTGCAACCTTGTTCTGGGAACGGACAGTTCTTACTAGTTCTGTTCTTACTGGGGCCTTTCCTTTTGTTGATGACAAGAATGTATCCCTGTCAGCATATTTCTCTCTCCTCCTGCCAGCCTGTTTCTTATAATATGCATTTTTAATAGTTCCTAAGCTAAAAATTACTATAAAGCATATAGCAAGCAAATAAAGCATATAGGAAACTCATAGCATCCTTTCAATAGTTACAGATGTGTACAATATTATTTTGGTTGCATTTCAACAAAGAATGAATTACAATGACATTCAATGTCTGTTCTGGCACATTTGTGTCAGAAGAAGCACTTCTGCTTTGATTACATTGTGGCAAGGAAATTAGCATCTCTGTTAGGCCCATGCCATATCATAACAGAACCATTTAAATGAGACAGAAGATCCTGTTGGCTAGGGGGTCCTTTCCAAGATGAAGGCAATTCACCGGGGGGTGGGGGTGGGGGTGGGGTGGGGACCTGTGGTAAGGGAGAAGACCCCTTGTCTTCCCTTGACCCAGCCTCTTTGGAGGCTACAAAATTGTCTAGTTTTAGGTGTGTTTATTGTGAAGCACCTACTGCCAAAGCAGCTCCTTGGTGCCTCCTTTTCCTTGACATAAGAACATAAGAAGTGCCATACTGGGTCAGACCAATGGTCCATTGAGCCCAGCATCCTGCCTCTGAAAGTGGCCAGTCACGGAGTTCTAGGAGAAGCACCCAACAGGTCACCATGCTATCCATTCCTTGTGGGTCATTCCCAGGCTCCCGACAGTAAAGGGTTTTGTTCCCCAATCCTATCTGGCGAATAGCTGCTAATGGAACTATCTTCCAGCAACTTGTCCAAACCTCTTTTAAATTCGACTATACTGCCGGCCTTGACCACCTCCCCAGGCAGTAAATTCCACAACCTAATTGTATGGTGAGTGAAAAAATACTTTCTTTTGTCTGTTTTTACTAGGGATGGGCGAACAGAACCGAGTTCAGAAATTAGTTTCAGTTCGGTTCGGTTCGGAAGTTCGATTTGTTCGACCAAACTATTTGAGTTCAGTCTGAACTCCGAAATTCCGAACAGAGTTTGGAAATTCAAACCCCATTGAACTAAATGGAATATTATCTTATAGGGATGGGTGAACAGAACAGAGTTCGGAAATTTGGTTCGGTTCAAAAATCGAGTTTGGTTCGAAAATTCGGTTCAGTTGACCGAACTGGTCGAGTTCGGCCCGAATTCTGAACTTCCGAACCATGTTCGCCCATCCCTAGTTTTTACTCTGCCACCTGTGAGTTTCATGGAGTGTTAGTTTTAGTACTAGTTGAGAAGGTAAATAACCATTCCCTGTTTACAAGTTCCACACCACTCATGATTTTATAGACCTCTATTATATTTCCTCTCAGCCATCTCTTTTCCAAGCTGAAGAGCCCCAACCTATCAAGCCTCTCCTCATACGGGTGCTATTCCATACCCTGGATCATTTTTGTTGCACTTCTCTGTACCTTTTCTAGTTCCGCTATGTCTTTTTTGAGATGGGGCGACCAGAACTGCGCACAATATTCAAGTTGCGGTCGCACCATTGATTTGTATAGAGGCATTATGACATCCTCAGTTTATTCCCTTGTGAATAATTCCTAAAATTCTATTTGCTTTTTTGATCGCTGTGGCACACTGGACTGAGGATTTCAGTGTATTATCCAAAATCAATCCCCGATCCTTTTCCTGAGTGGTAACTCCTAGCTTAGTACCCAGAATTATGTACTCATAAATTGGATTATATTTCCCAAAATGCATCACTTTGCACTTGTTCACATTAAATCTCATCTGCCATTTAGATGCCCAGGCATCCAGTCTTGTAAGATCTTGCTGCAGCTCCTCACAGTCTGCTTGTGTTCTGACTACTCTGAATAACTTGGTGTCATCTCCAAATTTGATCACCTCACTCTTAACACCCTTTTCCAGATCATTAATCAATACATTGAAAAGAACTGGTGCCAGTACAGATCCTTTCGACACACCACTTTTTACATCCCTCCATTGTGAAAACTGGCCATTTAGTCCCACTCTTTGCTTCCTATCCTTTAACCAGTTACCAATCCATAGCAAAACACTACCTCCTATCCCATGGCTTTTTAATTTTCTCAAGAGTCATTTATGTGGGACCTTATCAAAAGCTTTCTGGATTCTGGAAATCCAGGTATACTATATCTGCTGGGTCTCCCCTGTCCACATGCTTGTTTACGCCCTCAAAGAATTCCAAGAGATTAGTGAGGCATGACTTCCCTTTGTGAAATCCATGCTGACTCTTTGCCATTAAGCCATATTTATCAATATGCCCAGTGATTCTGTTCTAATGATAGTTTCCACCATTTTGCCCAGCACAGACATCAAGCTTACCGGTCTCTAATTAGTACACTCTCCCAAATTTGACAAAAATCTAAAATACAGAATGAATCCTATGGTTACCACATCCCACCTGACACAACTTATTTTCACCAAAAGTCTTGGGCCTTAAATAATTGAAACATCCTACCCCTTCTCAAGGGTTTAGTGACAGTGGACTTGCCCCCAAATGTTCTTAGGCACCACCACAAGCAGGGCAACCTACCACAGACAAACCAATCCGACGCCCATCTGGTGCCTAAGGCCGCACGCCGTGGGTGCACAGGGTTTTCAAGAGATCACCGTCCGGACATCCTTCAGCTCCCTGGGTGCCAAACACCCTCCACGTCTATGCGTCGGGGCACCGAGTAGGCGGGTCAGTAAAACAAAATGCAAGGCAGTAAAACAAAATACAAACCACCCCCTAGTGTCCGGCATGAAATCCTCCTAGGCTCCGCTAGTTGCCATAGGTGTCACACTCCCAGGGGGGACTCTAGCTGCTCCTCCGTCTCTTAACGTCTCAGTACCCTTGGTTCTCAGGCTCCTAGCAACTTTCTGGATCAGCCTCAGAGGATATGATTGCAGCTCCCAGTTGCATGATTCAGGGAACCGCTGGACTCCTCCTCCTCCTCGCCGTCGCCTTTCTGCTCTAACTTGGTTTGTGCCTCCTGGGTGGATGGGTGGGCACTGCTTCCCAAGCTGGGGCTTCAAGTCTGGCGGACACTCCTCAGCGAATCCTGAGCCCTTGCACCAGCTTCAGCTTCCCACCACCATGTTTGAAAAACCAAGGTACCAGCTGACTGAGACCGTGCCTCCCGGGCGGGTGCTGCTTCCCGAGCTGGGACTTCGAGTCTGGCGGACACTCCTCAGTGAGTCCTGGTGAGTGACCTAGGAGCAAGTTCTCCAAAAGCGGTGGAACTCAAGCAGCCGGTACATCCCCCTGCGAATTGTGCTACCCTTCCCGGAGAGCACTTGACTGGCTACTCCAGGACCATGGGTGCTCAGGCTGCAGCTGCCTCCCTCTTGTGCTCCATCTGCTACTTGGGGTTGAGTCTCGGGTTGGATCTGGTCCATAATTTGATCCTGGCTGCCTCTCTCCGAGACCACCTGGGCTGCTCTGGGACTCCTCGCTCCCCTGAGCATGCTCAGTCCTTCTGTGTTTTCCATTGAAACCAAGGACAAACAAAAACAAAAGCAAAAACGAAAACAACAATTTGATATTTATGAAAATGAAAACGACAGATTTAAAGAACAAAAACGAAAAATGAAAACGACATGGGCCCCTTGTGCACACCTCTACCCGCTATGGGCTTCCCCACCTCCTACCTCCTCTCCAGTTCTCCCTTTTTATGCCCCAACCCCCGGGTTCTGTCATCGCAGATCCTGTTCCCAGAAGCCAGCAGGGAACTGCAACTTGCTCCTCCACTGTGTTAACCCCATAATCACTGGTTCAGATGGTGTATGTATCCCTGCAATAAATAGAATGTTTCTGTATTGAAACTTTGTCTGTCATGTCTCTCTGCGGAAGCGGGGTTCAGGGAGTCGCAGTGCATCATGTCTCCAGAATTAAGATCCCAGACACTCATGTGCCTTGATTAGAGAAGTATGCTAAATTCCCCAAATTGATCATTTCTGAAGCACCCGCCTGGACATTGTGACTCCACTCCACGGGTGACCCAGTGGACACGCATGGAGAGGGCACACGTAGTAACAGTAGGCAGTTTACAGCTAGTCTGCTGAACCATATTAAACAGTCAAATTTACAGTTCACTTGGAGAGTAAAGGGCTTTAGTTCCTCCCCCTATTAACATCCCAGCTGCTGTGCTTGCCAATCATGGCTTAAGGAAACTGAACTTGAATCTCCACAGCACTGCAGCCATTTCTAGTGGAGGGAACAGGGATAAGCTGATGCCAAAATGTATGTTATAATCATCCTTTGCCCCCTCCTCACTGTTTCTTGAGGAAGCCATGCTACCATCAAAGCTCCAACCTGCATAGAGATAGCCGGCCCACATGGATGTCCATAAGAAATGTTAAAGGTGACAATAGAGCTGAAATAAATGTGGATATTTTTCATATTTTTGGATAGTTATCTGAATAGTCAAATAATAACTGGAACCAAAATGAGTATTTTGTATATTCATTTATTCTGGTATTCCAGTTTGGTTACTATGCTTATTTTGTTATTTTGTTTATATTTGTTATTAATTTATTCCAGCATTTTGGTTGCTTAATTTCAGCTGCTATACATGCACAATAGCTCTAATAGTTCTGAAATTAAGTCACTGACAATACCAAAATAACTGAAACAAGAATCTGATAAAATGCAAACAAATAGTGGTTATTGTTCCCTTCACTGGCTTCACTTTGGGAAGAGCAAATTTGATTGACTTATTCATCTCTACAAAGAATGATTCATAATTTCAGGTCCAGTTGACAATGAGAGTCCAAAATGTTTGAGGAGCACTGCTATAGAAAGTTTAAAGACTGCTTTTAGGCATTCAGATTAAGGTACCATATTAAAAATTTTCAGAGCACATGAAATAACTTTCCATTCTGAGAAATGTGCTAGGATTTTGTTTGAGAGCCAAATGCCCCGAAGTTTATACAAAAAAAGAAGTACACTGAGCTCCGCTTGCCCCATCCATATCTAGTACTTATGCCTGTGTGTAAAATGCTGGCCGAAATGTGCTTTTAAAATGTAGATTGAAAAAGTAATGCAAAATTATCTGATTTTGTTTTCCCCAAGAGCTGTGTCACCCTGTTTCAGCATCAGACTTCACGTGAGTTCAGTGTAATGACACTTTACTTCTGAAAAGAAGCTTGAGTGGATCATCAAAACTCAGTCTCACGTAATTTGCATTCTGTCCTATGATTCTCCTAGTCAGTTCCTATCCGGTCATCTGCCTTTTATTTATCTTTAATCCGCTCTCCTTTGCTTTTCATTGTCTATTGTGTGTTTGGCATTAGGATTGCAGAACCTCATTTTGAGGGCTTGTGAGGTTAAGGATGTAAGCAGATTTGATTTACCAGGGGACTTTAAAAGGTGAACATGGAAAAAAGAATAGCATAGTAAAGACAGCCTTTTAGCTTTTAGTGCACAGTGCAAGATGCAAATGCTATATGTAACATTATCAGAATGACAAGTTTCTTCAGTTAGTAAGAGCTCAGAGGCACATTGCAAGAGTGAGAAGGAGAGCTTGACAGCAGGGCATGAGGGTTGCTTAAAGGTTCCTCTCTGCTTTGAGACGAAGCCATTAGACTGGGCCAATCATCCAATTGTGTCTACTGGACTAAATCTTTTGGTGCCAGGGAACTTTTGTGAGACTTTAGAGAATATTTATATAACCCCAAGCAAACCCATCTTCTCCACATAATCTTTAAATGCCTCTAAAACTGTGGAGGTGGAATACATAATGAGCTCTTACTCAATCTTCTCTCCAAACATAGGTTATTCACAAGTGACCTTGGTTAACATTGAAGTGATAATGAAATAAATGTAGAGAATGTCAACCTGTTAAGATCTCATTATCTGAAAGCTCATTTAAAATAATAATAACACAGCCAGTGAAACACAAAAAATGATTGTTGATTGAAATGTTGCCAAACAAAATTGAAGTCTACCAGAGTGGGTGATGTTGTTGTGCCAAAAAAATGGTAATTTATGTAATCAGATTTTGGATTTCTATCTCACAAGGATGGAAAGTAGCATTAAAAAAAAAATAGTTATGAGAGCCTTAAATGCAAATGAATGGAAAAAGAAGAGAGGAAACTATCCATTTTCAAAATACATTAAAATACTGGGGAAATGGGAGCTGAGCTTCTTTGAAAGTCTGGCCTTTACAAACTTAATGGAAACTGTGGAGTACTTAGCCATTTTGAAAATTTCACCCTTATTTTGTTGGTTCGATGGTATTTGAGGTCTTTGGAAAATCTGCCTCTAAGGTTTGCTTTACTATCGTTGGAATTGTTGCATAGGAGAGAAAACAGATGTTTTCAGAATTGTTTTTAAGAAAATTATTTTTTAGACTGTAGACTAAGGTCCTTTGTTATGGCTACTATTCTCAAGCCACGTACTCTTCAGTAGCTTTGTTGCTTCAGTGGGATTACTCTAGAGTAGCTGATTTGAGGGTTGTAACCTATCCGTGTATATACAGGGCTTCTGTTTGTTTTGTTAACTCAGCATATCTTAATATGATCAATATATGTATTTTCTACATAAAATTTGTTTGACAGGAGTATAATTTGCCTCACAATGCCTTTGAAACTTTCCTAGATCTCCTACAATTTATAAGGAGTTTGATCTAATGGGCACTTAAGTCAAAGGCAATGTCTGGGAGCAAGCACACAACGTCTTCAGTTGTAGGTACCCCCAAATTTTCTTAGACTTTAACCTCATCTGCATTCAGGTGAATAGAGGAATTAAAGCTAGGATTAAAGTGAGATTAAGACCTCTGTAAAGCAGGATTAAACTGCAAAGGAAGACCCCTGCTTTTGAGGAGATGATTGTCTGCACAGATCAGGGGAAATCTCCTTTGTTGATTTTCCTCTAGGAAGTACTCCCCATTCCCAAAGTCCCTTGTTTATCCTTAATACAGCATGTTTCCATCATGTGACTGCTTGCTATTCCAGCTCCCACTGGTGAAAATTCCTGCCATCAGCACAATAGCAGGAGAGGAGATCAGAGGTTAGTCTGAGATAGGGGTGTACTGAATAGCTTAAAAAACATTCACAAGAATTTGTGAGTGTCCGAGGATTGGTCCTGAGTTTTGGAGGCCCTCCTCAGGAACTTGATGAATGCATGGGAATTCGGATGCAGGAACCAGGAACCGAGGGGGGAGGGGCAGTGGGAGCAGGTAACAGGGCAGCAGGGGGTAGGGAAGGGGAAACAGTGAAGGTATCAGCAGGGGCTATGGAAAGAGCAGGAGGAGGCAGGGAAAGAGGGCATCAATCTCACCTAAAAGCCATGGGAGCTGGGCATGCCTCTGTGGACTCTGCAACTGTGTTTGAATGCTTTTTGTTCAAGCATGCTGTCTAAGCTCTCTGGGAGCATGCTGGTAAATGTAGTCCAGCATGCTCCCATAGAAATGCCTATGTGAGGAAGCTAGACTAAATTTCTCAGCATGCTCCCAGAGAACTTTAGACTGAACATGGTCAGAGAAACTTCATTCAAACAAACACACAGTAGTAGAGTTTACAGTGACACACCTGGCTCCCGTGTCTTTCTGGCAAGTTTCCTTACCCCACCTTCCCTGCCTCCTGCTGCCTCCTACTGTTCCCTTCTCTTCCCCCTTCCCTGCCCTCAACTGCCCTGTTACCTGCCACCAATGGCCTCTGTCTCCCTTTCTGCCCACAGCTGAGGATTTTGCCAAGAACTGAGCAGCGGACTGACTCTTTGGTCATTTAGGACTCAGTAAAACAAGGTTGAATGCCCAGATACTCAGTAAAATATGAGTAAATCTGAGCCCCAAGTTTCAGCCCTAGTCTGAGACAAGAGTAAGTGTTTCTGTTCTGAAGGGAAATACCGACCTTTCAGGAGTGCTTGTCCATCAGTACTTTGTCTGTTTCCGGTACTTTTGTGCTTCTGTCATTTTTTCATCACTTCCATAATTTTCCAGGACTTCTTTATCACTTCTGTCACTTTGGGGGAATTTGATAGTTTTATGGCAGTTTTACAGCACTTTTGGCAATTCCCAGCACTTCCTTGGTGCTATAGTCAGCACATTTTCATCTCCACAGCCCCCAGGAGTGCATGCAGGGCACACACAAGGCTAGGACTGCCCCTTTCAACATGCAAAAATTTTCAGAAAATCGGCAAAAAGCAGGAAAGCCGGTAGTTTCCATGTTACACGAACCTCAGCAAATGCCCTGCTTCCGATGAAAGAAGCACTCATCGAGATTTTTCATTTCAGGTCTAATCAGATGTACACTACAACCTTTGCTTCTCTCTCACAGAGAGCAAACAAAAGCCAAGTAAGGCAGTTACTCCAGAGAAACTCAATCCTGATGAGAAACATCAGATCTGGCATGATCATGAGAAAACATCCAAAATTACTATGGGCCAGTTTTCAGTTGATGTAAATCACTACACGTTCACTGAATTCAGCAAGGAAATGTGTCCCTTTCTGTCCCTAAAGTTCCTTGAACCTATGGCTCAAGGAAAACATAAACTATCACTTCTATTCCCATACCTTTGAATATATTCTATTTCTCAAATGAAATCAAGTCTTGATTTTCATTTTAAAAAGTTGTTGAAACTTGAACAAAAACATTGAATCTGCATTGCCAATAAATCAGAATTCTACAGATCATGCAGTTATTATTTATGACTAATAATAATAACTTGGCGGTTAATCAACTAGGTGAGCTCAAAGATAGGGGGCAGCACTGGAAATAAAGGTCATCTTTAGACATAACAAAGATCTAGTGTCAAAATCCATAAGCACGTGTTTGGCCATTGTGTATAAGCACCATAAGCATCCCAACACCAATTTGGCCACCTATTGAACATGCGATGTGAGCACCATTGCATCACAAGGACAATTTGTGTGTTATGGCTGGCGCGTTAGCAGGTACAACATGGGGAACAAGGCAGCAGCACTTGTGTGCTGAGATGGGTTGCTGGCAAAACACTGATTTGGCCCAAGATGGGCTGTGTGTCTAAGCAGTGCCATGTGGTGAACACAGGGTCAAACCAGTGTTCATATCAAGGTCCAAACACACATTCAGATGCCTGTTGACATTATTTCTAAAGACACTCAAAGTCCCTAATTAAGTGTTTCTGAATATTCAAGGACTGAAAATGGAAATGAAGTGAAATAATTTGCTAAAAATCATACTGTAGCACTGGTTAAAAGAGTACTTGCAACATTTCATTGGTATGTATGTTACTAACATGAATTTAACATTCAAAAGACATAAGAAGTATGGAAACAAAAAAGAGAACTTTTTTGTAGTCTTACATCTCCTCTAGCTGTAACTCAGAACCATCATTTGTTTTCATTTTTGAGTTTTTTCTTTTAACACTAAGGGAAAATGTGCAAAGGGAAGAATGTGCAAATGTGAATATTTAACAAATGATCATGCATTATTTTAGAAAAAAGGAAGCTTTTGTATAAGAGGTTAATTAGGATACACACCACATGCCACTGGAGTTGTTGTACTGGTGCTGATACAAAATCTTGGGATCTGCTTCTTGCAAATCCCTTCTCTATATACAAGTAATCTTTTCTCAAGCTCTTGAAAGTACTTAAAGGTCTCGTATATAGAGCTGTTTGTAGCTTTAAAATTTGCACATGCTCACCAATGAATTGAGTCAGACCAATGGTCCCTCAAGTCCAGCATCCTGTCCTCCAACAGTGGCCAATCTCGATTGCATGGGAAAAGAACTATTTGAGAGGGTAAATAATTGTTCCCTATCATTCCATACCACTCAAGATTTTATAAACCTCTATCATGTCCTCTCTTAGTCTTCTCTTCTCTCAGCTGAAGAGACCTAGCTTGTCAAGCCTCTCTTTGTACAGAAGCCATTCCATACCCCTTATCATTCTGGTTGACCTTCTCTGTACCTTTTCTAGTTCAGCTATGTTTTTTTTTGAGATGGGGCGACCAGAACTGCATACAATATTCCAAGTGCAGTTGCACCATCGATTTGTATAGCGGCATTATGACACCCTCAGTTTTATTCTCTATCCCTTTGCAAATAACTCCTAACATTCTGTTTGCTTTTTTGACTGCTGCTGCCCATTGGTCTGACGATTTCAGTGTATTTATTGTCCACAATCACCCCCAGATCCTTTTCCTGAGTGGTAACTCCTAGCTTAGTACCCAGCATTGTGTACTCATAGTTTGGGATATTTTTCCCTATGTGCATCACTTTGCACTTGTCCACATTAAATCTCATCTGCCATTTAGATGCCCAGGCATCCAGTCTCATAAGATCCTGTTGCAGTTCTTTACAGTCTGCTCCTGTTCTAACTAATAACTTGGTGTTGTCTGCAAATTTGATCACCTCACGCTTAACGCCCTTTTCTAGATCATTAATGAATACATGAAACAGCACTGGTCCCAATACAGATCCCTGAGGCACACCACTTTTTACATCTCTCCATTGTGAAAACTGACCATTTAGTCCAACTCTTTGCTTCCTATTCTTTAACCAGTTACCGATCCATAGTAAAACACTACCTCCTATCCAATGACTTTTTCATTTTCTCAAGAGTCTTTTATTAGGGATGGGGGAACGCGGTTCGGAAGTTCGGAGTTCGGCCCGAACTCAGCCTGTTCGGATGACCGAACCGAACTCCCGAATACGAACTGTCCGAATCGAACTCAATCCGAACATTGAAATGACCGAACAGTTCGGATCACGTTCGGGTGGCAAAAAAAAGTTCACTGTAAGGTCAAACGTGACAGGGAGGGGTAGTACTAGTAACTGAGGAGCAGACTTCCAGGCACCAGGGGTGGAGAGGCTTGCAAGAAATGAAACTATCTGCTTCCCCGCTTCCCAACACCTTCTGAGCTAGTCACTGTTCCTGAACAGCAGGCGTTGAGTAGGATTATTAGATTGCTTTAAGTTTCATTTCAGTTTTGTACTGAAATGAAACTTAAACCTTAAACTGAAACCTTGTGTTTGTGATTCCCCTCCCGCCATCCCATATATATATATATATATAGAGAGAGAGAGAGAGATATAGAGAGAGAGAGAGATAGGTTAGGGATAGTAGTTGTAGGAGCTAACTTAGTGATAGCAGTTAGATTTAGTGTATATATATATATATATATATATATATATATATATATATATAATATTAGATAAAATAAATAAATAAAAAACCTTATATAAAAACAAAAAAACCAAATACAAAACAAAAGAAAACCATATAAAACCCAATACAAAACCAAAAAAACATATAAAAACAAAAAAAAACCACCCATAACATTTCCCAAACAGCCGACCCTAACGACCGAATGGTCAAAACGAACGGCTGAACGGCCGTTCGGTCGAACAGAACGGCCTAACCCGAACCCAGCAAACTAACCGAACTGCCGAACCTAACGGACGAACCGAACGCAGCTGAACTGAATGGCCAAACCAAACGGATGAACCGAACGCAGCTGAACTGAACGGACGAACCCGAACTGTGATTGGTTCGCCAATCCCTATCTTTTATGTGGGACCTTATCAAATGCTTTCTGGAAAACCAGGTACACTATATCTACCGGGTCTCCCTCGTCTATAGGCTTATTTACACCCTCAAAAAATTGCAACAGATTAGTGGGGCATGAATTACCTTTTCTAAATCAATGTTGACTCTTCCCCCGAAGTCATGTTTATCAACATGCCCAGTGATTCTGTTCTTAATGATAGTTTCCACCATTTTGCCCAGCACAGACATGAAGCTTACTGGTTTGTAGTTTCCAGGGTTACCTCGGATCCCTATTTAAATATTGGGGTACATTTGCCACCCTCCAATTTTCAGGTACAGTGGCAGATTTTAGCGCTAGGTTACAAATTATTAACAGTAGGTCTGATATTTCATATTTGAGTTCCTTCAGAACTCTGGGATGAATACCATCTGGTCCTGGTGATTTGTTAGTATTTAGTTTGCTGGCGCACCCCCCGGAAATGAAATACAGAGACAGTATATGGATCAAAATGGCCGCACTCTTTAATCAAATAAGATGAAGAAAGTTGGTGGGGCTTGCTATTAAGCAATCACGGGTCTAGTATTTCTTTATTGTAATATCTATTTAAACCACAACAGGTGTCTGGCTTGGATATGCCCTCCAATGCCAGCACCAAATCAAACTTTACCAAACAGTCCCCTTCGAACAGCACCCTGGCCAAGGCTGAAGGGGAAACACCCTGATGGGCACAAGTAAGTAGGGATGTGCGAACGCGGTTCAGAAGTTTGGAGTTCGGAACAAACTTGGTCTGTTCAGTTGACCGAACCAAACTTCAGAACTGAACCCGAACTTACCGAACCAAATTCTAACTGAACAACAAACCAACTGAACAGTTTGTTCGTGTTCGGCCACGTTTGATTGAGTTTAGGTGGGAAAAACATGACTGAAGGCCATGGGAGGGGGAGGAAGCTGTGGAGCAGACTTCCTGGTACTGGGGGATGGAGAGGCTTGGAGTAGCAGCTAGTCTACAAAATCACCTTTCCTTTTCGACTGAACACTGGCTTCACAGTCTGATTGGCTAGGGGCTAGGCTGCACAGAGCCAATCGGGCCCTTGTGGTAAGGCGGGAGCAGCAAGTAACAAAACTCTTTGCCCTGCCCTCCTTCCAACACCTTCTGAGCCAGCCACTGATCATTTCAGCAGTGTTTTCAGAAGGCTCCCTGACTCCCAGCAGTTTGCTTCCCTCATCCAGTCCCAATCCTCCTCCAATTTCACCCATCCAACAGAGTTACCTCCCTATTATCATTTAGTTAGAATATATTAGATAGATTTATTTAATTTTTATTATTTTTATTATTTATGCCTCCCTGTGTTCTATCTCCCTACCCTCCATTGAATCCATTCATTTCCCTCTCCCTCTCCCTCCATATTCCATCCCTCATTCCCTTCTCCTGGTTTTTGATTTATTAGAGTAGGATTAGATTGATTTAGGTTTTGTTTCACTTTCTGTACCCCTCCCTGTGTTGTTGTGAGCTGTCTGTGTTATCCCCCCCCATCTCTGTGTAATATTGTGTGTGTATATATATATATAGACAGATATATTATAGTAGTTGTTAGGTAGGATTATAGTTAGAATAGCTATTACAGTTAAGTTAGATTAGTTTATAGAGAGATAGTGATCTAGTTTTAGAGTGCGTTTTTTATATTCAATTATTTAGTTCCATAGGTTTTATAATAGTTATTAGATAGTTAAATAGCAGTTAAATTTAGTGTAGTATATATATAATATTTGATTAAAATGGTAAAAAACATTTAAAAAAATATTTAATAAAGTTGTGTGTTGACTGGTTTGTATAATGTATAAGGGACTTATGAGAGGGCGAGGCCGCTCTCTTGCCCGTAAGGCAGCCAATGATGCGCGTGGCAGGAGCAGTGACATCAGAGTGCCAGCAGTGGGCAGAAGCAGCAGCCCAAGCACATCACCACGCCCTAAGTTGCTAAGGCCTGGTGATGTTGGGTCTCGCTCTCCCAGCACTAAGGGTCAGGGGGTTGGGTGCCACCTCCTGGCACTGGAAGAGGCTGTGGTGGCTGTGGCAGCAGGTGATTCAGGGGATGGAGAATCCCAGCAGGGGCCAGCATTTTCCCTTGACTCCCCCATTCTTGAGAGTCCGGTTAGATTCAGAGCCCAATCCCAGGGCAGCAGCAGCAGCTATAAGGGGCAAGGGGAGATTGCTGCTCAGAGTGGGAGCAGCATGGGGAGTCCAGCAGCCTCTGTCACTCTGTTTCTGGAAGGGTACAGCGATGCAGAGATTTCTGTGGAGGAGGTCTCTGTATCTGGTGCTGCTGAGGTGATGACTGTCCCTCAACGAGATGTGTCACAAGTGCCATCATGTCCTCCCAGGAGTGACGCCCCTCCCAGGAGTGCATCACCTGGTGCAGGGCAGAAGGCAGGAGGGGCTAGAAAATCATGGGTCTGGGAGCATTTTAAGTTGGTGCAGGCGGATGATCCCCGAGAAGTGCGGTGCACTTTGTGCAGCAAGGTGGTCAAGCGAGGGCAGGTGCTCACCAACCTAGGGATATCCGCCATGTCAAGGTATCTAACAATGTGCCACAATGCCACTCTGCTAAGTGGGCAGGCTGGGTAAGTGGACGCAAGTGGGTTCCAAATCCACGTGGCCACTTGTCCTCCATCGGGCAACTGTTCCACTGCAGCAGCTACCTCTTGCAGCAGGATCAGTATTGCTGCTAGGGGGGAGCAGCAGGAGCATCAGCAGCAGCGTCAGCCAACAATGGAGGAGCTGGGGTGGGGGCAGCTTCCAAGGTCATTGGCAGCTGGAGGGCGGTGTTGCTTTCAAGAGAAAGCCACGCGCCTGTTGGGTGAGATGATTGCTCTTGATGGCCAGACCTTATCCATTGTTGGGGACACAGGGTTCAAGTGGCTGGTGGGGTTCCTGGCCAACGAATTTTATTTTATTTATTTTATTTATTTCATAAATTTGTACCCCGCCCCTCCTGCGAACAGCCTGGGGCAGGTTCCAACAATAAAATACCATACATAAAAACAATTTAAAACCATCAATAACAATATAAAATTATTAAAACAGGGCTCAGGACCTTCATTCAAACAATAATAAATAAGGTGGGGGAGCTTAAAAAAAACCCTTACCCGACCCTCCCCAAAGGCCTGGGTGAACAGCCAGGTTTTACAACTTCGCCAGAATGTCATCAGGCTGGGGGCCAGGCGAGCTTCCTCCGGAAGGTAGTTCAAAAGGCACGGCACGGCACGGCCCAGCCACCAAGAATGCCCTCTCCATTGTGGCCCCCAACTTAACACAGGGGACCTCCAAGAAGGCACCCCTCTCAGACTGAAGGAGCCATTCAGGGGCACGGAGGGCAAGGCGGTCCCTGAGGTATGAGTGGCCCAGACCGTGAAGGGCTTTATAGATCAACACCAAAACCTTGAACCTGGCTCGGCATGCTATCGGCAACCAGTGCAGAGCTCGGAGCACAGGTGTAATATGCTCCCGATGGCCCATCCCCGTAAGGAGATGAGCCGCCGCATTCTGCACTAGCTGCAGCCTCCGAACCAGGCACAAGGGAAGCCCCATGTAGAGCGCATTACAGTAGTCCAGCTTCGAGGTGATGAAAGCATGGATGAGGGAGGCCAGGTCTGGGCCGGAGACGAACGGACGCAGCCTACGCACCAGATACAACTGGCGGAAAGCAGTCTTAGTGACTGCCTCCACCTGCCGCTCCAGGCAGAGGTCTGCGTCCAGTATCACCCCCAGACTGCGGACCTGCTGAGCTATAGGAGGGCAACCCCCCCCAACCAGGTGGGCCACTACCTCCCTCTCTCTCCCCACCAACATCACCTCCATCTTATCAGGGTTGAGCTTCAGTCTGCTCTGCCGCATCCATTCCGCCACGGCCTCCAAACATTGGGATAGCAACGAGACAGCAGGGTCTGGGTCAGTTGAAAAAGAGAGGTACAGCTGAGTATCATCAGCATACTGGTGACACCACACCCCGAACCCTCTCACGACATCCCCCAAGGGCTGCATATAAACATTAAATAATAACAGAGACAGAATAGAACCCTGCGGAATGCCGCATAATAAGGTGCGGGGGCGCGATGTCTCATCCCCCAGTACCACCCACTGGCTTCTACTCGAGAGGAATGAATGGAACCTTTCAAGAACAGTCCCGTCTTGACCCCCCAGGTCATGCAGCTGTCTCAATAGCAGCCCATGGTCCACGGTATCAAAGGCGGACGAGAGATCTAGCAAGATGAGAAAAGTTGAACATCCTGTGTCCATCTCCCAGCGGAGGTCATCTACGAAGGCCACCAATGCTGTCTCAGAGCCATAGCCGGGATAGAACCCCGATTGAAAAGGGTCTAGGAAACCGATGCTATCGAGATGCAACTGGAGCTGGAGTGCCACCGCCCGCTCAATAACCTTCCCTAAAAAGGGAAGGTTAGAGACAGATCGGTAACTGGCGAGCGCATCCACGTCCAAAGATGGTTTCTCCAGCAGGGGGCGCACCACAGCCTCCTTGAGGCAAGGCGACAACCTCCCCTGCTGCAAGGACGCATTCACTACCCTTGCCAGCACCGTCCCCAACGTCTCCCTGGAGCCTTTCACCAACCAGGACGGGCATGGATCAAGTTCGCAACAGGTGGTACTCACAGACCCCCAAACATTCGCGGCATTGGCCGGCATCACTTCCTGAAACTCCCCCCACAAACCTGGACCAGACGGGACTTCCATCACCTTGTGTTCTTCCCCTACTGCCCCTAATTTAAGATGCCATGCCGCACCACCCTCAGCCATACAGTGGTGCCAGACCTGTATAGGGCACTGAAGGGGAGGGTGAAGGATCAGCTGGCACTGGCAGGGACTGGGGGTGCCACTGTCCATTTCACTGACCTGTGGTCCTCCAGGAATGCCTGACATGCTTACCTGGCAGTGACGGAACACTGTGGCAGGACCCAGAGTTGGCATTGGACAGTGGCAGGAGAGGTTCTTAAGCAGGGTATAGGTGGGTCCTGCTTCAGGCGGAAGTCATGGACTTCCCCCACACTGCCAGTAATATATAGGCAGTCCTTAATCCTGTTGTGGGGAAGTGGGTCATGCCAGGTGCACCGTTCACCCTGGGGTGTGTGGTGACTGATAATGCGGCCAATATATTGAGGGCTGTACATGATGCTAAATTTATCAGCATCCCTTGTGCTGCACAAACCCTCCACCTGGTAGTCATCACGGACATTCTGGGCTGGGGGGAGAAGGGGATTGGGGCAGGCACCTTAGCTACCTGATAGAGTGGGGGAGGAAGCTGGCAGGGTTCTTTAACCACAGTGTTACGGGAAGAGAACTCCTCGGGGCTGACCAAGGCTGCCCAGAGCATATGCTGGTGCAGAACATGTCCACGAGGTGGAATTCCACCTTCCTGATGCTTTTGCAGCTTGTGGAGCAGAAAGTAACCTTGCATCAGGTGGAATAGGACACAGAAAACAGGGCACCTCCAGGCTTCAATGGACCGGAATGGGATATACTGGCACAAATGGTCATAATTCTAAGACAGTTCTATGAGGTGACTGAGACCATCAGCTCTTCCACAGCCACCATAAACCAGGTGACCCCTCTGGTCCATAGTCTCCATGGGAGTCTGGAGGAGATAATGGTGCAGGGGTAGCATTGTGGCCCTAGGGGAAAGAAACTGGGGGTTGAGGTGGTTTGGCTGGTGCAGAAGCTTAAGGCAGGCCTGACGGCGAGGTTGAAAAGCTTCTGCAGCGGGGGGAATATGTTCTGGGAACAATGCTGGACCCCAGGGTCAAGGGCAGTATGACATGCAAGTCATCCCTCTATGGCTTGTGGAAGGATGACCTTGTGGGGAGGGTCCGGAAGGCAGAGCAGGCTTTTGACAGTGCGTGGCAGCAGCAGGACACCCCAGGGGTTGGTTGGAGTAGCATCAGCTACCCCTCTCAGCCAGAAGGGTCTATCCCTGCCCCCAGCCCAAGCAGTAGCAGCAGCAGCAGCACCAGAAGCAGCAGGATTAGGAGCAGCAGCACCCCTACTGCCAGCAGCTCCTCCTCTGCATGGCCCATAAAAGGGCAGGAACTGACAGCGTGGCTGAGGGCAGTGGTGCCCAGGGACAGTTATGAGAGGGAGTATGATGGTGCCTCAGCAGGAGTTGATACATACCTGGACGAGGAGCCGTGCATTGATCCCAGCAGCAATCCCTTGGACTACTGGGCCAGCAAGACCAACGTGTGGCCGGCCCTGTCCAAAGTGGCCAGGGGATTATTGTCATGCCCACCAACCAGTGTCCCCAGTGAGTGGGTGTTCTCTGTGGCGGGGGACATTTGCTCCCCGCACCGCCTGAGACTGGGGGCCAAGTTGGTGGAGCAGTTGCTGTTCATTAAGGTGAACCTTCCACTGCTGAGATTCCCGAAGCTGCCCCTGGACAAGGATTGATGGTACAGTGGCACATGCCATCCCATGCAGTCTTGGGAAGGGGCTCCTTGTCAATAAGGACTGCTGCTGCTGAACTGAGGTGCTGTCCCTCCCTCCCACTGCTTCAGTGGCACCCTACCTACCCCCCCAACTCTCCCTCTCTTTTTCTCTCTCTCTATCTCTCTTTCATACTACACAGCCTCAGCCGACCTAAGTGACTGACTGCATGCTGCAGTGTGGTATTGGGAAATGGTAAGCCTGCAAGCTGACCTCTTGCAGTGGTTAGACGATCTCAGCCTGCCTATCTGACTGTCTCTGTCTCTCGTGCTGCACAGTCTTCGCCAGCCTCTCTGAGTGCCCTGGCAACTTGCTGCCAAGGTAACAGAATGCCTTCCCTACTGCCTCTCACACCATGCCCGCCCGCCTAGTTTGCAAAGCTTGAACCCTGCCTGCCTTCTTCTCATGCCATGCTGGCTGACCACTCACCCAGTTTGAAAATCTTGAACCCTACCTCAGTCTGCCTGCCTTCTTCTCATGCCATGCTGTCGCGTTGCGTTCTCTTTTTAACAAAAGGAAAGAAGACTAAGTTTTCCAGCTGAACTAATCATACTGGATTGGGCTTTTTTCTCCTAATTGTATAAAATGAGTTTTACACTTTACTTTGAGGCCAGGCTAGCAAAGCAAGTATTCTAAAATGACAATATATTTATAAATAAATGGAACATGAGACTTTTGATATAAAAATATATGCATAGTTTACTTAAATTTAAATAGAAAATATCAGTAGCTTACATAGAATGGTATTGCTAGCCAATCAAAGTCACATGATCTTAAAACATTTCTATTTTAAGAAAAAGCTTCTAAAAACTTAACGTATGCACAATTCATTGGCTCAAAGATATTCAAGAATCATATGTTACATTCTTCCCAGTTCTTCCCTTTGTCTTTCAAGATGTTGGTAAGAAAGAAATCCCATGGTGTGTGGAATTTCAGTCTGAAAAAAGCCAGGCTGTGTCTCTCTTCTTAACTTGCCTGCTAGGAGGCTCACATTCCTGAGAATGGACAATGCTGACATCAGTTAGCAGGGAAATACACTGGATTCTAATTGGCTCTCTTAATTCTGAGCAAGTAAAGAAAGTTTAAATTTCCTTCAAGGTTTGAACAAACCTCGTATTTCCATAAAATTTAATTGTCAGATTATAGAGACTTGATCACAGCTTCAAGGTTGTTTTAGCTATTAATTAAATAGATGTTAGCTAGAAAAAACTAACTTAAACCTTCCTTCTCAGTTTGGAGATGTTTATGGCCGGATCATTTGTCATTTAGACACATAAACTGATAAGGTTCCAGACACCTGAACTGGCAAGAGGCCCTTTGATTTGGCCTCTAACTCCTAGCCATTTGTCTCTGTTTCCTTGGATACGGTGAAAGTTCATTTGGGAAGTTTGGAAAAAAGCTCATTGGAATGTAGCTGAAGAAGCTTCAGCCTGAACCAAGCTAATCACAGAAGTTGATTTTAGAAATCAATATTGCAAAACACAAATCCAATAAATTGAAATAGAAAGTTAACATATAGAAACTCAAAATCAATACATTGGGAACACAGATGGCCAAAAAATATAAGCTAATAATAGGAAATCATGACAATGCTGCCTGACCGCTCGCCCAGTTTGCAAAGCTTGAACCCTGCCTCAGTCTGCCTGCCTTCTGCTCATGCCATGCTGCATGACCGCTTGCCCAGTTTGCAAAGTTTGAACCCTGCCTCAGTCTGCCTGCCTTCTGCTCATGCCATGCTGCCTGACTGCTCACCCAGTTTGCAAAGCTTCTTGAATCCTGACTCAGTCTGCCTGCCTGTCATGCTACGCTGACTGTCTGTCTACCCTGACAACCCTGGGTGATGTACACCACTGGTCTGGTAATACCACTGCTGCTGTCTGCAGGTCCATGGGTGCTCTGCCCTGGCCAATCCAAATGTGCCCACGCAATCCTGCTGCTGACCTCGGCTGCTGTATGGGAGCTATTTGCTAGAAAATCCAACCATCCTGCTGTTCCATGGGTACTGTGCCCAAGCAATCCAATGTGTGCTGTTGCTTCCAACGCTGCCTCTGCTCACTGTACCATGGGCTCTGTGGACGAGCAATCCAATGTCTGCTGCTGCTTCCAACGCTGCCACTGCTCACTGTGCCATGGGCTCTGTGCCCGAGCAATCCAATGTGTGCTGCTGCTTCCAACACTGCCACTGCTCACTGTGCCATGGGCTCTGTGCCCGAGCAATCCAATGTGTGCTGCTTCCAAGATCCAGAAGCTGCCACTCTAGCCCCAGGACCCACCGTCCTGGGTCTGGGGCCATCACTCCTCACACAGAGAACCATTCTTCAACCGTATCATGAAATAGCCACTCCAGCCCTTGGACCCTCCGTCAGGTTCCTGGGGCCAAGTTACTGGCAGGGAGGGCTGTGGCCCAGATCCAGAAGCTGCCACTCTAGCCACAGGATCCACCGTCCTGGGTCTGGGGCCATCACTCCTCGCACAGAGAAAAATTCTTCAACCGTTTCATGAAACAGCCACTCCAGTCCTTGGACCCGCCGCAGGCCTACGTGATGCTTTGTTAAATGTAAAGATTTTTAAATAAACAGTTGGATTCCCCTGGTCCTCACCAGTTCTAAGTCAGCTGATAGGCGCCGGCCAAGTCTGCAGTTCACAATAAGCATCTTCACAATTATGGGGAGGTTATTTTCAGGCCAAAACGAGTACTCCAGATAAGCAATTTACTTAAGAGAGTCATAATTAGTCCCGCCGTTTACCCACGCTTCATTGAATGTCTTCACATTGACATTCCGAGCACTGGGCCACCTAGCAGTCGCTGCCTTGTAAGACATACAGACCCTACTTTCCACTCAAGTACTGCAAGGCAGATAAACTCATCCTGCTCTTCCTCCAGTAACGCTTAAGAGAGTCATAGTTAGTCCCGCCGTTTACCCGCGCTTCATTGAATGTCTTCACATTGACATTTAGAGCACTGGGGGCAGAATCACATGGCGTCAACACCCGCTGCAGGCCTACGTGATGCTTTGTTTAAATGTAAAAATATTTTTAAAAAACAGTCGGATTCCTCTGGTCCTCACCAGTTCTAAGTCAGCTGCGAGGTGCTGGCCAAGTCTGCAGTTCAATGGGCACCAGGATTGGACAAACTTGAACCCTGCTAGAGGTCAGGAACCTGACAGCAGCTGAAGACATCTGCCAGTGTTACTTGAATGTTGAAGTGCTTCAGAACCTAGAGGGCCTGTTCCTTTGCTTTTCCTGAGAAGTTCACAGAGAAACACCATCCCTTTCCTACCTGGGACTGCAGAGTCTTATACGGGAGTCCATAGGTTAAAATGACCCTTCCTTCTTTCCTGGCAATCTCAGCAGCTTTCCTATGGTGATCATCATTCTGTAGCATGTGGACACCTAATCCGAGGCAGCGAAGATACCGGGCAAGCCTCTGCAGCATGTTATCACAGATAACACTGAACTCCTTGGGGAAGATAGCAGGAGAGCTGCTCCTTGTTTCCTCACCAACCACCACAAATTTCTCTTTGGAAGGCAGTGGCATCTCTTGTTATTCTTCTGCTTATTTATCCTGGGTTTTGTACTTGTTTTCCCCACAAGACTCTTTGTGAGGTTTGAACCCAGACCAAAGGCTGCTGGATCCTCACACAACTTCTTATAAACCTCTCCAGCCAGTAGGCACCTGCCCCTGCCCAACCCCTTTACCGCTGTCCTCTCATCATTCTTAGCCTGGACCTCAATGCTCTTGGACATTAGAGTGCTGATGGCTCCCATGCATGGGGGCATCAATAAAGTATGTCACGCAAGGCATGCAGATTAGCAAAGTCATGCCAATGGGTGACAATCGGGGGTGAGGGGAATTGGTAACGTGACATTATACCCATATGTTTGTGTCTGTCACATTTATTTAGTATGTGGGTATTTAGTTAGGTAACTACTAGGTGTGGGTGGGAGTTTTACTTGCTTCACTGTCTCCCCTCATTCTCTAGAACTCCTCCTATTTTCCGTAATTCCACTCATGGAGATGGCCCCCGGGCTGTGGCCTATATGCTATCCGTGACAAGGGCTCTGTACCCCAGGTTGCCGCCACTGTACCTGAGTCTGTCATTCCCACCCATCACAGGAACCATCGTTGAGATTCTGGGACCATCATTCCAGTCGCTGGGGGCTGTATTCCATTCCACTGCATCCAGAAGGCAGAAGCCTGTTGCCCACACACCAGCCTACCCCACCACCAACAGCCTACTCCTCCACACCCAACCGTGGATGCCCACTGAAACTCCCCACCTGCTCCCCACTGCCAAGGAGCCTGTTTCACTTTGTCTCTGTCACACCCACCCACCCACACAAACACAAGTCCTGCACCTCCTTGGGTGCCGTCTGCAAGTTGAGACCCTGTGACTGCCACATCTTTGGGTTAATAACTATGCTACATGGGGTGGCAGCTGCTGTGTGATGGTAGGGATCAACAAGCTGTATAAGAATATGCCACCTGCCAGCCTGAACTGCTGCACAGAGGGATAAAATATTTGAAAGTTCAAACAAAGCTCATAATCATAACAACAAAACAACAACAACAACAAAATTATAAAAAATAAACCAAATATTTTTATATAGAAAGGAAACTTAGCCACTAAACTTACTACTCAGTCTTTGGGCCTGGCCCCTGGAACTTTAGGGGAAGGCATTAGTGGTGTAGGGAACCTAGGGGCAGGGGTCGCACCTGCCAGCATTTCATAGCCGTGTTGGACGGCATATTCAACGACCCCTGCCACAGCCGCCCGCCAGTTGCAGACCGACTGGTGGAAGAGCTCCAGGTTGGCCCTCTCGGTGGAGACATAGGGTGAAAACAAACATGACGCTAACCACCCTTTAACCACCTTTGGTGGTTATTTATGCATGTTTCAGGGCTGTATTGGTGCCCTATGCAGCCCTGAAACATGCATAAATGATCACCAATGGTGGTTAAAGGGTGGTTAGCGTCATGTCTGTTTTCACCCATACTTGGAGAAGTACTCCGAGTATGCCTCCACTTTCTTCTCCCTCCGCTCGAGCGCCTGAAACTGTCCCACCAGTCGGTCTTCCATTACTTTGAGGTGGTCCACAAAGTCCTGGCTGGTCCCCTGCACCCTCACATCAAAAGGCCCTTGCCACTGCAGACTCCTGCCTGTCGGTGGGTTCCACATCTGAGCTGGAGGAGGGGGAAGGACTTCGCACATGGTGCCTCTTCTGTCTTGCCTCCCCCCCCTCTTCTGCTGCTCCACGGTCATGCCACCTGTCTCCTGGGCCCGAGCCACCTTCTGGCCATGGGCCTTCTCTATATGAGTCATTAGCCCAGATGTGGTGCCCTCTTTCTGTCGCCAGAATCTTTTCTTGCAGATATAAAGAGCATAAAAACAAATATAGGAATATAAGAAGTGCCATACTGTGTCAGACCAATGGTCTGTGTGAAGCCCTGCCTGCATTATGTCTCTACAAGTGGGTGGGAACCAATCTTTCTCTTCCAGCCCCCATGCCTTACCACAGGTCCAGAGTCTGGGGGTGGTGCTGGACGTGGATCTCCGACGGGAGCGACAGGTGGAGGCAGTCACAAAGGCTGCCTTTCGCCAGTTGCATCTGGTGCGGAGGCTGTGTCCGTTCATCTCCAGCCCAGACCTGGCCTCCCTCATCCATGCCTTCGTCACCTCGAGGCTGGACTATTGCAACGTGCTCTACGTGGGCTTCCCTTGTGCCTGGTTCAGAGACTGCAGCTAGTGCAGAATGCAGCAGCCCGTATCCTTTCAGGGACGGGTCATCAGGAGCACGTAACACCTGTGTTCCAGTCTCTGCACTGGTTGCCGATAGCGTGCCGAGCCAGGTTCAAGGTGTTGGTATTGATTTACAAAGCCCTTCAAGGTCTTGTCCTCTCATACCTCAGGGACTGCCTCGCCCTCTGCACCCCAGAGCAGCTCCTTCGGTCTGCCAGGGGTGCCTTCTTGGAGGTCCCCCATGTTAAACGGGGGGCCACAATGGAGAGGGCATTCTCAGTGGCTGGGCCACGTCTTTGGAACTCCCTACCGGAGGAAGCTCGCCTGGCCCCAAGCCTTTTGATATTCTGGCAAAGGTGTAAAACCTGACTGTTCACCCAGGCCTTTCGGGAGGGGGGGTGGTTAGTGGATTTTTTATCGCCCCTACTCTATTTATTTTTTAATGTATCCCAGGCCCTGTTCTTAATTCTGAATATTGATATTGTATTTTTATATGTTTTAAATTGTTTTATATTTATGTTTTTATTGTTGGAAGCCATCCCAAGCTGTGTTCAGGAGGGGTGGGGTATAAATTGAATAAATAAATAAATAAATAAATTATGGAGATGACTCTTTTCTCTATTCTAAACTACCTATCCTAAAACACCTATTAACCATACTGGACCCCCACAAGAGTGCAACATATGAATTAAATCAGTAATCATTCCAGCCAATTTATT
The DNA here is from genome assembly GCA_003113815.1 of Sphenodon punctatus. Classification (NCBI taxonomy): domain Eukaryota; kingdom Metazoa; phylum Chordata; class Lepidosauria; order Sphenodontia; family Sphenodontidae; genus Sphenodon; species Sphenodon punctatus. The sequence goes on along the minus strand of QEPC01007587.1, from coordinate 397,030 downwards.
GCCACATTGGAACAATGTCCACATTAGCCTAATTGTAAGTATTCCCTTATCTGAATTAAAGTTCCCTTATTAACATTAAACTCCAATCCGATGACCATCTCCAATTAGCCAAGTCATATTCTGATTCTCAAACCTTTAACTAATTTATTTAGCATATTCCAACACTGCGAAGAAGGCAAAACTTGAATGCCCCTCATAATATTTGAGGTGCCTTCCAAAATTCCTTCTTGGTCCCCTAATGGCAACCAGTTTTGTCTGCAGTATTAGAGGGAATGGGTGTGTGGGTGCTATCTGACCACTGCTTAAGGAGCGAATGAAACTCCACGTAATTGCAACAATGTATGGGAGGCGCTCCCCACCCCCTTCTAGCTAAGGGGAGGGGTGGCCTGCACTGTCCAATCCCGCACTCCCAAGCAGGATCACATATTGCCCGTGCAGCCTATCCAGGCTGCTGGGTTCAACATATGGATTTTTACCCCGCTCTCTGTTACTCTGGACTCCGTGTCCCTCCCCTCTCATAGGGGCATGGCAACGTCCCTCCGCCGCCATTTTGGGTGACAGAGGGGCTGTTTTCTGCACAACCCCTGGAAATGAAACACGGAGACAGTATATGGATCAAAATGGCCACACTCTTTAATCAAATAAGATGAAGAAAGTTGGTGGGGATTGCTACTAAGCAATCACGGGTCCAGTATTTCTCTATGGTAATACCTATTTAAACCACAACAAGTGTCTGGCTTGGATATGTCCTCCAATGCCAGCACCAAATCAAACTTTACCAAATATTCCCCTCTGAACAGCGCCTTGGCCAAGGCTGAAGGGGGAACACCCTGACGGGCACGAGTAAGGAGAAAAGTGTCTTCAGGTTTGAGGGCCGTGCTTGCCCTCACTCCCTGGCATACACCCCTCCCAGGGTGATGATCCTATAGTCAAAGTCAAAAACTTTATTGGCACTGGCTTTCACCATGGCCGAACACATCAAGAATAAACATTTAAATATAAATATAAAATGTATAAAATATATATAAAACCAAAAACAACATCGTAATAATGTAATAACGTCCTAACAATAACCTTACACCATTGGACCTGCTCATCACTCTTTTTGTTCAGAATCCTACCAATTACCTCTTTCATACCGGTACTTCCACCTACCTACTGTCTTATTACTCAATCTAACTATCTGATAAATCCGGGAGTTCAGTATTATCGTCGACCTTGGCCTTTAACCCCTTTTAGTTTTGCTTAAGCCTTTCCCTAATCTTTTTACGCCGTTTTTCTACTAAAAGCAAAAATGTTGCCATTGATAATATCTCTGATGATCCTATAGTTAGCCATGCCCTGCTTATCGCCAGGTATCGCCTCCCCATCTCTTATGGAGATGACTCTTTTCTCTATCCTAAACTACGTATCCTAAAACATCTATTAACCATACTGGAGCCCCGCCACCTGAACGGGACACAGTCTCACGGCTTGTTCCGTTCCCCCACCAACTCGCGCTCAACTAGGTTTTCCAATTCCCATACCAATTTGGATAAATACAGCTTATTCCCCTCTATGGACAAATGGACCCCGTTCCCCAGATACAACTCAGGCCACTTATGTGTCAATTGTTCATGACTTATACAAGTACCACCCAAACCAACCCACCATTTATTAATTTCTCTATTCACGTTCCTACGAGACATCGATTTTTTGTGGATGGCCAGTCACTCCCCATGTTATGCGTGGCACTAGATGTGTCCACCCTATTTTTACCCCCAGGAAGAATCCTTTTATTACAGGCAGCTGGGTCTTTATCTTTATTGTCAAGTTAACTTTGGTCGTTACCACCCAAATCATTTTCGCCCACATGAACAATTATAACCATGGGGAAAGGCTGGTGATGAGCTTGATATAAAGTTGGGACCAATTGGTCCCATTTCATACCCCCATGCCCCATCCAAACTATGTTGGCCCTGGATGCAAGGCCCAGCTGCGTTCCCCCTGTGGTGTACTTTGCTGCCTCTCCAGCGCACCGGACCAGGCTGTGGGCCACAATCCACACCACCGCTTTTGGTCACCGATGTAGCCTGGCACCTAGAGGAATGCAAAATTAACATGTTAGTGCGTGTTGTGGGGCCTTATATATCCCTGGAAGGCATGGGATCGCCATCTCTCTATGGCCTGTATGTCCATTTCTGACATCCCAGCTGCTGCTGCTGTAGTTGCAGCTCCTATTCTAAATGAATGGGAACCATATCTATCAGGAGGAAAACCCAACACCTTGACTTCAGCCTTCAGTACCCTGGTGAATTGATGTCAGGTGAGAAAGGTTCGGTCTCCATGAATAAACAAATAAGTCTTGATGGCATGTACCGGGCAAATTTCTTGGGCCCTAATCTGCCTCAACCTCACTGTTTGTACTTTCCCCTTCTGGTCCATTTTTGAATGCCTAACTGTTATCTTGAGAGCACCAGGGAGGAAACAGAGGTCCCTCAGGGCCAAAGTCCTCCCTGAAGAATCATATCTGCTCTCTGCCACTACCTCACTAACTCTAAATGCTCCAAACAATGAAACTTTAAATACTGTTGCAAAAAGTAACTCGTCGTACTGATTAAAACAAATTCCTGTCAGGGCCTTACAGAGCGACTTCAACATAGAAATGGAGATAGGTGCCCTTGTTTCACCTTGTTGTTCCTTGCTTCTGGCCCAATTTTACAGCATTCTCTTCGCATAGAACCCTTTATCTGGGGAAGGAAAACCTTCCATACGGCTGACAAAAGCCAGCGCAGCTATCTTACCTGCTATGGTCCTCCCTGACAAGCCCTCCCCATGTAAGTGCAACATAAATGTCAGCATTTTATCCTCCTGGATGATAAAATTAGCACCCCAGCCCATACTATGTCTAAAGACCTGAAACTTCATATATGCCCATCTGTATGCTGCCTGGGTGCATGTGGCCAAAGATCCCGGGACAATCCTCATCATGTCTACTCTCCAAGGTTCCATACACCTTGGGGAAGCGGCTCTGGGTAAGGTGCAGCTGTCGGTGCTAGTTCCTGGAATCGCTCCATCTACAACCAAAACAATGTATCGGCTACACTATTGTCTACCCCAGGAACATGGCGGCAGGTAAATAGTATGTTATACTCCAAACATTTTAGTACCATTGTCCTCACCAACTTCATAACCCTCCTTGAATGGGAGGACATGGAATTGATAAAGTGCACCACTGCCAGATTATCGCACCACAATGTCATAGCTCTATTAGTAAAGTACCCTGCCCATAGGTGTACCGCCAGGACTATGGGGAAAAGTTCCAGGAATGTAAGGTCATGGGTTATTCCTGATGCAATCCACGACAGCAGCCATGAGGCTGCACACCAATGCCCTTTGAAGTATATACCGCAACCAACACAGAATCAGTGTGTACCTGCAGTTGGGCCCCTAAATGCCACCGATCTCACCAAAAACTCACTCCATTGTAGTCTTTTAGGAATGCAGCCCAGGTCCCCAAGTCTTTCCTCATGTCTTGTGTAACCCTTACATAATGATACTGTGGCGGGTTCCCCGCCATTGGCACATACAATCTAGACAAAAATGTTCACCCGGACGCTATTACCCTGCATGCAAAATTTAGGCTACCCAATAATGACTGCAAGTTACAGACTGTAACCTCTTTGGCTCCCAAGCACACCAGTATCTTCTCCCGCAGAGCCTCTAACTTTTCCCTGTCGTGACATCATTAGCACAGTATCTATTTCTATTCCCAGGTAGGTAATTCCGGTGGATGGTCCCTCTGTCTTTTCTGGTGCTAATGGGAGACCCAATCGGGTTGCAAACAGTTCGAATTCCTCCAGTAAACATTCGTCCTCACCTGAGGCCGGGAACGCAATTATCAAAAAGTCATCTAGATATTTTGATACTTCCCCCTGGCCAATACCCTGCCTGAAAATCCACTCGATGAGTGAGCTGAAGCATTCAAACGCCGAACAGGAGATCGAGCACCCCATGGGCATCACTCTATCATAATAATATGAGCCCTCAAACTTCATTCCTAACAGGTGGAAGCTCTTGGGGTGAACCGGTAGGAGACGGAATGCCGACTTCACATTGCACTTGACTAAACGAGCGCCCTTGCCAAAATTCCTAATTCTGTCTATTGCCTCATTGAATGATGTGTACCATATGGTTGTAAGTTCTCTTAGTATAGCATCATTCAACGAGTGCCCCTTCAGGTATGATAAATAATGTATGAGGTGAAACTCACCAGGAGCTTTTTTTGGGACAATTCCCAAAGGGGATACCACAAAGCACTCAAAGGGAGGCTCAGGAAATGGACCTGCTCTCCTTCCCTCTGCTACCTCTTTACTGATCTTACCCCTCACTACCTCTTCCATTCCATTTACTGATTTCAGGTTGGGAGGATCCCTCCCATGTTGCACTACACCTGCCAGGATAACAAAACCAAATTCGAAAGCTTTCAACACAAAATCAACCTCTGTCTTAAGGGGGTGGTATTTTAAAGCTGCCTCCAGGTCGTGTACTTTAGTTGAGCCCCTTCCCCCTCCCAGCTCCCTGCTGACACCTTGATTGCTCGAGTTCGGACCTGGTCCTGGGTTGTTCTTTCTACCGCCAGTTGGTTTACCGCTGTAACAAATTAACACAGAATGTGCCCCTCCACAAACCGAACAGACATGGAGGGATGCACAAGTTCCTCTGGTGCACCGCCCATTACTATTATATTCTCAGCATGTCGCCACGCCCATGCGCCTACTCTCCAGTCTGTTTGGATCATTTGCTGGGGTGACTCCCGCTTTGATTAGCACGTGGCCACTGTCTGACTTGGAGACGTTTCTCATGTCAACAATGCAGTCAAGCCAGAGGTCCTGCGCATGGCAGTCCCAGCGCAGCCCGGGGGTAAAAGACACCCTGTGACAAAAGGCCTTGTCATACCATAGCCAGGCGCCTCGGGGTCCTACCCCATATGCCCTTTTTATTATATCGGCATACTTCAATAGCTCTACCCCATTCTGGGTACATCTTGAGGGAGACCACTAAATAAATTGAGAATTCTGAGGACCAATTGGCCAAGTTCTTGTCAGCCTTGGGGCAGCGCAATTTCTCCTTATCTTTCTTCTCCTCCTTCTCAGCAGGATCCACAATGGGATCGCTAAATAGTAACGCAAAAATATCTATATATTCTCCATTCCATATTTTTTCCCTTGTGGCATATGTCAAATGTTTGCCTATGGGAGCAGAGAGGTCAGAGTAATCCCCCCCCCCATTGGAGGGAGAGGGCGACCACCCATGGCTGGGAGGGGGGTGATGGAGGAAGCACAGGAGGTGCTCCAGTGTCCCCCTCGCATCCCCCCTGACTGCCCCACCAGGTTGTATGCACGCCCTCGGCCCCCTTTCCCACAGGGGAGGGGATGGGTGTGACCTGCACCCATGAGCCATTCCACCATAACGTTTGCTCCGCCTGGCTCCCCCCCATAGTAAGGACCCACAGGATCTGGTCCTATTGGTCCAGATAGGCCCTGTTAAAGCCCGTTCCTCTGGTACTTGACCTCCAGTCTCCCTGCACTCCCATATTACCCAGCTGATGCCACAGCCGGGAGTCCTCGCTCGCCAGCCAGTGTCCATCTAGCCCTTGTTTGCTTATGTCCCCGCCGTATCCTCTGGGTTCCCAGTTACTCTCACCTTCAGGAACCGATGGCAGCTGCCATCTGGTGTCCTCATGCCGGCGTTCTTCTATCCTGCTCCTTCTATCCTCCATTGCAACCAATTCACATTCCAAGACTTGCGTGCGACACTGTCTCCGTGTTGTCTCCGCTTCCTGTTGTTGTCTTGTCCTACTTTGCCCTCACCTGTTGGTGAATAAACCTCCCCCTCTGCCCTGTTTTGATTCCCCCTGGGAGGGGCTCCTAGGGAAACTGTTGGGATGGTTCCAGCCCTTTCGGGCCCAGGCCACCACCCTTGCCCAGCCAGGGTCGGTACCCCATGTGGTGGTGCCCTGGTGCTCCCTCTGTGACCCCTTTTTTCACCTGCCCTTTCTTGGTTGGTTGGGTAGCTCCCTGCTCTCCACTCCCAATGGGACCCCTGACTGTCCCTGGTACCCCACTGCCCTTGGGTCTCATCCCTTTGTCTGGGCCATTCCACTCCCAAGCACAGGGGGCATAAGTATCCCCTTCACACTCATCCCTGTACCGCATCGGTAGGGATCTCCTTAGTTTTCCCCACCTTAATGGGTGGTTTGTTTCCTCCCCCTCCTACTCCCATAATATCCCTGGGAGGTTGCACTGGGGGTCCATTCCCATTTGTATCCCTGAGGGGCTACTAGGAGTGGGACTACCGGATCATCCAGTATCCGATACTACCTGTATTTTGGTGTACCATCAGTGTCAGATTATTCCGGTATTGGGGGTCCATTACCGGATCCTCCATGCCAGATTTTTTTACATTGCGGCCATTCAAATGAATGTACTGATCCCTGGGGTGGGGGTGATTTAACACACACCCCACCCATGGGGTCACCCTACCTCCCCACCCAGGGATCGCCTACCTTGAGCTCTGGGCGGTGGCGGCAGTGGCGGAGGTCCAAAATCTTCAGCGCTGGCTGTGGCTGCCGGCTTCAGCATGCTACTAGGCCTTCTGGGGAACTTCTAGAAGTTCCCCAGAAGGCCTAGTAGCATGATGAAGCTGGAAGCCACAGCTAGCGCTGAAGCCCCCAGACCGCCACCACCCGGAGCTCAAGGTAGGCAATCCCTGGGTGGGGAGGTAGGGTGATCCCTGGGGTGGGGGGGGTGTTAAACCACCCCCCACCCCAGGGATCAGTACAGTACCAGTACTATTACCTGCTGCTGGTGCAGGCCCTGGGTCACTGGAGGAGGCCTGGAGCCTTAGAGGAATTAAAAAAAAAAAAACCATCCAGGCTGGCCAGGGTGGGTGTGGGGTGTCCCCCCTTCCACCTGAACGGTCTGGAAGGGGGAGGGGGAAGTTTTTTTTTTCCCCATTGATTTTAATGGGGACAGTTCCCCATTGAAATCAATGTAAAAGATCCGGTACCGGTAAACCGGTATTAATCCGGTAAGCCGTTTTTTTAAAATCAGGGAACTGGTAAAACCGGTACCTGGTATTTGCCCTGATGTCCCACCCCTAGGGGCTACTGTCCTGCCCCTCCCTGTCAGGGCTAGGGCCCTTCCCCGGCGTGGGGTATCTCGTTCCCTGGGGAGCCCAACACTGGAGGCCTTGGAGCATGCTGGAAGGAGCCCCGTGAGATCCCGGTCCCAAGAACAGACGGAGTCAGAAACCCCCCGTCAAACCCCGCTCGCTACAAAGGCCCCGCTCGCCTCAGAAGCGGGCGCGCCAGCCGGTAGTTCCGATGCGGCTGAGCCAACCACGCGGGGGGCGGAGTCAACAACGGCAGCACGGTGCTCTGCACGCCTTCAAGCCCAGCGTCAGAAAGGCGGGGCCAGCCCCATTTAAACCCGGAAGTGCAGGACAACCATGCCGGCGATCAGTTACTGTGAGGCTAGCCCCTGGAGAGATCATAGGAGAAACGTGAGAAGCGAAGGCAAAGGAGTGTTTGGAGAGTGAACGGTGTGTGATAGGAGAGCGAGTGTGGTGAGTGTTTAGTCACGTACAAGGGTGGGAGAGAGGAAAAGGTAAGGTTAGGGAGGGGGTGTGTTGTGTGTGAGGGAAGGTGTGTGGGGCACGTGGGACCTCCCCTGCTCGTGATCGGTATTCCCGCCCGTATTCCTGTGTGAACCACTGTCCCCCATCCTTCCCCAGTTCTGGTTTCTTGTTCCCCCCTGCACGTCTACTGGGTAGCACCTCCCCGTTTCAAGCGCACGGTATATACGTGAACGGGTGGTTGTGAAGGGAACAGGGGATTGTTTACCCTGTATAGGGAACCAGAGGCTGGCTCCCACATCCCGCTGATCGAACCCTATGATGAAACGGCCCCTACTCTTGTGAGAGTTTGGCCAACCGTTAACCTGAGGGGCCTTTATCTTCATACTTGTGTGAGCCTTCCTCTGGGTCGAGGACAGGAAGGAGGGAGAAGCAAACTAGTAGGATTCTTGCCAATTCCACGGCCTCCTGTGGTTCCCCCAACCCATACCCTAACACTCCCTACTTTCTCTGAGGGAAGCCGCCAAAGCCTTGCAGGCTTGCAGGCGACTCCTCAGTTCCCTCATCGTGGGCGGTGTGGTGGTGTTGCCTCATTCACACACACACACCCCTTCATCTCACAGCGGGGCTGCAGCCACAGCCACTCCTCGCTTCTTTGCTGGTTTCTCCTTGGACTTTAGCACCCTCTTCTTCTGCCGCCCCATCGCGACTCTGCTCTGACCAAACTTTCCCGTCAGCAGCACTGCTCACGGCACTGCTATCTGACCACTGCTTTAGGAGTGAATGAAGCTTCACGTAATTGCAACAACGTACGGGAGGTGCACCCCGTCCCCTTCTAGCAAAGAGGAGGGGCGGCCCGTACCGTCCAATCCCACACTCCTAAGCAGGAACACATGTTGCCTGGGCAGCCTATCCAGACTTCCGGGTTCAACATATGGGTTTTTTCCCCGCTCTCTGCAGCTCTGGACTCTGTTTCCCTCCCCTCTCATAGGGGTGCAGAAACCTCCCCCCCCCCGCCATTTTAGGCAGCAATGGGCCCTTGTCAATTTGCTCTAGGACTTCCTCTAGAGTCATGTTGATTTGTGACAGTTCTTCCAATTCATCACTTACAAAGTAAGGTTCAGGCGTGGGTATCTCCCAAACATCCTCTGCAGTGAAGACCGAAGCAAAGAACTCATTCAGCTTCTCTGCAATGTCCTTTTCCTCCCTAAGCACCCCTTTCATCCCCATGTCATCTAACAACCCAACTGATTCTCTAGCAGGCTTCCTGCTTCTGATGTACTTGAAAAATATTTTATTATTAATTTTAGCATCTTTAGCAAGTTGCTCCTCAAATTCCTTTTTGGCCTGCCTTATTAATTTTTTACATCTACTTTGGCAATGCTTATGCTCTTCCCTATTTATCTCATTGGGACTCTTTTTCAATTTTTATTAAGGATGCACTTTTAGCTACAATAGAGTCCTTCACCTCACCATTTAGCCACACAGGCAGATGTTTGGTCCTTTTCCTACCTTTCTTAATTTGTGGAATACATTTAATCTGAGCTTTCAAGAGGGTGTTTTTAAATAGTCTCCATACTGCCTGTAGACAGTTTCCCTCTAACTAGTTTCCTCATTTTTACATAGTTCCCCTTTCTAAAGTTATATGTTACTGCAGTGGTTTTATTTTGCATTTTCCTTCCTGTATGTCAAATTTGATTATATTATGATCACTATTGCCCGGCGGCTTTGGAGGTGTATAGTGAGCAGCAAGTAAAGGGGCCAGGAGTGACTGGCTGGAACCGGGAGCAAAAGGGCTCCGTGAGTGGGATCGAGCAGAGACAGCTGTGCTGAGTCGCCCTGCTGTGTTGGATTATGCCCGTGTACAGCTGGAACCTTTAAAAATCCAGGAGCCGCTTTGGCGGCACCGAAGGTGTGCATCAGGGCCGTGCACCTAAGGGCTGCATGCGCAAGGGTGCGGCCTTGTGCGTGCGGCCTTGAGTGCACGGCCTTGTGCGCGTGGCCTTGTGCATTGGCCGTAGGTGCTGCCACATTCACTGTGCTATTATTATTTTTTGCCCGATGGTACATTTTTGTATTTGATTTGGCTCTGGGTTGTGCCCTGAGGATATTTTCCTAGTCTACTGGAGGGACTTGTGGGATATTTAGTCATGGGATTAAAAAGGGGAAGAGATACAGATTCACCACAGAGTTTGGTAGAAACCCCGAAGCCAAAGGGCTCCAAAGTGGAGTCTGTACCAAAATCTACATCTCCATTAATGACTCTGTCTAATCAATACCAATGCTTACAACAATTTGAAGAGTTTGAGGATCAAGGTAATGTCGAGCGACCAGAGCTGCTTGAATGCGATTTAGAACAGCAAACAGCTATCTCTGTAGACCAAAATTGGGACCTCACAACTGGGGAGGCACTTAGGATGCAGTGTCACATGATCAGCAAAACTGTGAGTTTATTATTCTCCAACATGTCCAAGGTGAATGTTTCCTTGCTTCGTGCAAGGGAGCAACTAACTGAAGTTTTAGCCAAATTGGTTACTATACAAGCTGATTTAGGAACAGATCAACTCCCCTTGGGAAAGGCCAGTTTTGAGAAAACAAGGGACCTGCCTACAGGAAGGAAATGGACTTTGATGCTGGCAACTGGTCGGGGACTTAGTGCTCCTTCTGGTTATAAGACATTTTCACCCAATGCCATGTGGATTGAAGCTCGCCTGTTTTGTAGTGGGGATATTCCCAGATGGGAGAATGCCTTAGAGGTGGTTCAAAACCTCTCTTATTTATTACAGGTTAAAGTTAACCCTAATGAGGTGAAGGAGGTGGTTTTTTTTATCTAGTCCACAAAGGGTTGTGTGTCGGAGGTTATTATTTACCTCACCCTCCTTGCTCATCAGAATGTTTAAAGCTAGAAAATATTTGCTGAGTAGAGAAGTTTCAATAGATAGAGCCTATTCACCTGATATAGTGGGGGGGTGGCTCAGGTCCCGGTGAGAGAGGGACGCTGAGGGGTGACGAGGGGGGTATGGCCTCTACCGGCCGCTGGTGGCAGCAGGATGGCCGGGCGGTGCGGGGAGGTTTTTTTGAGCGGAAAGGCTACTGGGCGAGCAGTCAGGTTTGGGGGGCCAGGATCAGGTGGACGGAGGGGAGGATTGGGGTGGTCCTGGGGCTGTCTCTTATACACATCTAGATGTGTATAAGAGACAGGTTCCAGGGCAGGGATGGTATGGTCCACAGAGTCAGATGGTGCATGCCCCCTGAGGACCAAGGTGCCTAAGGGAGGTGCAGGTCGTCATCCCCCCGCTGAGGGAGGAGTCAGGTCCAAGGTCCATACGTCGGGGGCTGCTGCTATTAAATGTGAGGTCCGTTGTGAACAAGGCCCCAATTATCTGGGATTTAATCTCAGATAGGGCTGTGGACTTCGCATGTATCACAGAAACCTGGCTGGATGATCTGGCCAGTCCAACTTTGGTGGATCTCGTTCCTGTCGGGTATGCCGTGCAGCATCAGTCCACACAACATCAAAAAGGGGAGACTGCTCTAAAGTCAGCTCCTATTTAAATAAAGCCCAAGATTTACAATATATAGAGAGGAATCAGGAATTTGCAAATACACCCAATTTTATAATCTTTCATAAGCTGCACGGGCGGCCGGGGACGTGGTGTAGCTATTGTTTTTAGAGAGGAGTGGCCTGTTAGGAGGTATCCAGTTTGGGAGATTATGGGTATTGAGATCCTTTACGTGGTGTTCGATTTGGCATGGGGCAAATTAGGGGTGCTGCTGGTGTACCGGGCCCCTTCCTGCCTGGCGGCATCCCTTATTGCTCTAGCAGAGCTGGCCTCGGAGGTGGCGTTGGGCTCCTCCAGGACTTTGGTTCTGGGGGACTTCAACATCCATGCCGATGCCGGCCTTGTTGGGGCGGAGCGAGAATTCATGGCCGCCATGGCAACCATGGACTTGCCCCAGGTGGTTATCTGCCCGACCCACATGGGGGGACATACCCTCGACCTGATCTTCAGTTCTGGCCTTGAGGTGGGGGGTCCGGTTGTGGGGGAGGTTACAGCAGTGCCCTTGTCATGGACGGACCATTATCTTCTTCAGGCCGATCTTCTAGCACACCCCCTCCAGAAGGGGAAGGGACCAGTTAGGATGGTCCGCCCTTGGAAGCTGATGGAACCCCAGCTGTTCCAAGAGGTCCTGAGGGAGTTAACCTTGGACTTGGATGGCCACTCTGTGAATGAGCTAGTCCAGCATTGGAACAGCTTGCTGGAGGAGACCATTGACAGGGTGGCTCCGAGACTCCATCAGCCTCGGTCTCGTCACTTCAGGACCCCTTGGTTTACTGAGGGACTGCAGTGTATGAAGCGTGTAGGCAAGAGGCTAGAGTGATGCTGGCGTCGGACTCGATCTGACTCCGACCGTCTTCTCCATAGGACCCATTTGCGGTCCTATGTTGAGGCTGTGAGGACGGCAAGGAAGGAGTTCCTTGCTGTCCTCATAGCATCTGCAATGTCACGCGCGGCGGAGCTGTTCTGGGTGGTGCGGGAGTTGGTTAGTCCGGCCTCCCTCCGCCTGGATGGGGACTTGTCCCTAGCCCGCTGTGAGGAGTTTGTCAACTATTTCGCAGACAAGATTGTTCGGATTCAGACCAACTTTGATACTGGATTAGGGGCAGTAGGGGAAGAGCATGAGGGGACAGAGGCCTCATCATGTCCAGCTTTGTGGGGGGAATTTCAGGAAGTGACGCCGACTGATGCGGCGGATGTCCTGGGGTCTGTGAGGGCCACCTGTTGCAAACTTGATCTGTGCCCGTCCTGGTTAGTAAAAGCTTCCAGGGAGACGTTGGGGACAGGGCTGGTGAGCGTAGTAAACATGTCCTTGCAGAAGGGGAGGTTGTCGCCCTACCTCAAGGAGGCTGTGGTGCACCCCCTGCTGAAAAAACCATCTTTGGACGTGGATGCGCTCGCCAGTTACCGACCTGTCTCTAACCTTCCCTTTTTAGGGAAGGTTATTGAGCAGGCGGTGGCACTCCATCTCCAGGTCCATCTGGATGGCATCGGTTTCTTAGACTCTTTTCAATCTGGGTTAGCCCCAGCTATGGCACTGAGACAGCATTGGTGGCCTTGGTAGATGACCTCTGCTGTGAGATGGATGCAGTATGTTCACCATTTCTTATCCTGCTAGATCTCTCGGACACTTTTGATATCGTGGACCATGGGCTGCTAATGGGGCAGCTGCGTGATTTGGGGGGGTCTGGATGGGACTGTTCTTGAATGGTTCCGTTCATTCCTCTCGGGGAGGAGCCAGCGGGTGGTGCTGGGGGAGGATAAATCATGCCCCCGCGCTTTATCTTGTGGCGTTCCGCAGGGTTCTATCCTGTCTCTGTTATTATTTAACATATATATGCAGTCCTTGGGGGAGGTCGTGAGAGGGTTCGGGGTGCAGTGTCACCAGTCTGCTGATGATACTCAGCTGTACCTCTCCTTTTCAGCTGACCCAGACCCTGCTGTCTCATTGTTATCTCAATGTTTGGAGGCGGAATCGATGCAGCAGAGCAGACTGAAACTCAACCCCGATAAGACGGAGGTGATGTTGGTGGGGAGAGCGAAGGAGGTAGTGGCCCCCCTCATTGGGGGGGTTCACCCTCCTATAGCTCAGCAGGTTCGAAGCCTGGGGGTGATACTGGACGCAGACCTCTGCCTAGAGCGGCAGGTGGAGGCAGTCGCTAAGGCTGCCTTCCACCAGCTGTATCTGGTGCTTACGCTGTGTCCGTTCTTCTCTGGCCCGGACCTGGCCTCCCTCATCCATGCCTTTGTCACCTCGAGGCTAGACTACTGTAATGCGCTCTACGTGGGTCTTCCCTTGTTCCTGTTCCAGAGGCTGAAGCTAGTGCAGAATGCGGCGGCTCATCTCCTTATGGGGATGGGCCGTCAGGAGCATATTACGCCTGTGCTCCGAGCTCTGCACTGGTTGCCGATAGCATGCCAAGCCAGGTTCAAGGTTTTGGTGTTGATCTATAAAACCCTACACGGTCTGGGCCCCTCATACCTCAGGGACTGGCTCGACCTCCATGCCCCAGAGTGGCTCCTTCGGTCTGCCGGGGGTGCCTTCTTGGAGGTCCCCCGTGTTAAGCAGGGGGCCACAATGGAGATGGCATTCTCGGTGGCTGGGACGGCTTTTGGAACTCTCTTCTGGAGGAAGCTCGTCTGGCCCCTAGCCTGTTGACATTCCAGCGAAGTTGCAAAACCTGGCTGTTTGCCCAGACCTTTGGGGAGGGTGGGAGGGGAGGGGGAGGGTTTTTTTAGCTCCCCCACCTGACTTGTTATTTATTATATATTATTTATGATATTTAGCCTTGTTTTAATATTTTAATATTATTGTCATGAAATGTTTTAAATTGTTTTTATTGTATTTCATTGTTGGAAGCTGCCCCGGGCTGCTTTGCAGGAGGGGCGAGGTACAAATCCATTAAATAAATTAAATAAATAAATAAATAAAATAAATAAATATAAAGTCAGGTATTGATTCTATCCAAACTCTGCTTGTTCAACTCTCTTCTAAAAATAAGATGACCATAGGACCCCGGCAGCATGAATGTAAGGAATTAGGTATCAGTTCGGGTGCTTCTGGGGACAATGGCAAGATGGATACTTCCTTGCCCCCCCCCCCCCCCCAGTATTGGGGGAAGGCCAGGATGGGAGGTTGAGGTCTGTGTCAGGGACCTCAGGAGAAGAGGAGCTTTTGAAATTTAAGGAAATCCCATTAGAGGTCTCCTTGGGCCACCAGTGGTCAATGCAGTTGGAGGGCAACCCAATTCAAAGCCCAACAGAGGCTGCAGGTGATAACATTCTTGGGCATTTGGAAACTCAATTTCCTTACCAACTTCTCCTTAAAGAACTGGGGCTTTTTTTAGCTGATAGAACAGGTAATATTGAGGTTGGTACAGCACAGGCTGCATTTCAGAAGTTGTCAGTCATTGAACAAGATAGTGTTATAAATAAATTAGATACTTTTCGTAGAGATATTAGGTTGGAGACATTGGATTATAAAGCTTTGCCTTTAGTGGGGTCAGTGGGGATGTATAAATCAGACTACAGCAGCGAAACATGGACAGTTGCTAGATATTTGGGGTCAGAGGAGATAGGAGTTTTGCCTATTAGTACCTCATTGGCTGTTGGGGGTCTAGCTGACCAAAAAATTGTGTAAGTAGAGCATAATATCTGGTCTTCTGAAAGCAATGTTGTGTGTGCAACCAGCAGAGAATCTCCGGTTGAGATAGCCCAAATCCAGGACTGATATAACTTCGGTGGGCTCCCCCCTGGTTGGGGTTAGAGACCCACCTAAGTCAAAGCCCTAAAGAGGGGGTAGGGTCCATATGGCCCCTAAGGGGCGAGTCCCTGGAACTAGACTCATGGAACATTTCAGGCTTAGCTGCTTGATTGGTGATAAAGATTGGGTGGAACTTATAAGACAATTTGACCTTGTGTGCTTGCAGAAAACTTGGGTGTTAGCAAAGGGGGAGACCCCAAGCAAACTGTCCAGGATAGGAAAATTTCAATTAATTTTTCATGGGGGACTAAATGTTGGAAGGAAAGGTTGAGTGTCAGGTGGATTGGCGTTTTTAATTTCCCATACCCAGTCTTGGTCTTTCCAAAATTTCCCACCAATTAGATCTGAGTTTCAGATAGGACTTCTGAGGCTATTTAATGGAGATCATTATATTCTTGTAAATGCATATATCCCGCCTTCCTCTTCTCCCTGCTATAAGGAGGATGTTTGGGCATGCTTGGAAGAGCAAATTAGTAGGATGGAGGAGAAGTTATCACGAGCATGGGTTGTTATGGTGGGAGATTGCAATGCAAGGATAGGTGATTTGTCAAATGAAGATATGGAAGCTATGGAAATAGAACATGAGCTGGACTTCCAAGTTTCTCAACCAATTGACCGAAGGGTAAGTGATAAGTATATAAATGAGTCAGGGAGGAAGCTTTGGACACTTATTCAATCGTTAAACCTTGTCCCTTTGAATGGTAGTTTTCCCAGGGATAGAGATGGGAACTATACCTTTGAGGGTTCACAGGGCCAGAGTACTATTCATTTTGTTTCCATAACCCAGAAATTTGGGGGAGAATACTTAGCTTTACAATGATTATAAGAGTTGAAAGTGAACACAGGGTTTTGAAAACACAATTAAAGGTGGGTGATCCCTCGATAACTTCAATCTCAGCAGTAATGTCTGGCGGAGAAGATCTGGTGGTAAAGAAATGGAAAAATTCTGATTTAATTGAGAAAATGCAGATTATTTGTTAAAACGTTAGGTTCTGTGAATTAGGAGAAGATTTATTGCAGGAATCAGATTTGGGAATGGTCTTAAAGGGATTTGAAGAGATAATGAACTCCCTCAGGGAGTGCATTATTATGATCCCACGAAGGAACCACCCGTATTTGAGTATGGGGTGATTTGATAAAGAATGTAGGAAGCAGAAATCACTGGTACTAAATGCAAAGAAAGATTGGGTAAGAACTAAAAAAGAGCCTGCATATATATACACTCTGAAACTCAGGCAGGAGTATAAGCAGCTCCTATGGCTTAAGAGGTCCCAATTCTATTCTGGGAAATGGACTGAGCTGACAGCTACTGCACGTATAGGGACAGTAGAGCATTTTGGAAGCTTCTCAACTGGTTAATACAAGCCCCTAGGGATACAGGCCCGGCACTGATCTCCAACCATATGTGGGAAGAGTTTTTTGAAGGGCTCTATGAAAAAGGGGTAGTGAGCCCTTACAATAATAATAGTAATAACAATGTAATGGTGGTGGAAGACCAGGCAATGGGCATGGAAGTAAGTCCCCTGGATGTTAAATTGCAATGTTCCGAGATAAAGTGATGGATTGGTGAGCTAAAATATAATAAGGCTCCTGGACCTGATGGTCTAACAGCGGAAGTATTAAATGCAGCTCCACAGTGGTGGGCGCCGGTCCTCTGTAAAGTTTTCAGGGCAATTCTTCAAGGGGGGGGGCTGATTCCTCAGGTTTGGGGACAAAGTTGGATTGTCCCCATTTTCAAAGAAGGAAATCGTAAAGATCCAAGCTGCTACCGTCCGATAAGTTTGTTGCCCGTGGTGGGGAAACTTTTTTCCTCAATTATATCTGAACATCTATGTGAGTGGGCTGAAAGTAGTAACCTAATCCCAAGAGAGCAGTTTGGCTTTAGGGCCAAAAAATCAACAATGGATTGTGTCTTTATTGTAGCACACTTGATATCAAAGTATGTTAAGATCAAAGCGGGGAGGCTTTATATGGCCTTTGTTGATTATACAAAGGCCTTTGATTCAATTTCCCATGATAGACTTTGGTCAAAACTAAAGAAGTTTGGTATTGACCCAAAACTACTGGCAATCTTAGAAGCTATTCATGATAACAACTTTGCCAGAGTAAAGGGTCATCGTTCGACATGCAGCAGTGCACCGATTGCTATAAGGAGAGGTGTACGACAGGGTTGTCCCCTAGCTCCCTTTCTATTCAACTTATTTGTTGCAGATTTGGTAGCAGCAGTTAGGAGCAGTAATTCACACCCTCCAAAAATTCAGGATTACCCGGTACATATAATTCAGTATGAGGATGATCTGGTGCTATTTTCTCAAACAGATAAGGGATTAAAGACTGCGATTAAAAGCTTAGCAGAATATTCCTCTTTCAATGGATTGCAGATCAATGCTGACAAGTCCAAAATTTTTATAGCTGGTGATAAATTTTGCCCACAACAATGGAGAATTGCATATCTCAGGATGGAAGTCGTGAAGGCTTTTTCCTACCTGGGGGTCTCTTTTACAATAAGGGGTACATGGTTACAGCGTGTAAGTAATAGAGCCCGAGTATCTAAGGTGGTGGCTAAAGCCCTTTGGAAAGTGCACAACATTTCTTTTGGAACTGCTATCTCTTCTATATTAGCGGCCTTCCAGGCTAAAGTATTGCCTATGCTGACTTTTGGTGCTGAAATAATGATGCCTCCAGACTATGTAGTGCTGGAGAGAGTGCAAAAAAATTTCTTACAGAGGATTCTTAGGGTAGGGCCTGGCAGCCCAGGTGCAGTGATCTGTGCTGAAACTGGCATGTTTTCGACTGAACATCATGCAACGCTGGCCTTTTTTCGATATTGGATCAAGCTATTAATAAGTTCCTCTGAGTCTTTGCCATGCTATTGTCTGATGGAGCAGTTGAAGCATGAGGGATCTAGGGTATATCCCTGGAAAAGGTATCTGGCTGTATTATTGAGAAGGTTGGGTTTGTCTCTGCAGTGTTTTCAGGGCCATACTATTGCGGAGATAAGGTGGATTATAATTCAGAGATCCAAAGACATAGCAATGCAGGAGGATATTTGGTCTCTAGCGGAATGGAGGGTTGCACCTACCTTGGTAATTGGGAAGAAATTCTTTGGCAGGGAACCCTATTTAGATCTGTTAGGGAATAGACGATTGAGGTGGTATTATACCCTGCTACGTTTTGAATTGCTGGATACTGCCGTGGTGGAGGGCAGGTATGCAAAGATCTCGTATAGTGAATGTAAATGCCTCTGTTCACTAGATGAAGTAGAAACAGGAGAGCATATGGTGATGAGATGTCCATATTATTTCCACCTGAGGGAGATCTGGATAGCTCCCCTAAGGATGGATTAAGGGATGAATTCCGCCGAATTCTTTATTTTTCTGTCCAACCTAACACAATTTCATCATTTACAGGCAGTTGCAACGTTTTTGCTTCTGGCTCACAGAAGGCGGGCAGTTGTTCATATGCACCTAAGTACCTATAGGCAAAAGGAAATCCAGATTGGGCATAAATGAATAGGGAGTCAAATTAAATTAAGGTACTTTGGGGAGAAAGAACTGATCTGGGTTAGAAGTATGTAGGAGGATAAGATGGTGTATAGGGGTTTCCGCATTGATTAAAGGGGTGATAAGATCTGCTATTGGAATCTGGATCTTCCTTTCTTTTGTTTTATAATGTTATTAAGCATATTATGTTTATTGGTTAGTTATGATGGTCAATTTATGGTTTGTTGTGTATGTATGTTTTGGTGGAATGGACAGGCACAACATGTGTAAATTGTAAGTGTTGTTTTAACAAATTTGTGTATGGTTTTGGCCATGGCGAAAGTCTGTGCCACAATAAACAAACTTGAAGCCCGGCGGCTCCCGCACCATTACCCTTCACACTAAATCCTGCACTCCACTTAGGACTAGATCCAGAGTGACTCCTTCTCTTGTTGGTTCCAGAATGAGCTGCTCCAGGAAGCAGTCATTTATGACATCTAGAAATTTTATCTCTGCATCCCGGCCCGAGGAGACATTCACCTAGTCAATATAAGGGTAATCAAAATTGCCCATTATTACTGCATTTATGACATTAGTAGACTGTCTAATCTCCCTTAGCATTTCACAGTCAGTCTCACTGTCCTGGTCAGGAGGACGATAGTATAGGCCGACCATTATACACTTCCCCGTTACACATGGAATTTCTATCCACAGAGATTCCTGAGTACCGTTTGCTTCCTTTACAAATTAATCCTCCTTGACTCAATGTTGTCTCTTATATATAGTACCACCCCACCATCAGCTCGATCTACTCTGTCATTTTGATATATAAATGCTGTACAGTTATGTTCTGATATGAAAAAGAGATTATTTGATATAGCTGCCCAAATAGATATTGCCAAGATAGCAGCAACTAAAATTGCCCCATGGTATTCTAAACTTACATTCACTTTTTCAATGGAATCTTATCTTACTCTTTTGGAGAATTTTCAGCAGCATCAAATGATGACATTAATTCATTTTCAGCTTTTTGATTCTGCTATAACAAGGGAAAGAGTTGAAAGGTGGCATATTCTGATAGATTATGTGAGTACCACTGTCAAGAGGTAGAAACGCTAGAACATGTATGATTGCATTGTCATTTGTATAAGAATTTAAGATCCTGCTGGTTGCTTCCTCTATTCCTGAAAGGGTACTGGTTACCTCAACCATAGACTGTAATATTGTTGTTAGTGTTCACAGATAAAGATATTTTGCAATCTTTCATTTTCTTTATTATCTCTGCTTTATGACTGAGAAATGCTTTGTTGTAGCTGGTTATATACAATAAGGAAATTTCTAATTTTATCCTTTGAATCATGTTTATTTTAAGTGTTTAGTTTTAATGTTGTAAAATGTATTTTTGGTTAGCTGGTTTGAAGGCGCAAACCATAATATACTGTATTTGACCATTGCATTATCAGTGTACCTTATGAATTTAATGATGATAGATCTCGGAGGCTCGTTGTCACCTGGTCTCACTCTCAAAGTCCAGTGGGCACTTTCAATCTCAATATTACCAAAATCAGGCTTCTCAGGGAAGACAGCCAGAAGCATTTGCTGGAGGATGGGTAACATGCCTTCTTTTTCAGGCCCTTCAGGCACACCCTTCAGGCACAAATTATTTCTTTGCCCTCTGTTTTCTAGGTCTTCCGTTTTGTCTATTAAAGTAGTGACCTTCTTTTCTAGAGTTAGGATGCAGTTATCCCACTCAAAATCACAATCCTCAATGGCATCAATTCTCTCTTCCGCTGTGTCTAATCTTCTAGAGACTTCATCAATTTTTTTTATCAGCCGCCTCCTGGGAGGTTTTTAGACTTTGAATATTTTCCTGGAATATCTTCCTGTCATTCCTAGCCTCCCAAAGTTCATCATCTATCTTGTCCATCAAATGTGACAAGCTGTTCTTCCCCCCATCCATATCAGACTCACAGACCTTGGTTGCCATATTGGAGCTCAAGGTGGAAAAATCAGCCTGAGCAAGATCAGCAGAACGGTGGTCAAAAGCACCTTTTTATGCAGGTATTTCACCTCTTTTTTTCACCCACTGGTCCCTCTGAGCTTTAGGTGGCATCAGACACAGTTCCAGCTTGAACTAGCTCAGTATTGTGAATTGAGGATGATATTTAGATGTGGGCTGAACCGGAACTTCAGCCAAACACAGCTCTCACCCACGCATGTCCACTGGCAAGCTAGTTTTATTTTGACCTTAGATCTAACCAAGGGATGTTGTCAAATTCCAATGGCTACCAACTCAAGGTCCTTGATGGCATTTGCCACTCGTTTTTGATTATTCTGATTCAAACACATGCTGTTTGGCCTCCATGAGGATCCGGTGACCTTTCAAAGGCTAATGAATAAGCTTTTATGAAAACACCAAACATATTCCACTGCTTATTTGGATGATGTGGTTATATTCAGCTGAACCTGGACCAAACATGTACAGAATCTGTGGGCCATCCTGGAACACTTTGGGCTGCCTTATTATCAGCAAATCCAAAGAAATGTTGTTTGGGAAAAGTGAAATGCAATTTCTAGGACATGCAGTCAATGGTGGGGTTATTTGACTTCTAACCTCTAAGGTAGATCCAATCAAAAACTGTGGGAAACCTGTTACTAAAAAAGAATTACAAAGATTTCTGGGATGTATTACTTATTACCGAAAATATATCCCTAATTCTGCAGATATCTCTGTTCTATTAACCAATTGCTGAATAAAATGCCCCAATTAATGTACAATAGGACCAGCAAGAGGAATAAGCTTTGTTTAGACTGAAACAGGCACTAGCATCAGAAGTGGTATTACAATGACTAGCTTTTTCAAAACATTTTTGCCTACAGAAAGACACCTCTAATGTAGTTATAGCTGCAGTTCTGTCCCAAGAAAGAGGAGGGGTAGAACACCCGGTGCCCTATATCAGCTGAAAGCTTTACTTTATAGTTTATCTTATTTGCTTTTGTGTGAGTCCTGGGAATGACAGATTCCTCGGGACCTTGGCCTGTGCTGTTTAACAAGTTTGTTTTCAGGGTCCCAGGGCTGGGGTCAGGTTGTAGGTTGGGACTAGTTCTCACCACATCAAGGTTTTGCTATGGTCACATCTTTCACTTTCTTGTATTTCCTTCATCATGGAGGGGATCCTCTTCTGAAGGATCTTGTCTTCAAGGGGTGAGGTGTAACAGGGAGCTTGGGGCTAGCCCATGATCCTCTAAGAATGAGCACCAACATTTGTGTGGAGGCACTTACTGGACATAAGACAATGTTATGGCCAGCACTACAATGCAGGCACTCTTCAGAATAGACTATAGTGACCCTGGCCAATCAATGAGTTCAGCCCCTTGGGGCTTTATAGGGAGGGCTGTTAGTTGAGCCAGGAAGGTCAATGAGGAAGGAGCTCTGCAGAGGACGCCTGCCTTCTCCTAGCCTTTGCCCAGGGCTTTGGTATCACATACAAGAGAAGGTTCTTCTGCAGTAGGGAGCTGTTGGAGGACGCCTCAACCCCACCAGAGGAACCAGATTGTGTGGGTCTCCCAGATGGGATTGTTATGATTATTGGCCCAGAAGAGCCTGGCTACTTTGTAACGGGTCTGGCAGTAGGAACTGCAATCCACCGGGGCACCACTGATGGTGAAGTTTGGCTTACGGGGGAGGTTGGAGGCCAGACCCTATACCCCAACAGAGGATATTTGTCTATCACACAAACACCCAAAGAGTACTCTCCTCAGGCAGGATTAGTCCCTTGTGTGATAAACAAGACCAAATAACAGGACTAGGACTGAATTTAACATAAGCCATGGATCCTGCTGATTCTCCAGAGGGCCCTAGCACACCTGCATTTTGGACCTGGCCACCCGGTTACACCATAAAATGTGTTTTCCTGTAAAAAAATAGATTTTAGACTGTTAAGTAGACACCTTGTCTGTCTGCTCATTTTCTGACATAAAAAAATCAGTTACTGACAATTCATTAAGGACCAAGCTTTAGTTAAATGGTGCTATCAGTTGTTAATAGCCTGTGGTGCAATAAGCCTTACTATGAACAGGTGATGATTACAGTACTTAGCACTTCAGGAGAATGGAACTATAGTGACTGTAATCATTATAAAAATTACTTCTTAAGTGTCATGCTGTTAATTACAGTTCAAAGAATTAGCATCTGCTTGAAGTTACGTGTTTGTAGCTATGAGGAATTGGTATGACAGGAAATGCATTTAAAGAACCTTTAATCATGACATAAAAATACACCAGGACAGGATTGGCTTTCAAATTTATGTCCACAGTGAGCCACACCTGGTGCTATTTACTGAGAAATTGTAGATAAAGTGAGCAAGTTCCATTATAGATTTTAGAGCTGAAACAAGTATTGCTTATTGAATTTGTAAGTCTGATTTTTACGTTCATTTCCCTTAATAAATACAAGCAGTGAAAACTCTATCAGGATGCCTTGGGAGATGTGCATTATATCCCCAATAAGCAGCTTTCCAAGTTAAAGGAAGAATAACCTTGCTCACGTTTATAGCATTGGGAAGGACTGTTCCTAGAGTTCTCTCTCATTTAAGCAGTCATTTTGTTTACCAATATCCCAATTAAGTGTAGCCAATCAAACTCAAATAAAAGGAGGTGGGGACTTAGAGGATCTCCCCCAACCCCTCAGGAAACCTGCGTTGGGCATCGGCCCAGAAAAGCACTGCTTTCTGGGGGATTGGTGAGGGAGTGGGGGAGGTGCCATGTGCTCCTTGGCTGGGTTCCTGTGGAGAAACCCAGCCAATCAGCAAGTCCTAGGGGGTGTGTCAGGGCACCTTTTCTAAATGCTCTGGCCACCCCATAGCTCCTCTTTCTCCCCCTGGGCCCTCCTCTTTCAGTACTCTGAGGAGGGAGGAAAAGAACTCACTCTTCCTTGCGCCTTCCTCCTTAGGTTCACTGGAGGGGAGGGGGAATAGAGAGAGCAAGGGCTCCCCCCCTCTTTTTTTTACAAAAGGGGAGATGCCGGGAAATTGTTTGGAGTCCCTGGCCTTCTTGGTTGGAGGGAAGAACAACAGAAGGTGGTTATCAGAGTCAGACTAGAGCGATCATGAGGTCTCATCCTTTCAGAAACCTGGTAAGTTTTGAAAAAACAAATCATCTGCCCTGATCTCCTGTACATTGTTTGTTTGCTTCTGCTTTTTTTCCCCCCTCTTCTCTCCCTCCCCACCCCCATGCATTACAGGCAGGGGTAATTTTAATTTTGTGAACCCAGTTGGAAGGGCTGTGCTACCTCTCCTCTTATGCTTTAAAATATTTTCTTGACCCTTGCTGTTTTAGTTTTTCACCCTGTGTGAGGCCCTGCCACCCTAATTTTCTGCTTTCTATTTTTTTTTTTGGGGGGGGGGGGGGTTGGAGGGGGATGGATGGAAGAGTTTCTAATCTTTGCTGGAATGTTTGCATCACTTAAAATGACCCCTTTGCAGTGTCAGTTTCAAGTATTTTCTGCTGCAAGAAGGCCACCATGCCACATGTTGGTTCACTAATGGCTAGACTTTGCATGAATGTTCCCACTCTGGTTGCAGCAGATGACTTTTACATTGCAACAAAACTGTGTAGCATGTTTTGGGGACAAGTGGAACTCCCTGCTGATGCCTTTGTGGTGTGCTAAAGACTTCACATAATATTGTTGGCTTAAGATGGTTTGCTTTGCTTTCTCTGTTTGCATGTTCACTGCTGGCCCCACCTACCGTTGGCCAGGCCCCACCTACCATTGGTCCCTCCCACTTCTGGCCCTGCCATGCGCCCCTCCAGCCTTGAAACCCACCAGCCACCACTGGCTTTAACTTTTTCAGCAAGGTTAATTGAGATAACGCTAACAAGAGAACCACAATCTCAACCATATAGTCAGCCACTCTCAGCCTTTCAAATCCTTGTTTGACTCTTTCTTAGTTTGTGTTGTATTTCTTTGATTAGAAGAGAAGCAGCCCTTATCAGTCTGATAAGAGGTGCTTGGTTTGCCACCCTACTCTCTTCTGGGTTTTCACTTCAAGTCCCTTTCCTGCTTTTACAGTCAGTGGTCTGTTACCTTTCACAGCTTCCTTCAATGGGACTGGCTCTCAGGAATTACTACAAACAGTCTCCCCCTCAGCTCCTCTTCTATGGCCCCTTCTATGGTCTGAGATTGAGGATGAGCTGCCCCCTGGAGCTTCCTCCTGGCACCAACCATCTATATTCCTCCCTCTAACTGTCCCTCACCAGCCGCAAAGGAACCCTCTTCTCTTTTAAATTGATTGTCTACTCCATTTACCAGTCTGTCTGGGTGAAGCATGTTAGAACACCTGTCTCAGTTAATCCCATAGTTGCTAGAACTGATTTACTGTTTATCCCAGAAGTGTGGGCATTTTGCCACACCTACACTTTGGGGCACTTCCAGTGCACCCCCAATGTCGTACCTGTCCCCCATCAGGTACCCAGAATGGGGGATCCTTTGAGGAGGGTGCACACAGATGGGAAGAGGCCTCCTTACTTCCCCTCACTCCTGCTCAGAAAAAGCTGAATGGGGAAGTTCTGCACTCAGCTGAGCAGCGTGTGAGATGGAGAGAAGCAGAGAGCACCCAGAAGTCTTAACAATAGTAGCAGCAGTCCAGCTGGTGATGTGAGTTAGCCGGGGAGTCCCTAAGGTCATATTTGCATACCAGTTGGTGTCCAAACATGACTGTGGCCAGTCAGGGCCAGTGCAAGGGTACTGGGTGCCCTAGGCAAAACTTCAGCCTTGCTTGCCCCCCCCCATCCCCCCCCCGTGATATCATTAAAAAATGAACATTTTGTATTAGTATGAATATAAAACCTGTATTTACATATATTTTACACTGGAAAAGATAATATAATATGGATTGATTGTACATAAGATCCCCCCTTCCCCCAGCCTCTTCCATCCATGGAGTGTGCCTCCCTACCCCCAGTGCCCCACGCCGCGGTCACCGGCTGCTTCCTGAGCAGAAGGATATTCTCCCCATGCCCCAACACCCCCCACAGTCTCTGTCCCAGCCCCCATTCCCCCAAGTCCCATCTGTTTCCCCCCTCACAGTCTCTGTCCCCCAGCCCCTGCACCTGCCCGCCTCCTCGCAGTCTCTGTCTGTCCCATCCCAGCCCCGGCCAGTCCCATCCCCAAGAATCACCTGCTGCCTGCAGCCTGCTCAGTGCTGCTCTGCTGAGTGAGTCCCCAGTCCGGTCCCGGCGGCAACTGAGTCTGTCCGCAGCAGTGCTGATGAGTGAGTCCTGCCTCATGCCACCTGCCGCCCTGCATGCATTGGGACTCAGGCAGCGCAGGCGCAGTCAGCAGACACCACGTGCGTACTAAGAGAGGCGGGGCTAAGGGGGCTTGGGAAGGGAAGGGCGGTGCTGGCAGGAAGCTTAAACAAAAATAATCTGACCATCAGGGCTCAGCTCTGCAGCGTGTTTCCGGCCCCCCAACCAAGTTGGCGCCCTAGTCGGCCGCCTAGTTCGCCTTATGGCTGCACCGGCCCTGCGGCCAGTTGAACACCCCAGATTCTATGGAGTGCGAGACTATACAGCAAACAGATTTAGCACATTCACATGCAAATTATTATTATTTCCCCCCCCTCTTTTTTTCAAACGAGACATCTGTTATGGGTCTAAAGGAATCCTGCAGAATATGAGGTGAGTGTAGTTGACACAGAGATGTTTGCAGAGATCCTGAACTGTGAGATAAAATTTTCCCCATTCATTTCAGTAGATGCTAACTCTCATGCAAATGTTACTTTAAATATCTGCAGTGATTTCACTCTTGAATACATTTAGGAGAGGAAATATAAGGAACTAAGGAATACAACTCAACATCAGTTTGTAGTATGTTCAAGTGCTCATATTTTTCTCTGCAGTCCTAAGGACTAGAAATATACAGTTTTTAAAATCCCTAGATCAGTTTCAAAAACACTGCATTACTTTTGTATTGGGGTCTAAGTAATACAATTTAGTTTAAATAAATAATAATAAAAAAACACCTGTAGAAACACATTCAAAATAAATTCAGTGTATGAATATAACTTCAAACTTATTTAACCATTAAAACTTCCTTATATATAAAGGCAGTCCATGCATTAGCCAAATACAGGGTCTAACAGACCCCAACTCAATGCATATTTTAAGAAGTCGACACACAAATCACAGTAGTAAATTTCATCTGGGCATCACACACCATCATTTGAATATATTTTATTTCAAAATGAGAATTACTAACCATACAATGGCAAAACCAGTTTTGAAAGATTCCTACCATTCTACCATATTTGCTGCATCAAAATAAAAACAAATCAGTTCCAAAAAGTTGCTCAGTCCCTTCATAAATCTAATTGAAGTGAGAACCAAACAAATGTTTTTTATTCAGATTTATGTTATCAAGTTGTCCTAAGAATTTTTGAGAACACTTAAAGCAAGAAGAAGCAATGGTATGCCTAGCATTTAATTTTTATTTTGGTACATGTTCATGGTCTAAAAGTTCACAGCTTCCTTAAATTTGTCAATTAAAAACTGAAAGGGTCTAATTGCTCCCAATTAGAGCTGAAATGAGTAAAACGGATGTACCTGATGAATTCCCAGTACCCGTATCAACCTGACAACATTAGTTCGAATACCCGATGTCGCAGAATACTTACTTCCAGAACTGATTTTTCAACTTCTGACACCTATTTATTGATTTTCTGTCCCAGAAAGTCAATTCCAGTCATGTAAAGTCAAATACTGGTACTGATAAGTAATAATCAGACAATTGGTACTGGAAGTTACTGACTTTTGGAGTACCCAATAACCCATCGGGTACCCTATATGGGACCCCAAAATTTAGCCATTTCAGCCCAAGTCTCAATACATTTTTATTGATTATTTTTTCTGCACAAAAACTGAAGCATATGGGATGATGAAATGAATGCAGGAAGTTTCATTTGAGAATACATTAAATTGGAGGTCCCTCCCCCATAAAAATGATGTAATCTTTTTCTAGGGCTTCCGGGTCTGATAGACCACCCCACCCACCATCCCTACATGCTCAGGTTGCGAACCACAGTTCTGTGCCTTGCACTCCTTCTCAAATGCTATTTCCAGATTTTTACCCAACACCATCAAAATCCAGTTTGTCTTTGACACCAAGACATTACAAACGTGGACACAGAATTAGGGTGAATGAATAGAGCTGACAAAAAAAAGAGAGAGTGAAAATCATGAACATTTCTACAATTATTTTTTTTTCCAAAATTTGATTATTATTTTTTTATTAGTAGCATTGACAAATAAATTCTTAACAGTCCTACCTCACAGTCTGTGTGGACCCATTAACAGCCTCAGAACAGAACATATTTTTTTACCTCACAGATAGTGATCAGCCTTACACTGAAAGGCAGGAGGCCCTAAGGGATTCAAATGCCAACTCTACTTTGTTAATGTGTCTTGACTGTCTGGTGTATGAATCAGTGCCTTATCCACATTAAAGCCTTTAATGTGTTTACGGCAAACCCCCCAATGGTGGCTTACTGCCTTGGCGAACCTTTTCTCCTTAGTAAATGATACTGGAATTGTACCGGACCACTGGAAAGCAAGTATAATAGTTCCGATCTATAAGAAAGGCGAGAGGAGTGATCCGCAAAATTACAGACCTGTTAGTCTCCTTTCTATTATTTCCAAATTGTACTTGAAATTGCTGCTGGCATGGCTTACGAGATGGGTAGCAGATCAGGGCCCATTGGCCAAGGAGCAGGCTGGCTTTCAAGCAGGTAGAAGCACAGTCAATCATTGCTTCATATTAAATCATCTTATTCATCAATGTAGGAACAAAGCACTAGACCTATATGCCGCCTTTATTGACTTCTCCTCTGCCTTTGACCTTATAGACTGAAATACTCTTTGGAAAAATGGGGATTGACATAAGATTGCTTTCACTTATAAAATCTTTATATTCAGATATTAGTCTGAGGGTCCGGCTTAATTTTCAGGGGACTGGTCTAAGGAGATCCGGACATCAAGGGGGGGTGTCAGGGGTGCCTCCTTGCCCCTCTTCTTTTTAACCTCTATGTCAACCAATTGGTTTTGAATTGTAGGGGAAGGGAGGAGTACTTGGCCCCTAAGGTTGGGGATCGTTGCATACCGATTTTAATGTATGCGGACGATACGGTTCTTTTTTCCACTGCCAGGTTGGGCCTGTTAAGATTGTTTGCGGACTTCGGGAAGGACTGCCAATGGCAGGACCTCTGGGTGAATTTCCAAAACCCCATGATCTTGGGTTTTGCAAAACGTTATAAAATCTATCCGTGGTCACTGAACGGCTATCGAATCGCCTAGGTTTGTACGTTCAAATACCTGGGCTTGGTCTTTGCCCCAAATGGATCATGGTCCTCTCTTGTTCGCGCGGTCAAAGTGGAGGCTCAAGCTAGCACCCAGGCGATACAAAGGTTTTATTTTTCTAAGGGTGGTCGGTTGGTTTCTCCTGCTTGCCTGGTCTATGAAAGGAAGGTTCTGGCAAAGGTGCAGTATGGGGCCCAGATTTGGGGCTATTATGCTGCTGCTTCGACCATGTTGGAACCCATCAGAAACAATTTCCTGAGGAAAATATTGGGGGTTCCCCAGGGCACCCCTGCTGCCCTTATAAATTTGGAGCTTGGTCTTTCTTCTATTGAAGCTATATTCAAGTAATGTGTCTTGAGCTATGCCTTGAAACTGACTCATGGTCCCCCTGATAAAATCTTGTCTAGGTGCTTTGAGGCAGAACTCAGCACTTCTGTTTTCCCCTGGATTATGTATATTAGGCGAGCTGGGCCTGCCTCTTTCCTTCCTGACTTTATTCACACTGAAAATGGGGGTTAAAATGTTGCGCGAAAGAATTGTGGATGCTGACCTGCAAAGCTTGAGGAGCCGAGCTTGTCGTGTTCGTTCTACCCCTTTTTTTTCAATTTGTTCTCCCCCCTAAGGGTGGGTGCAATTATCTGAAGTAGATTTCTAATTTCCGTTTGAGTCGGGCCTTTACTGCCCTTCCTTTTCAATCCTTTCTATCTGCTATGACATTGGGCAGATATAAAGGTCTTCCCTATGCCTCAAGGCTTTGCCCATGTGGTTCGGGTTTGATTGAGGATCTCCCTCATTATTTTTTGTTTTGCCCTTTGCATACAACTGCTCATATAGAACTTTGGCAACAGCTAGGTTATGTTGTTGATACACCTTTCCTGAATCTTTTGTTGCATTGCCTCTCTGATAGATCTATAAAGGTCTCATTGGCGGTTGCGAAGTTTGGTCTAAGAGCGGAGGCTGTAAGAGCAAGATACTGACCATCTGTAGATGTGGCACCTGAGTTTATGGATTTAGCCCAGTGACTGATGTTGTATTAGTTTTAGGGTTGTATTATCTGTTATTTATGACTTATATGGTTTGTATTATATTCTGATTTTGTCTTGTCATGGCCTCGGTCAGTACAATAAAATAATTTATTGTAATTACCTACTCTCATGTTTTTGTCGTTGCAAATCGGCTTTAACACAGGAACTCGTAAATGTCAATAGTATGGGAGTGGGGGAGGGGACAGGAGTAGAAGCAGGACAGGGGCTCTACAGGTCTTCTAAAATTCTGGGGGGTTCATGCTTCTCCACAAGTCACCTTTGCGACATATCTCTTTCATCAGTAAAGACAGGTTCAAACAACCACTAATATTTCCTAATAGCCATTTCCAATAAAAAATACGTTTAACTAGTATTCAGGCTTAAGCCATTAGAGTTACAGTAAATCCCAAAATAAGACTGAAACTGAAGTGAAACTTACACCTCAGGCATTAATTTGTAGGAAACTGGAGTATCTCTCTGAAGTAGACATGGTACAAGTTTTTATTTATAGAATAGATTTTGGCCAAGTATCTCAAGCCACCTCAACATTAAATAAGATCCAAAAATTATCCTGCGTCTCCGGTCCAGCTGAGTATTATTTCTGTAGAATTGTAAAGAAATATTTAATCCCTCCATCTATAGCAAACTGCTACAACATCTGTATTTCTTTATTGCCAGTTATCACTGCTAACAGGCCATCCATGAAACTGCAAATGTACTTTTCCTGGAACCATTTATAGTCCATATTTCTATTTTTATTTACTGCTGCCTTCAGTTTTGTAAATCTAGACTAAACAACATAAAACAAATAGGCAAATAAAACCTCCACTTATTTTTCTGATTGTGACCCCCTTGCTCATGTGACAGGTTGTTCTCCACTGCCACGCAAGATGGAACAGGAGAAAATGGTTCAAATTGCTGGATGGGAGATTTTGGTTAAATATTAAACTAAAAGGTCAAAGTTAAAAATTCAAAGAGATAGGCTTGCTAAAAGAAACCACTTTCTAACTAAAAGTGTGTTAATTCATTCAAATAAATGAACAACAGCATTTGATATATTCTGAATACTTGGTTACAGTCTAAATAGTAGGAAAAGGCTTTGTGCAGGCTTCCAATTCTAAGTGTTACTTCTGCGTCCTGCTCAAGTATATCTTCATTTGTTAAACATTTCTATGCTTCATCATGTATCAAACATGTTTATAATTACACAATTTAAATATGACATAGATGTTCTTTAAATAATAGAATCCATATGGAACCCAGACAGTAATTTTAAATCATCCATTGAGCTACCATATAATTTTTCTCAAAGAATAATTAGAATGCATTCTGATGACAATATTTTTTACTAAAGCAGACATTTACACTATCAGCACAGTCCTCTGGCAGATTTCCTTCCTGCGGTAACTGGAAGAAACTTAAATGCACAACTGCTCTCCATTATAAACAGGGAACTGCTGAAGCCCAGATTTTGAGGAAACCGCTTGAGCTACATTTCTGAAAATGTATCCATGTCTATAAGTTGTGAGTTCCATCATATGCACAAAGTTTGAAGAAGATCCATCAGGAAAATAAAATTTTATGACTGTTCAAAAGTTAATTGATTGTGGTCAAAATGCAGACGTCCTCATGATTTTGAATCATCAATATCTCCTCCCCCTGGATGAGTTGAGTTCCCAAACATCACAGGCGTAGAGCATGAGATCAATAACAATTGGTTATGTAATAGGATAGTGATTGGTGCAGCCAAAACTGAGTTATTAATGATTAAAAATTGGTTCTGCAGGCTAGCACATGCTCAGTTGAGGGCAAAAAACAGAGCTCGGTTCTGCAGGCTCGCACATGTTCAGTTGAGGGCAAAAACCACAGCTCAGTTCTGCAGGCTCACACATGCTCAGTTGAGGTCAAAAAACAGAGCTCGGTTCTGCAGGCTCGCACATGCTTAGTTGAGCATCTTCTGACCTGAAAGGTACGTGACTCTACTTTTAATAATCACACAACTTTATGAGAAGGCAGCTCCAACACAAATACTTTAATTTAAGCTCTAGTCAGTTTCATGTCAGTTACACAGCGCCCTGCTTTCACGGCTCCTGGAGAGGGCAGAGGAGTGGAGCCAGAAAGCGGAGCGCTGTGTAACTGACATGAAACTTACTGGAGTGTAAAGTGTGTGTGACGGAGCTGGCTTCTGAAAGATACGTGATTTTTAATAGTAGGGTTTAAAATCTGTTTTAAAAAATCACTTATCTTTCAGAAGCTGGGTACCTCTCACATATCTTTCAGAATCACGTATATTTCAAAAGAAAAGTGGTTCTTTGCAGAATAGCTGCCCAGGTTTTTGCAAGAGGAGAACATGATCTTTTCTTAGGGCACACTTTCTTTCCAGCGTGCACACAGTTGGTAGGAGGGAAGTGGAGGGGGGATTTCAGGGCCGTTCCCAGGCATGTGCGACATGTGCAGTTGTACATGGCCCTGAGGGAGCCGGGGCCCCGCTCCTGGAGCCTGGTCTGTTGCTCTGGCGGAGGCAACACCACCTGAATTCAAAATCCAGGCTGGCCCCACCCCCGCTGTCGGAGCTGCTAGCCCTAGCTCAGCTGTAGCTATGCAGTGCGGGGGGGGGAGAGAAAGTCTTTCCCCTCCCCCCCATCCCCGCCCCTCCCTTGCCTCACCACTTGCCGCCGGCCGCACATGTCCCAGCCGAGTGAGCCAGGATTTGGAACAGAAGGTTGCTGCCTTGTAAACAAGGTTCTTCGAGCTGGGTCCTAACATTCTCACAAATGGGTTTGGCTTGCACGCCCTTCTCTTACCGGCAGAGACCAAGCTCACTAGTATTGAAAAACCACATGGCGGTCTCGAGCCCCCACAGTATATAAGGTACCTTCCTACCCAAACCCAACAGTTCCTTCCAACCCTAAGCGTGCAGGAAGAAAATTACCTGTGTGTGTGTGTGTGTGTGTGTTGGAACATTCTCATTTGTGAGAATGTTGGGAGTCATCTCGCAGAACCTTCTGTTCTTCTTCCAATGGCTTCTCCCATTCTCACAAATGGGAGAGTACCAAGCCTAGATCAAGGCGGTGGGGGAATTTTCTTATAGAATAAAAACAACATACCTCTGCAAGCAAAAAGTGTGTAAGTTTATTCTGTCAACTAAATTTAAAAGCTCCTCTTCTTTTTTAAAAAAATGACAAAACCATTGTAAGTAAAATAGATTATTGAGTCTTAATTACAGAATTCAATATAGATACTCCCAGAGAGGTGTCAGAATGGAGATGTAAAGCATAATGCTTAGTGAATGTATGCAGGGAAGTCCAGGTCGCAACCCTACCTATCTTGAGAGGAGAGATGTTGCAAAATGTTGCTGTAGAAACATCCATACCTCTGAGAGAATGAGCCTTAAAATAATGTGGGGGTGGACTTCCTGCCTGCTCATAGGCAAAGGATATCAAATGCACTAACCATTTTGAGATAGTTTGGGATGAAACATTTTGCCCTAACTTGGGAAGGGAAGGGGAGAGGAACAAATTTTCAGTCCATCTGCAGTGCTGGGTCTTGTCTAAATAGAGCAGGACCACTCTCTTAACATCCAAAGTGTGAAATCTGTTTTTATTGTTAAATTGTTTTTATATTTGCTGTTTGCCACCCCAGGCTGCCCTGTGGACAGGAGGGGTGGGATAGAAATTGTGTATAAATAAATAAATAAATAAAATCTGGCTAGGATTTCTGACTTATGAGGTGAAGGGAGGAATACTGGGAGGACAAATTTTTGTGCCATATGAAATCTGGACACCGTTTTAGGGATAAACAATGAATGGAGAGAGATCTCTATCCTGTCTGGAAGACTGAGAAGTAAGGTTCCTTTTTAGATATAGCGGTGAGTTCACTCACCCGCCAAAGGGAAATGATGGCAAACAAAAAGGCAGTCTTCAGAGACCAGTGGAACAGGTCAGATTGTTCTGCAGGTTCGAAAGGGTGTTTTGTCAGTTGATCTTGAACAAGGTTAAGATCCCACTGGGAAATGGGGTGTTTGTGAGGGGGAAAACAAATTAATTTGTCCCTTAAGAAACTTTTTTTCCAGAGGGTGACCAAAAAGGGATTGGGAATTTGGAAGGGCAACACACTGGGCTATTGCTGACAGATGCACTCTTATAGAAGAGTGCACAAGGCCCTTCTCCAACAGGTCCAACAAGTATTGAAGGACTCGTGGCATGGTTACCTGATCTACTGAGATGGATCTCCCAGATAACCAATAGGAGAATCTCCTCCTTTATTTGGAATCATATGATCTTTTATTGTTTCAAATCACTATCCAACACCAGATTTAATTTAAGATTAATCCCCCCACCCCCCAAGCTTTGTTGCTGCTGCGCAGGTGTGGAGGTGAGTGCAGGGTTCGCATCGTGAGTCTCATCCAGCCCCACTTCCCCAGGACAGGATGGAATGCGCCAGCGGAGACGACACATGGGACTCGCATGTGTTAAGCTCCTCTTTGCAAACAGACTCAGGTGCTGCTGCCTCCCCCCCCCACCCGCCAACAAATGATTCATCCCTCCTGAAATGCACTGGAACTTTGGGTCGGTGCTTGAGGGGCAGGTAGGGGCTCCACCAGGGAGCATGGGCACTGGCGCTTGGTTTGCTTTTCAACTATTGATCTAAAGGGCCCTGGAGGGATCACTGGTTTGTGCCGAGCCCACGCTTCTTAAAGAAGAGAGAAGCGGATTCACGGGGGTGGAGGGGGGATGGCAAATCATTCCAAAATAAAGTCCAGGTTCCTTGGGAATGTGATTTGCTGATGAAACTGACAGGGTATCAAGTCGGTGTCAAAGTGTAGCTTGAGGCAACCGCTCTCCTTTTTGTGTAACCTAGAAATGGACCCAGCTGTTGATGTGCCAAGTTCAATCTGATGGCTGCATGCCCCCCCCCCTCCCCTGGTGGGAGATCTCTCTCTGGAAGATACTCTTGGACCTTGTTCCGTGGGGAATGGACAGAGTAGAGTGACCTCTTCCCAGCAGTGACCTCTTCCCAGCTACTGGCCAAGGGAGACATTTTTATATCCCTCCCTCTTTTCCCAGCCCCCCCACCGATCTCTCTCACTCACTGTCTCTTACATGCAGCACTAAGCGACACCTAAGTTGAACAGTGAGAGCAGCAGTAGCTGAGTCCAGGTTCTATTTTCATCTCCCTTGTACACAAAGAGGGCTGTTTTTTTTATCGCCTAGGTAAAAGGGGAATTGCATTTGTAAGTGAAATGTTACATCTGTTTTCTGTCTGATTAACAATGATAATAGGATATTATTTCTATCAGGACCATAGCCAGGAAATAGTTATAGAAATAGGGATGGTGTATTCAATGGTGCAGAGTGCATGGGGTGAGTGGGGAGCTGGGCGGCAGGCAGTGTGGGGTGCATGTGGTGAGGGGAGAGCTGGCAGGCAAGAAAGTTCTTGTAAAGAAGGTTCTTCGAGATAGCACCAAACATTCTCACAACTTGGTTCTGCATGCTCACTATTCAAATAGACCACATGATGGTCTTGAGCTCCTCTAATATAAAAAGCACTCTCCCCCTCACAATAACAGTTCCTTCCAACCCTTTTATAGAAACATAAGGAAAAAATTCCATGCAGGGCTGGAAGGGTGGGTGTTGTGAGAATGTTTGGACTCATATCAAAGAACCTTGTTTACAAGGTAGCAACCTTCTGTTCTTCTTCGAGTGGTTCCTCACATGCTATTTTTACATGGCTCTGCCGGGTGGGGGTTCTGTGGGCACACCACTGCATCGCCCCTCCAACTAAAAATTCCTAGCTATGGCCCTCCCCACACACAACATCCCCAGCCCTGATGTGACCTCCAAGCTCCCCAACCTGACCCCAACCCCCACGCCTCCTCCCACCCCCCACGCAACATCCCCAGTCCCGACCTAACCCCCCAACCACTGCGCCTACCTCACTCACACAGCACAACATCCCATTCCTTTACCCATCCCCTGTTTCTCTTTCCCCCACATAACTCCCCAACCCCAAACCTGACCCCCCAACCCCCACTCCTACTTCCTCCCTGCCCTGAACTGGCGCCCCAACCCTCGTTCTCCTCCCGCCCCAGCACAACATCCCCAGTCCCCTACTTAGCCCCATCTCCCACTCCTCCCTGTCATTCCCCCACTGCCCCAAATCGATCCCCCACCCCCTGTACCTACCTGTAACCTTGTCTCCGTTACCCCAGAGCTGCCTCCTCTTCCTATCATCCCTAGTGCTATTCAGTTGTTAAAATAATTCCACAACTCACTTAAAAGTTGTGCAACAACTAATATATTCATGTACTCATATATCATATCACAAAAATCCTTGAAATTCACCAAAACAAAAAACTTTACAGTTTAAAAAAACCTTAAATGCACAAGTTTTTAAAACTTAACATTTTCTCTTCGAAAACATCACAATATAATTTTGACTCTAGCTTAAACTCCAAAAAACATACAAATTAATTACAATTACAATTAAAAAAACATTCAGCTCCATACATTGCAATAAAACAAACGTCAAAAAACATGGATTTTTTTCAGAATTTTATTAATATTTAACATTTTATCCGCATCAACATAAATCTAATATATGATTTAATTCCTTACCATACATACTTTTATTCATTTTTATCAATAATTAAACTTTCACATTTTTTCATTATTAAACTTTAATTTATAATCATCATTCGACAATGAACAATTTTTAAGAGTGCATTAAGTCTGTTCTTTACATGTATACAAATTGTATACACTTCATACAATGAACTTAACAATGTGACCGTAGAGAACATTATAGAATTTATTGCACATAATGAAGTTATGTAGAAACAGACTTAACCGAATGTCTGAACCGAATGCTTGAACGGCCGAAAAGTTCGGATTAGGGCTGAAGCAGTAATTCCTTTTTCCGTTCTGCTATTTCATTCCACCATTGCAGAATTGCCCATGACATTCCTCAGCTTTTCCGCCGGCATTCTGCTAATTTTGCTGGAATTCCACTAATTCAGAAACTGTCAGAATAATCGCAGAAACTGTTGGAACAATCACAGAAACTGTCGTAACACGCATTTTTTGCTACTTCGCAGTGCTGGTGGAAATTGCAGAAGATAGAAACTGTCAGAAAAAACATTATTCCGCTATTTTCTCAGTCTTTGGAAGTAGCGGAAT
This sequence comes from Sphenodon punctatus, assembly GCA_003113815.1. NCBI lineage: Eukaryota > Metazoa > Chordata > Lepidosauria > Sphenodontia > Sphenodontidae > Sphenodon > Sphenodon punctatus. The sequence continues at coordinate 360,052 of QEPC01007587.1, read as the reverse complement.
GAAAGTAGTGGAATGGTGGAATTAGCAGAATGAAATTAGTAGAATGAATGTCTCTATCACATCATGCCATTCATTGCGGAAGAGCTTTTTCTGTCGGAAAAAGTTACCGCAGTGGCACGCCGCTTCAGCCCTAGTTCGGATGAGTTCGGGGGTGGGAAAAACGTGACTGGAAGTCAGAGACAGCTGAGGAGCAGACTTCCTGGCACCAGGGGTGGAGCCCACGGCTGGTTTCAGGGTCAAACAAAAAAAAGAAATGAATTCGATTTTGGTATCAATAGCGCTATTTTCTGTTGTTCGGCCAACTTTGGCTGAACCGAACCCCACCAAACCAAACAGCTGAACCCAAACTCGGATTTCGGAACAAATGACCGAACTTCCGAACATCCGAACCGCGTTCTGTTTGCCCATCCGTATCAAATGTGCTTAGTGCTAGCATCACTGCTATCTGACTGAAAGATTGCATTACACCTCTAGTGTATTACTTTCAACTTTCTTTAGTGTTAACTCTTACCTGTAGCTGCACCTCATCTCCACAAAGTTTTAGAAAGATATAAGAAGATCAGGTACTGAAGTCATTTTGCCTCAATTAAAACATTTGTCTTAGTTTGTCTTTTAAACACTCAGACAAAAGGACTGTGCACACACGCTCTGCACCCCATGCTTCTCCAGGACACTATTCTTTATCCTCCATCTGCGGGGAGAGAAGGGAAGAGACAGTGAGTGCTGGGAGTGGGGATTACTGTCAGCTGCACTGTTTCTTTCATCCCCCTCCCCCCTCCCTCATCCCTGCTTGCCAGCGGGAGCGAATCTGGGGCCATTTAAGGGCAACATCAGTGGCTGTGCCTTGAGCCCACTTACCATCCAGTGCTATGGCTGTTCCTGCTCCAGTGGGGCTGGCTCTGCACCCTGTGCTGCTCCAGGATGCTATTCTTTATCGTCCATCTGCAGGGAGAGTAGGGAAAAGACAGTGGGTGTTGGGAGTGGGGGTTTCTGTCTGCTGGACAGTTTCTTTCATCCCCCTTCCTCACCCCTGCTTGCCAGTGGGAGCAGATCTGGGACCATTTAAGGGCAACATCAGTGGTTGTGCTTCAGGCTGTGGCCGTGGCCGTGAGCCGAAGGGTCTCAGCCAAAGGGTGCAGCCCTTTGGGGCCCTTTGGGGCTATTGGGGGGGGTTAGGGGAGGATATCCTGTTGGACGCTATAGCTGGGGGTTATCATTGCGGGTATAGTGGGGTTGGTGGGGATTTCTGCATTGTTAGGGGGTAGTGTTGCTTTTGATGATGTAGATGGTGTACGGGACTCTCCTCGGTGAGAGGGGGTGAAGTTGGGTAATTATCCCCTGGTGGCAGCAGGGGATAGATGGTTTCATTGCTGGGCCAACTGCCTGAGTATAGGAGTTGGTGGACAGAGGTCATTAGTTGCGGGGGTGGGGTGAGGTAATTGTTGTATGATATTGTTGTAATATTTTGTTAATTGTATTATTTCTCCCTTGCTTTCTGGGTCCCCTGCATGGGATAGAAACTCGGAAATGTATTTTGTGATGTTGTGAGCTGCCTCGAGTCATTCTGAGAGAGTGCGGGGTATAAATAAAAATGTTATGTTATGTTATGTTAAACTCCCAATACCTGAGCTTGGGGAAACCTCCAGGAGGTGGAGGTTTTGCAAGACAGCTTGACTTTCCTCGTGTACACTGAGCCATCAGCTCCATGACAGCCAGCCCACTCAGGAGGGAAGGGTCGTGCACTGCAAGGTTTGCACATGATTCACCAGTGGAAGTAGCTGGGCAGGCATCTCTTGTGCAGTTACTCCTGGGTCAGAGCAGCAGTAACTGTGCATAACGGTAAAAATCAAAGTTATCTGATAAGTTCAACTTCAGACTGCCTTACCTTTCTCTCAGTGGTGTAACTGGGTTTAATAGGGTGCTGAGGGAACTAAAATTACTATTCATCTTACCCAATTTCTGCAGTTTTGGTGTTTATCTGGTGTCTGGCTGTAGGTAACCCGACTGCCGCTGAATCCAGACAAGATTAAGGTGATGATGGCTGACCGATCTTTTGACCTGGGGGAGGTGGGAACCGCTGTCATTGATGGGGTTCAGCATCCCTTGGCCACTCAGGTTTGAAGGCTTGGGGTGTTCTTTGATCCATTGCTGTGAGTGGATTGTCGAGTTGGGTGGTAGCCAAGTGTGCTTTTTACCAACTTCATCTGGTGAGAAGGCTGAGACTTTTTCTGTCAAATTTTAATCTGACCACCGTCCGTCATCCATGCCTTTGTAACCTTGAGGCTAGATTAATGCAATACACTCTGTGGAGCTGTCTTTGAAGACTGTTTGGAAGCTGCAGTTGGTGCGGAACATAGCAGCCCACCTTCTGTCGGGGACAGGTCGCTGGATGCACATTACACTGGTGCTCCAGGGTCTGAATTGGCTGCCAATAATCTTCTGGGCAGAATTCAAGGTGCTGGTTTTAATGTATAAAGCCCTAAATGGCTAAGGCCCCAGGTATCTAAATGATCGTCTCTTCCCCTATGCACCATCATGGCCTCTGAGGTCATCAGGAATGCCCTCTTCTGAGTTCTTATCAGTGGGAAGGGGGGAAAGGGGTGGGCCAGCCCCCCAGGGAGTCTTGACAACACACACCCACGCTCTCGCTCCTATGCTCCTCCCCCCATGTGCAGAGGAAGTAAGCCCATCAGGATAGTATTGTGGCCCAATATGTCTCAAAGAAACGGGGCACGTATCATCATTGGACATGTAGCACAAAACTAAGCCTGGGCCAAGGTTGCCCGCTACAGGCCGCCACCCCACACTCACTCCAGGAAGGGTTATGGGTAGGGAACTTAGTGAGAGTAAGTGTGGAGGAAACAGATAGGACCCAGCTGATAAGGGGCAAAGGGGGAGGGGAGACTTGCACACCGGGGAGAGGGGAAGGCAACCCAGGGATAGGGGAAGGCAGGGCTCACACACAGCACCCACTCTCTCAGTCACACACAAACTCACCCAATGGTAGGAAGGAAAGAACCAGGGATGGATAACACAGTCAATTTCACCCAACCACACCACCCATGTCGCACAAGCACCCTCCCACACTTTCCAGATCTAAAACAAACAATTACTTAGCTTCTGTAGTGGCAAGTTTCAAACTCCAATTACTGGCAGCGGGGATTCTTCCCCTGCCGGTTTAAGAAGCATCAGACACGCCCCCCCCCCCGCCGTGCTTGGAGCCGCACGGAGCGGCGCACGGGTTCAGGATGCGAGCCCGCCACTCTGGGCATTCCCTGGAGTCGCGCTGCCCTGCGCATACCTGAATTGGTTGCCTGGGCAACCGAAGAAGCATGTGGTGCTGGGGGTGCATCCCGCTGAGGGGAAAGCTCTGATCCGGAAGTGACGTTGGTGGGGGCCACGGGAATTCCCGCAGCCCCCCTCTCCCTCACCTGCCCCTCAACCCTGACAGTACCCCCCCGCCGAGTCCCCCAGGGAAGGGCCCAGCAAAGCTGGGGTTTGCCAGGGTGATGCAGGTGGAACAAGTACACAGTGAAGAGGGCTCCCATGAGCGGTTCTCTGGGCCATAGTTTAGCCAGTCCACGAGGTAGTGGAGGTGGCCATGGAGGTACTTCGAATCTAGGAGAGCCCGTACCTCGTAAGCCTGATCCGTGTCCGTAGAGGCAAGGCTCTCCATGGAGGGACAGGCTGGAGGGGTTCCTATGAATGGCTTGAGAAGGGAGACATGGAAGGTTGGGTGGATTTTGAGACGAGCTGGTAGTTGCAAGGTATAGGTGACCTCGTTTACCTTTCGCAGTATGGGGAACGGGCCAATAAATCGGTCGTCTAATTTTTGAGATGGGCGTGTTGAGGGGTAATGCCGTCGGTCCAGCCATACAAAATCTCCGGGGTTAAAAGATGGTGCAGTACGGCGCCGCTTATCTGCGTATTGCTTATATTTCTGTAGTGCTTGGTTTAAGGTACGTTTGGCCACGAGTTGTGCTTCCTGAATACGAAGGCTCCTGCAGCGGGCACTTGAGTCATAGCTACGTCGATATTACTCATTGGGGGGTGGACCCCATAGGTAACGTAAAAAGGAGAGGTTCCTAGGGAGGCGTTCACGGCATTGTTATAAGCAAATTCTGCAAACGGGAGCCAGGCATACCAATCATCTTGGAGGTAATTGGTATACAAGCGCAAATATCGTTAGAGGCTCTGATTAACACGTTCCACCTGTCTGTAGAAGGCTTCAAGGTGACAGGGCCTTCCAAAAGCGAGACATGAACTGGGTTCCCCGGTCGCTGATGCTTTCTTTGGGCCAACCGTGCAAGCGTACGATGTGCCAGATAAATAGGCCGGCGGTGCATTGGGCATTAGGGAGCCCCTTGCAGGCCACAAAATGCAGGGAGTTCAGGCACATCCTGTGTTTGCCCTGCCATGGTCTGGGGTGTACTCTTCTCTAGGGGTGTTCATGTCATTTTCCTTCCTCATACCCTACATTTTACCTTCTCTCTTTCCCTGTCCTTCTCCCCACCGTACATTATATATAGATAGGTAGTATAGATTAGTTATTGATATATATTATAGCCATATATAATAGATTAGAATAGTTATATAGACAATGAATATGATAATATATATTTTTCCTTTTCTCTTCCCCTGTCTCCCTTAGATTTAGACAGATATCAGTTGCGTACTGGAATCAATACCAATAACGATACCAAAAATAAAATCTTCATTTCAAATTTTACCAATAACAATACTAATAACGATACCAATACTGATAAGATAAACAACATTGTCGTTAGTAACAATAACAAAAATAACATTTTGGAATAACAAAAAAGAAAAATGAAAACAACATGGGGGCCTGGTGCACACACCCCTACTCTGCTCCCACTTGTGAACATCTGGTGGGCAGGATCAGATGGGATACCACTGCCGGTGGCCACGGAGGAATAAGCATGTCCATGGGGGTGGGTGGCTGGGTCACATTTGAAAATACCCTAATGCAGACTGTGCAGAAGTTACCCAACCTATCTTTATGCCTCTGCTTTTTGCTGACTGGCTGATGCAAAAGGTCCCTTCTGATGTTAGGTAATAGGTTCTATGAAACCAGTAGATGTCCCATTGGGAGCACCATGTGTGAAAGTTGCCACTCATAACACAATACTGAATTTATTAAAAATAATGACAGTACTGTTATTAACATTACCGAGGACAGAATTGCATCCTCAGAGAACGTTTGTCACAACCTAATGTGCTGTTGAATGATACTTCACATAACAGTTAATTGCATTTTGCTTGGGCCTGCTATGGGAAACTTAAGCAACATATAGAAACTTAGGATATATTCACAAGAGACACTTAGCACATAAAAACTCTTCCCCATGCTTTATTTTTGAATGTGTGAAGGGTTAGGTCACAGAATACATCAGGTGTAATGTATATTTATTCCCATAAAGTTAAGTCAGAAATCAACGTTTAACAATCTTTCTAAATTCATCACACACATTTCTCATAATATGCCTCTCAGTCTACTTTAATTGCTTCAGGAGGGTATAGAGGTTATTTCCCACTCAGAGGATAAATCCCCCACTGCCTGCCTGGTCAGGTCAATGAATTTCTGACAAGAAAAAAACAACAACAAACAATAAACAATTCATCATAATGGTATACCTATTAGTGGCCACAGCAGTACACGCAATAACTCTTGAAGTCGGTGAAGGTAGGTTGGAACCATTAAAATGTGCTAATGCAAACTCCCACAGCAAAGAGTACTGTCAGGAGAAGATTCTTACGTGAATGCAGGCTTATTCTTACAACCACTAAATATTGGTAAATGTAAGATGTATTACTATTTAATACGATAGATGCCTAATTAACATAACAATTGAGTGCATTGTAGATGTGCCAAGATGAATTAACGTATATTTGTCCCAAGCTTCTGTTGATTCTTTTCTAGGCAAAGAGAGTAAATAGTCCCAGCTCTATCTTTGGGATTCATCCAACCCCCACTGCACATAACTTGAGTATTTGCACTGTTAATGGGAAATGAATAGAGAGTAAAAATATAAACAATTACACAATAAAAAGACGTTAAGGAATTTGGCAGTCTTTTGTCTCCACAGTTCCTAAGAGAGCTTCTCTACAGGCTTCTTGACCATATACACATAAGATTCATTTTTGCCACATGCACTCATCCTGAAAATAACCAGTGGCACTTACTTACACCAACCCAGCACCATTCGATTAGAGATGTTTTGGCTTTTGGAATTGGTTCCCTTCCTGCTTTTCCTTCACTCTTGGAACATAATATTTTACTGCTGGCCTATAGTTATAGAAAATGATTTCCTTCACACATGCTGGCTCCTTTGCACTGGCCAGGGAGTAGAAAGGCTGGAGCTAGAGGTCTGTCTTCTTTAGCCTTTAACTATCATGTGAGAGGAATTTCCTATGCACCCCAGTTGAATCCTGTGCCCCTGCAGCCAAGGGGCACCCAAAGGGACTTCAATTTGGTTTCCTTTCCTGCAGCCCAATGTTTCAAGTCAGATTCTATCCCTTCTGTTTCTTTCCTCTTCCGTGGACAGAGCTCATTTTATTTACTTTTCCAGACTCTCTCAGTACTTAAGGTCTGATGAACGTCATGGATTTCACAGTGGGGCACCAGACTTTGACAGGGACTGCTGAAATTTCTGCCATCATAGCTGACATTTGCTGCAATTTCCTGCCCTTTTATTATTTTCACTGTAGTGTTTTGTTTTAACAACTCTTTCAACTGTAGTAAAATAGGCTAAAAGGGGGGAAATAGGTTACAGGACCATGCATCAGAACACACAGTGCTTAAGAACAGGATGTGTTTTTGCAGGTGTGTGGCCGACCCTCACTCCACTCTGTTTTTCAGCTGGCACACTTTAGACAGACAGTGTCAGAGTGCTGACCATGCTCTTTGAGACTGCAGGCTTTCCAAACAGTCACGGAAATAAACAGCTTTCATTTCTTTGCTATCACTGTTCTGCAATTACTGTGAGATCAACACTCAAAGTGTTGCAAAGGGAAGCTCTACAAATAATATTGGTTATTTTTGCATACTTTAGTTTAGAGATTGACTTTGCTGTCTGTGGAACTGCAGATGGGATAGTGAAAGAAATCATTAACATTATCTGGGTATATTTTCCATGAATGCTCAAGGATTTACTTGAATGCCCAAGCTTTCACAGTGTGGAATGGAAGACACTACAACAAGGGTGATTTCAGACATGCCGGGCCACCCTTTGGCCCCGGCATAGAATCATCTTTTAATCCCCCTCCAGAATCCGGCCGGCCTGTCAACAGACGTGCCGGCTGATTCCAGGGGGGGCGTCAGGGGAGGGGGTTGGGCTGCTCAGCACAACATGCGGTCGTACAGCCCCACCTCCCCCATGCTCTCCTAGCCTTTCTGGGAGACAGGTGGGCACAGCGGCCAACACGGCCGCTGTGGCTGCCCACCCCCCAGGGTATTGGCCATGGACCCGAATCGGCGGTGGTACCAGTCGGTACTGTCCGCTGATTTTGGGCTGTGGGGCCATAACAGGTGTTACGTTACCACGGTCAGCCACGGTGAACCCCACCATGGTTGACCGTGGTAATGTAACGTCTGTTGGGCCCAAAAGAGATTCCCACCAGGTGTTCACCCCCAGCAGGAATCTCTTTGACCACGCTTCCAGAGCTCCAGGCGTCCAGAGGGCTGGAAGCATAGTCAAAGAGATTCCCGCCGGGGGTGAACATCTCATGGGAATCTCTTTTGGCCCCAACAAACATTACGGTACCGCGGCCACCACAGGTGGTTCACCATGGCTGACCGTGGTAACGTAACATCTGAAATTATCCAAGGTGGCTTCATGATTGGTTGAAGAACAGAAGTCAAAGGGTAACCATCAATAATAACTCATCATCAGATTTGAGGGAGTTATATTGAATGGGGTCCCACAGAGCTCCAGTGATATTCAACATCTTTATTAACAATTTGGATTAATGTGTGTAGAGAATATTTATCAGGATTGCAAAAGACAAAAAACTAGGAGAGGTCGCTAATACCTAATAAAATGGGGTTAGATTTTTATTTTTAAAAATCGATAGGCTGGAAATCTGAACTGAAACTAACAAAGTTAAGTTTAACCAAGATAAATGTAAAGTTATGCAACTGGTTGGAGGAAATGCCAAATGCACAAATATAAGATGGTAGATGGTAGATATCCATCCTGATAGCAGCACATATGAAAAGGGATGTAGGGACTGTGGCTGTTCACAAATTGAACATATGATGTGGCTACAAAAAAAGAATAATACAATTTTAAGCTGCATTAACAGAAGCATTGATTCCAGGTCAATGAAAGCAATAATTCTACTCAGTTCAGCACTGGTAAGACCTTGCCTGCAGTATTATGTCCAGTACTGAGCACCTCCTTTTAAGGCCATTGAGAAATTGAGATGGATTCAGAGGAGGGCAACAAAGGGTGTTAACAAATGGAATGGGAGTCTGATGGACCCCGGAGCTGCTCCATGCCCTCCCACACAGCTGCCTGGCACATGCTCCACAAGGACCACAGTAGATGGGCCAGTGGTTCCCCTGGCTGTGGTCCACCTGTGAGCTGCTCCCCCTCCACCATAGAGTTGCAGTTCCTCCCACAACCCTCTAGGGTGTGACAATGACTCTATGGTGGAGAATGCAGCTTGCCCTGTGGGTCCCCCATCAGACACGAGGCAGCCACAGGGAAACACATTGCCCCAATTCAGGCCAGGTTACCCTGCACAACATGGGGTTTTAGCTCTCCCCTTACCTATTATTTTGATTTGTTTTTTCTGACCCTGTTTTGGTTTTAAATTGCTGGGTTGTTTTTTTAAAATGTTTTTATTTGTTGAATGTTTTTTATTGAACTGTACGTCGCCCCTGGATGCCATTATCATGCAGGATAACTAATAAATGTATAAAATAAAATAAATAAATATCTGAATAATTTTTCAACATCAAAAAGTTATTCGCATATCTATTTTGGTCAGACTATTTCAGTTTTTCTGTTTCTGCACTATTAGAGCTATGTGCAGATGGTGCTAATGGTGCACAATAGCACTACTAGTGCTAAAACAAAGTAGTGAAAATTCTAATATAACCAAAGTAACCAAACCAAAATAATTAAAATACTGAAGTGACCAAAGAACCAAAAATTACCAGAACAGAGATTTGTATCCAGAAACAAACAAGGAAGAAAACAGCAGTTTTTTATCCACTTAGTCAGAACCAATTTGAAATGGGCAAAATTATTGGCTACAGTATTTGTGAGAGATATTCATTTCCACCCTAGTCACACATATGAGCCCATTTAACTAAGCTCTCTACAAACTCAGGATGTTGTTTTGGCATCTGTGACATCCACTTCAAAGTCTCCCGGTTTTCTTTGCAACAATAACAGCTAAAGCTATTTTTCTACATGAAAGTTGAGCATCTGGGAATGCTTTTGAGATTTTGTGGCCTCATTTCAAACACTCCTTCTCATAGGTCTATGCAAAGGGCCAACTGGAGGTGGGGGCAAGAGGTAGTGCTACACCACTGTTCTCCCCAATACCCAGTAGCTTGTAACTGATGAGGGATACGATTTTGGGGAATGAGGCACTCTCGGAAGTGGAAGAGTATAGGGGTGGAGGGAAGGATGAGAGAGAGAGAGTTGCAGCAGCAGGACTGCGGCAGAAAGGTGAGGGAGGGGTATTCCAGAGCTAGGGGACAGATGTAAGTGACTTTCACTCCTCTGGCCTCCTCGCTCACTTTCTTGCCACTGATTTTGCCACTTCGCACTTGCTTTCTGTATCTCTGATTGGCAGGCAGCACAGCTGGGAGAAGGGAACAGCCTTTGTCTCTGCCTGCTCTGAGAAGGGAACAGGCAGGATGGAGCTTCTGCATATAGAGGGTAAGTATTCTAAGAGGCAGGCCTCTGCCCCACTCTTTGCAAAATTCTGGTTGGCTGTTACACCTATGTCTCATCACTTTGGGAAACTCTGTGCTAAACAATAGCATTTGTCATCTACAGTTGCACAAATATTACCTTTTTACAAACAGGAGATTCATGAGTTTTTTCTTTCTCTTTCAGAAAATGACCCTCGGAAAAGAGGTTTTGTATTCCTGGGGTTTTTCAGTGATCCCGGGATTACAATCACTGAATGTGGTGTTTAAACTGAGTTATCCCAGGACTAATGATCTAATCCCGAGATAAGTGTCCGTGTAAAAATGCCCTAATGGTTGGACCATACATCATGCTTCATTGCCTGTGTCTGACAACTGCCTTTTATAGATAGTCTTTAGGTTTAGAAGAATCAAGGGGAGTTATTCTGGTTAAATCACAAGTCAGTTATGCATTTTATATATTATCATTAATGTCAGTGGACACAGATAAATCTCATTAGCAACTTCTTCGTCTCCCACAGGTAGGTCTAATTCAGCCTTTCCCCAACACCACTCTGAAAAAATATAAGATTAAATAGCTGCATGTGCCAAACAGTTTCCTGTTCTGCAGAAGGGTTGCTGCTGATCCATGCATATTCCATGCCTGATTCCAGTTTCATTACTTAGAGAATGTTGGGCGGGTGATCCATTTTGAAAAAGAGAAAACGCCCAGCACCATTATGTATTAATCATTTTGATCAAAGAATGATAATAATATCATTTGTGCAGCACAAGACCACAGTCACAGCTGTAAAAAGTGCCCCTCACTGCGTCTGCAGCAGCAGGTTATGTGGTAGGGGAATTTGTTCTGCTCCTGCAATGTTTCAGGAAGATTGGGGGCACACAGTCGGCTGAAAGTAGGAGTGGGTGCAATTTGCATGCCGGCAAGAAGAGCCCCGGGAGGTTGCCTGGTAACCGGGGGTTTCAGGGCTAAGCGTGTCTTGCGTTGCGAGACTTTGCAAAAAAGGGTAAAGCTGTTGCTTACTGCCTTGCTCTGCAGTTCTGTGAGCAAGGCAGGGAAGCAAAGATCTGTTCCTCCTCTTTGCTCACAATCTTGTGAGCAGAGTTCAGAGAACAGAGCTTTGTTTTCGGTACTGGGGGGGGGCTGGGTAAGGGAGCAGGAGCAAGCATCCCAGTGGTGAAAGTCCTGCAAGGTGAGTGGAGAAGCGGCAACCCCACCCATCTCCCATCCCCTCCCCCCACGGTCACCCACAGGGGGTGCTTGGAGGGGCTGCATTCCTCTCTCTCCCTTTGAGATAAGGTCACCTGGTGGGGGTCGAGCAGAGGCAGTGTGGCACACTCTTATCCCCCAGTCCCAGAAAAGTGTGAGGGGAGGCTGTGCACCGACACTAAGCTCCCATCTCTTTCCCCGGTCACACACTGAGAGCGAGTAGAGGGGCTGCATCCATATCTCTCTCCTGGGGATTGGGTCAACCAGTGAAGGGTGAGGGGCTCAGTGGAAACTGTGAGAGGTACAGGGGCAAAAAGTGATTAGGTGGCTGTGACAGACAGGTGCAGATTTTGTGGCAATGTCTAAGGCTCAGGAAAAGAACTCACAGAGAGGGAGGGGATGCGGTAATTGAAGGCAGGGATCTGCCAGGCGCACTCCAAGTGAAAGGGGGGAAGAGAGGATGAGCACACAGGTAACCAACAAGCACCCGGGGAGAGACCCAACAGACATGGGGTGGGGGGAGTAGAGTCCACAAGACATTTCACACAGACTTGAACACAAGGGGTAAGAACAGTTGTTCCCACAGTTTCCTGTGGCCACACTACAGTTTAAATGGTAGCTTGTGGCCAGTCAGGAAGCTGGGAGACAAGGCTAGGGAAACAGGACACAGTTGGGGAAGGGCGTGGTAACACAGGGGGTGGAGACATGAAAAAAGGCACAGGAAAGAGGACACAGCCCAAGGTGGCACCACCCTTAAGACAGTGCTTTCAAACCCTCCAGGGCTAGGGGTTCAAGACCCAATGGGGGCTACTCCTTCCACCCATGCACCCTGGAGAGGGAGGGAAAACCACCCCCCTGCCCAAACAGGTTTGCCCTACCCTGAATGGGCCAAACCCCTACAGAAGGTATGAGAAAACCCTTCCTGAATCCTTTAGTAACATAAATTAACACTTTCTTGTCCAGGTAATCCTGAAGAGCCTCCCATAGCACATCATACCTGACTGGGGTTGGGGCTCTTCCCTCCCCCCGCTGGCCTGGTTAACACGCTGTGCAGATCCCTGCCTGAATTTATTGAACATTCTAAGCTTCTCTCAGTTTGTTGCTCCATGGGGGGGCACCACAGAGTGAGCAGGTGTGATGAAAGTGACATGGTGACCGCGTGCACTTCCCCCTATTGTAATCCCAGCATGGACCACTACCCGCGTTCCCTCTACACCCCTCCACAATTGTGGATTCATTACCGCTTACCTTTGCCTTTGACTAGCACATGACCAGTATCAGTCCTGGTGGCATTCTTCATGCTTTCCAGCCACAGGTCATTTGCGTGGATATCCCAACACAATCCAGGAGAGATAGCCACCCTGTGCCTGAAGACTTCGTCATAAACTAACTTCTATAGCATTGGTTCCAAAAGTTTTGCCTAAGTGACCCTTTGAGACATAAATATAATTCTCTTTTATTTAGCGAGTTGCTAGTTATCAGTTTGGGTTTAGTTTGTAAATTTGTCATCTTGATTTCCTATATCTTGGCTACAGGGTCAGAGAGAAGCCAGTAGAGGGACGTAGGGAAGAAGGCAAGGAGAGAAGTAACATGGCAGAGACTCTTTTATAGAGCTTATAAATAAAGATTCCTGTTAGTTCAGGGGTGGGGAACCTTTTCCCTCCTGGGTGAAAATTAGTACAAGGTCTGAGGGCCACATAGACGTTGAAGGAGGGGGTAAGGAATATATTCAAGAAAATGAGTGTCCAGATCATAGATCAATGCCATGGATCCGTCTCCTTTTCTTGCATTAGAGGTGTGCACCTTCATTTTTAAAATTACTTAAATGAATGAAGCCCCATTTGTTTTAGAAATTAAAATATGGAAATTATAGGCCAGGGTAACAAAAATGGATGAAAATCAAGGGGGAAAGTGTTTGTTTTCATTATGAAAATTAAAAATAAAATTAAAAAAGCCTGTGGATGTGCACATGGCCACCAGAATCATTCCTCACATTTGCACCATTTTCCAAAATGGTGCTGGCAAAATTTAAAAAATAACTGCACATATGCAAAATGGCCACCATGAATGTGAGAACTGGCTGCACTTTTCCAAAACAGTGCCAATGCTGCTGGCACCATTTTGGAAATGCACATTTGCTTTTAGAAATTTCCCATTTGCGAATGCACAGTGATTTTTTAAGAGATTATTTTTAATAAAAATAAATGGGAAAAAAGGAAAACCTGGAGGGAAAGGAAACCCTACATTTTTGTTTATAAAAACCTCCCAAAACAAAGGGTTTTTTGTAAACAAAAACAAAAATGAATGATGTGCCTGCTGCACACCCCTACCTTCCGTGAATGCCCTCATCTCTGCTCACTTATCCTTATCTAAGTTCTTTAGTGCTTTTGTGTTTTAACTGGATCCAGGGACCAGATCCCAGAATTGGAAAGGGGCCACATTCACCTTCGTTCAAGTGATGTCGAAACTTACTGGCTTTGCTGCTGTTTTTGCCATTTCTCATTATTTTTCCTGAATTGAACAGCTGCTACAAGGCGGATCCCAGGCCCCATGTGCACCCAGTGTGCTTTTCAAGGCGCTGTGAAGGTGCAAACGTATTGACGAAGTGCTGGGGAAGGGCCATAAATTTCACAAACACTCCCCAAAATGTTGGTATCTCCCTGCAGAATGGGAACACTTGCTTTCATCTCGGCCTTAGCTAGAAGCCACCTGCCCAGCCACTGACTTTCCTGAGAAAGAGACCTCATAGAACCAAACCCCTGTCATATGACTGCCACCTGTTGGGCCATTTATTACATTTGACCTGCTGGGTGGTAGAGCAAGGACCAGAGTTAAGTTCTACCCTTTTCAGAAATGCAAACACAGTAACAGTGCAGTCCTCTGGCAGAATAATGCACATTCATGCAGTTAGCAAATGCACATGCAGTTAACACAAGTCCTATTCACTTCTATGGGACTAAGGGCTCAATCAGACGTGCTGCAAAGAGCACTTACAAGTGCTGGCGGTGGGGTGTGATGAATGCGTGCCAAGATAACATCTGAAAAGGTGCCACATGCATGATTGAAGCTTTTTGGCACGCTTCAATCTACTGACCTGTTTTTTTCATATTGGAAGAGTGCGCTTGTCAGTGCGCCAACAAGCTTCAATCATGCATGTGGTACCTTTTCAGACGTCATTTGGGCGAGCATTCTTCACATTTGCATCCCGCCACAGGTCTAAGTGATCTTTGGAGCACGTCTGAATCAGCCCTTAGAGGCACTAGGGACCCGTGCCATTATTCATTTTCATTTTTTGTTTTCGTTATTTAAATCTTTTGTTTTCATATATATCAAATTTTCGTTTTGGATTTTGCTTTTGTTTTCAATTTCCATTGGTTTCAATGGGAAATATATTTTTGGCAGTATTTTTTTTTTTTCATTATATTTGGATGGAATTTGAAAAAAAAATTATACCTCCAATGGAAGACATGTGTAACAAATTTTAGAAAGATTCAATAAAGGAATCTGATTTTATGAGCAGTTGAATTATGTTATTTTGCAAAAATCTGTATATACATTCCTGGCTGTTACTTCTTTGTCTTTTATCTAATATGGATGACACCTGGAAAGTTTATACTCCTAACCAGGTTTACCATCTATGCCAATTTTCAGAAGAATTGGATAAAGGGTCCTCGTGGTATAAACAATTAACTTATATATGTATGTCTGACTGTAACATTTTTGTAGTCCAACTAGTGTACATGAACTTTGACAGGGATGTATATAACAGGATCACTTCTGACAAATATCAGAGAGATGTGATAAAAGTTCCCAATTTTATAAGCCTGCACAGCATATGCAGAGAATAAGCCTATGCCAGGGATTCTCTTACTTGTCACTGTGATATAAGATCTGTTTGTGATGCCAATTGGACAGCAGAAATGTCAACCAAATATCCTCATTCTGTGCTGTGACCATCCCAAATTCTCTCCCCAACTTTTTACTGGGAATTTGGAAGCATCTGTTTAGGAAAGAACCAATAGAGATTATCTTATGTCCTCTGTCACAGTGCTGCAGGTTGTAATTGTGATGATAATTGGCCAGCCTGGATGTGTAAACCATGTATCCATGCTATCCCCAGAGTCGCAGGTATGTCCCTTCTATGCCCACCACAGAGGCTCCGCGCCGCCTATGCCCACCTAGAAGCCACTACCAATTGGTCCTGTAAAGTTGGAAGCATGCAGTTATTGGCCAGTGAATGTGTCTTTAAGTCTTTTGTGTTTCTACTCATCCTCCCTCCTATATTCTTCCTCCCCTGGTCATGCCAGGTGCCTTTCTCGGACTGGCACTGCAAGTGCTGTTATTTATCTGAATAATGGTCTTCAAGGGGACAACTTCAATTGCTTATAAAATAGGTTCCCTTTATCAAATTGTCCTGTCGTTTATCAAAGATTACAGAGAAGGTGTGTGATATATTCCTGCCAAACATCTTGTAAATGGAATGGAATATAAAAACATTACAATCAGAAATGCATTTTTAAGTTAATGGCTTATAAAATCAGTTTCCTTTATCCCAAATTTCTAAAATTTAGTATACATAGTGCCCTCTCTTTCGGGTACAAACTACCCAAGTTTCATCATAATTGAATACAAAATAAAAAAGTTATAGTCAGACATGCATTTTTCAGTTTTTCCCATTATTTCAAAAACAAAAATTCATTTTCATTTTTGTTATTATTATGCTTTGTTTTTGTTATTACAATAACAAAAACTAAAATGAAAGTTTTCATTTTCTTTATTATAATAACAAAAACAAATTTCTCACCCCTAGCTGATTCACGTGGCTGTCTCTCTGAGTCAGGGACTGCTCCAGATGCTGAATCTCTCCCTTCTCATCTTCTCTGCAAAGGAAGGGGGGAAGCAAGGAGGAGGATTGACTTCCCAATGTTTCCTGGTTTGAGCAGTCAAAAAGAAAAGCTCCTCTGTGGTACACAGTTGTCTCAGCAGGATCCAAACGTGTAATTTTAATAGTTATACCCATGCCAAGTGACATCCCCCCCCCCCCACACAACAGCTTCTCAGGCTCCCCATGCCAAGCCACCCTCTGCTACAGCTCCTCAGACCCTCCTCACCTAGTGAACTCCCCATCAGCTCCCTAGCACCCCAGATGAATAAGCAAATGCTTATTAATTGTTTTCATCTATTTTCATTTTTAAAATTAAATTTAAAAAAAATGAAATTAAAAAACAAATCACTGCACACGTGCAAAATGGCCACCGGGGCTACTCTGCGCATGTGTGTTCTTTTCCAAAATGGTGCTCACATCGTTGCCACCATTTGGCAGCCAGCACAGACTGGATCTCATTTTCCAAAATGGTGGCAATGCTGCCACCATAATTTTGAAAGCGGGTGTGAATCTGCAGAATGGTCTGGCAATCATTGCGCTAGCACAGTGAATTTATTATTATTATTATTATTATTATTATTATTATTATTATTTTATTTTATTTTATTTTATTTTATTTTATTTTATTTAAATAAAACAAAAATCCCTGAACACAAACATGTTATTTATACACACACAAACCTCCAAAAAGCAAAGGATTTTTTAAAAGTTAAAATTAAAATGAAAACAAATGGGGTGCCTTCTGCACACCTCCATTCATTAATGATCTAGAAAAAATGAGTAAAGAGTGTGGTAGGGGTGTGTATTTTGTTTCTGTTTCCCTAATAACTTAAACCAAAATTCCAAATTTCGTGTTTTATTAGATTGTCGTCTTTATTCTGTATCCCATTTAATGCTATTAAGCCCCTATCCTGGAAACCCTTCCGACAAGAGATAGAGTAGAGCATATACAAATGTTATTGATGGAGAAGGCAGATACTATTACCTTGGCTGTTTCAAGGTTTTTGTGTATTCGGAAGAGGAATTTTTGAATACGGAGATATTTTAATTGTATTTAAAACCTTGCGGGAAATGTATTGTTTGCACTTTGATGGTTGATTTTGTAATAGCCAATTGGCTA
This sequence comes from Sphenodon punctatus, assembly GCA_003113815.1. Lineage (NCBI taxonomy): Eukaryota > Metazoa > Chordata > Lepidosauria > Sphenodontia > Sphenodontidae > Sphenodon > Sphenodon punctatus. Next base: position 342,924 of record QEPC01007587.1, on the reverse strand, counting down.
AGCAATTAAGTGGTTCATTCAATATGTTTTCCATTCAAAGCAATGGAAATCAAAAACAAAAGTAAAAACGAAAACAAAACAAACACTAACAAAATATAATGAAAAGGAATGACATTATAATAATGAAAATGAATGAATTAACAAAAACAGAAGAGGGTTACTGTGCACATCCCAAACAAAAATGAATTGCACACCTTACATCTTTGTGTGATATATTGAAGCAGATTGGTGAATCTGCTTATGTGACTCTGTTACCTTTTCCCTTAGATGGTTGCCTAATTTGAATCTACTGTTTTTGATGATTATGTTCTTCCTGGAATGCTGATATAATACAGATTACACTTGCAATGGAGTCTCAGGTGTGTCCCTGTCTCTGAACTGTAATCACCTATAAACAACAATACACTACACTTCCCTGCAGCAGTCACAGTTTTAGTAGGGCAGAGTCCATTTGTCGGTGCATCCGAAATGAAGCAAGGACAACATGTTGGGTTTGAAAGGCCACACTCTTTATTCAAATTGGAATTAGGCATGGTGGGGGTAATTGCCCACAGGCAATTCAGGTCCAGCGCTAACTTCTATAAACGGGTACGTAACAACCCCAACAAAGGGGAGGCTTGGATGTACCTCCATAACCCCCCTTTAACTACCTAACTCAAATTTCTCCCCTCCGGTGTTGGCTAACGGCCGCCTCCAGAGGGGACGAGGTCCTTCCAGACCCGAGCCAAGGATTTAAGTTACTGCCAGCTTGGGGACCGCTCATATCCCTTCCCGCCTTTGCCAGCAAAGGGAGGTTAACCCTGTGGCTGGCCAAGCCCATCCTATGCCCCAGGTGTTCCCCTCACATCTCTTAGGGAGATGCCTCTTTTACTACATATTATTAAAAACTTGCTATAGCACTGGACCCCTGCCACAAAGGGGCCACCACCATTTACCGTGGACGGGCCCGGTCCCCACCCTGCACAATCCCTCTTAACCTAAAACCTCTATCAACTTGGCTTTCAAAGTCGCCAAATAACAGTCATTCCCCACTTCCGATAGGTGAACCCCATCACCTCAAAAGTTCTCTGGCGTGATCCCCACATGGGACACTCGGTGCCCCCCCCCCGCTGGGTAATCCACCTCCAAATCTCCCTGTTTACCTTCCGTCGAGCTCTATCCACTTTCCTATGGTGGATAGCCTTGTCCCAGCGCAATCACGACACCCAGTCAGTGCACATTACCACCACCCCAGGGAATATTCTCTCCAGCTCCATAATGTCCAGTTTAACTTTAACAATTAAACCTAAACCTGTGCTTCATGTCAAATCATTTTCACTCAGATGGATTACCACCACATCTGCTATGGTCCATCTCGTGTTGACCCTGCAGGTGGGGAGCAGCTGGTGCCACCGCATTCCACTGCGTCCCATCCATTGAATCACTGCTTGCGCAGGCATTCCCAGCTGGCTTCCCCAAGAAGACTGTGCAGCTGCCTTTCCCGCCCATCATACCAGGCTGTGGCTGATAATCCAAATGGCAGTTCTACGGGGATGCCGCCCAGTACCTGGGTGCGTAACAACAGTAAACGTATTATTGTGAGACACTGCGCACGTAAGACTTATACACCCGGGACTGCCAACACCCTACCTCTCTATTCTGTTGTTCTGAACAACCTGCTTGACCCGCAAAAGATGCTGTTCCGATCCTAAATGAGTGGGACCCATAATCTAATGGTGGTAATCCTAAATAACCCAATGCCCTTCGCATCACTCCCATGAATTTCTGACGAGTCACTAAACTCCCATTCCTGTGCTGAAACAGTGGCCCTCCCACTGCAGGTCGACTCCCTCTATATTCCCGATATGCCGTTACTGGGCAAAGTTCGGGTGCCCCAGCCTGATTCAGGTGCACCACTCGACCTCAGCCTTGCTGGTCAGTTTTGGACCACCTCAGGCGTATTGCCAGCATGCCTCCACTCTCCTGAACATCATCAATGGACAGCGCCCTATTAGTAATATCCCTTGAGGACTCCACCACCAACTCACTAACCCAGAACGCCCCAAAAAATGCTATTTTAAACAAGACCCCAAACAAAACTACCTCAAAACTGTCAAAACACACGGCCGAGAGGGAGCAACACAACCTCACCAATAATGAGGGGGTGATAGGCTTCCTGGTGTCTGGCTTCCTCGGAGTCTCCCTAGCCCAACCTTGCAGCATTCAACGAGCAAAGAAACTCTGATCCGGAGGGGGGTGCCCCACCAGGCGACTAACAAATCCCAGCGCCGTAAGTTTACCCGCGATTGTTCCCACTGCAGCACCAGCCCTCCTGAGGGACATGGCAAATTGCAACATCTGCCCCTCTGGAATGGGAAACAGCAATGTCCAACCTTGTTGCCATCTAAACTGCTGGAACTCCTTGAACACCCTCTGATAGGCAGCCCACGTCCGCACTGCCAAGGATCCCTGGATGATCTTGTACAGTTCTAAGATCCAAGCCTCCACAGCGCCTGCGGGGAGGGGGGGAGTCCGGTGTTGCTCTGGCTCTCGGAACCAAGGAGCAAAATCGCTCCATCTGGAAGTGACAAAGGGCATCGGCTGCGCTGTTGTTCAGACCTGGCACATGCCTGGCCACAAATAAAATGTTGTGCCGCAAGCACTCTCGTACAAATGCCCTAACCAGCTTCATCACCCCTGGGGATCGTGATGACATGGAGTTGATCACGTGGACAACTGCCATGTTGTCACACCAAAAGACCACTGCACTGTTTGCCAACTCTTCCACCCGTAACAAAACCGCTACCACTAACGGGAAAAGTTCTAGAAAGGTAAGATCTTGGGACACCCCACTCTCCTGCCACTCCTGGGACCATGGGACTGTGCACCATCGTTGGCGAAAGAAAACCCCGAAACCATACCCACCAGCTGCATCTGAATGTACCTGCAGCTCAGCTTCCAGCAAGAGGTCCTCCATCCAGAAATTTGTCCCATTATACCCCTCTAAAAATTCTGCCCATGTCTGTAAATCCTCCTTCATGTCCCGCGTCAGTCTTATATGGTAATGCGGCTTAAGATCCCCTCTAAGCTTCCCGTAAAGACGAGACAAAAAGGTCCTGCCTGGCGCCACCACGCGGCTTGCAAAGCTCAGGCTACCCATCATTGATTGCAACTCCCTCACCCTGATCTTTGATGCTGCCAGCGCTGCCTCCAACTTTGCCCTAAGTGCTACTAGCTTGGACTGTGGGAGTCACGAGAGACCCTGGACCATGTCCATCTCGATGCCTAAGTATGTCAGAGTCACTACCGGCCCTTCCGTTTTCTCCGGGGCCAATGGAATAACTAATTCTTCAGCTACCATCACGAATGTCTCCATTAATTCACGACACTCAGACGTCCCTGGATGGCTGATGAACAAGAAATCATCGAGGTATTTCCTGACTACACCCCCTGTTGCCCTTTGCTCCACCACCCACTCTACCAGCGAGCTAAAATGCTCAAAGGCAGAGCAAGAAATAGAGCAACCCATAGGCATGGTCCGATCAAAATAAAACCGTCCCTCCACATGAAAGCCTAACAGGTGGAAGCTGTCCGGGTGCACCGGGAGCAACCGGAAAGCCGACTTAATGTGACACTTCCCGAGAAGCGCCCCCCTGCCGACTCCCTTCACTGCCCACTCGGCATCATCAAATGGGACATAGTGCACAGATGTAAGTTCACTAGGAATCACGTAGTTCACTGACTTCCCCGGTGGGTAGGACAAGTGGCGAATCATCCTAAACTCTCCGACTGCCTTTTTTGGCATGAGGCCCAATGGGGAAACAATGAAGTCCTCAAACGGGGGAGAAGGAAAAGGATCTACAACCCTGCCTTCTCTCACTTCCTTGCTCACTTTTTCCCTAAGGATATGATCCATACACACAATGGACTTTAAATTGTGGGTGATATTACCTAACTCAACCTTCCCTGTCGGTATCTTGAACCCATAATGAAACCCATTAACTATATACAACACCTCCGCTCTATCGGGGTGGGCTCATAATGCTCTCTCTAAACTATCCACTCTAACCGGGGTTGGGCTCCTTTTGTACATTACTCCCTTGGTCACCCACCTGCCCTCCTTTTCCTGGGAGGGGGAATCCAGCACGGGGCTTACTACCCCCCGACCATTCCCTTGCACAGGCTGAGGTGGCATGATTTCCCCCACATACCCCGCATGCATGTCTATACTTGCACACGGAATGCCCACACCTCCCATTGTGGACAAATTCCCAGAACACCACTGCCATGGAAGTTTGGACCTTCTGGCCTTCACTCTGAAAGGGATCGTTGGATGGTGCCACCCCTCCTTTCATTAACACATGCCCCGTGTCGGTCCTCGTCCCACTATCCGTACCCGTCATGCTATGCATCCACAAGTCGATAGCATGCACATCCCAACGAAGCCCTGGTATATAAGCTGCCCTATGCCTAAACTCTTCATCATACTTAAGCCATGCCCCCCGAGGGGCCTGTATCATAAGCACGCCGAATAATGTCTGCGTATTTCATCAGGGCATAAGCCCTGTCTGGGTAGGCCTGCGTTATGACCCCTTTATAAACCGCAAATGCCAAGGTCCAATTGGCCCAATTGCGATCCACCTTCGGCCACTTAAAGTTCTCCTTGTCTTTCTCATTCTCTTTCTCCAATGGATCCAGCAAGAGATCCATGAACAACAGGGAAAAAATATCCAAGTACTCCCCCTTCCATATATTTTCCCTTGCTGTCTGTGACAAATGCATGCCCAATGGAGCGGATACATCACCATACCCTCCTCCTAGCAGGGGTGCAGCCGTACCCACTGAACATCACCGTCCCACCCCACTGGGGGCTGTGCCTACACTTTCAAGGCCCAATTCCCATAGGGACTAGCTGCTGACCCAGCACCACCACTTACTGTGGGGGGTAAACCCTGGTGCCCGGGAGCTTGGAAACAACCCCCATTCCACCAGAGTCGAAGGGTCTCCAACCCACTCCTTCCTTCTTGATCAGTTGTCACCCCCGCCGCCGGGTTTGACGTGGTTCCGGCGAGTCCCGGCCCCACAACCAGACCTTGGCCTCCCAAACCCTGGGACCACATCCCCACAGTAGGTCCCCCTATTTCTACCCCCACCTGAGGCACCACCGGGGTCCCCCCAACTCCTCCCCCCGCTCCCATGACCTGCCTGCGTTGTGCCCAACGTTTATGGCGGCAGTTGGTACATCTGTGCCATAGCCTGCAATCCCCTCTACAAGGACGCAATTCTCTCCAACGCCTCCTGCACTCCTGGCACCACCGTGTCCTCACCAGAGCCTCCCGTCTCCTGCTGATCCAACCTACTGGCAGAAGGAAGAGACACTCCCCCTGCTGCCAACAGCAATGGAGATGTCACCCCAACTGCCAACTCCACAGTTTCACTAAACACTTGCTCACTTCTCCTGGCCCTCTGGGGTGGGCCAGCAGCCTGCCTCCCCCGCCGCCTGGGCAGAGTGACCTCGTCCTCCTGCAGGGAAGGGGCAGGTGTCAACTGAAACTGGCTGCTCTGCCCCCCTCCCTGCCCCCATTGGGGGAAAACTCCCCCTCCAGCAAACCACCCAGCAGCTGGGAGACCCCACGACTGCCCTTGGGGCAAAGGCTGCATCAACCCAAACACCAGAGGGAAGGCGCTTTGAGGCGCCCTACCCCCTGATAACTGGAGAAGAGGAAGGCAGCCCCGTCCACTCCCAACCCCCCCAACCTCCTGGAGGAGCATGGAAGCAGGCCGAACACTACCCCCCCTCCATATGCCATCACCTCATGCCCCTGATGAGCAAAGCCCCCCACTTGTTGGGTGACCCCACCCACTAACTGGGGCTGAAATCCACCTTGCCCCACAGGGACCTGAGGAAGGGACCCCACACTCGCCAGGGGCACCCCTCCCCCCCAAACCATGCAGTGCCCATCTGGTTGCCCATGCCTCCATACCCTTGAGCAGACACGCTATTGTAACCCAGAGAGGATTGTGCCTGCGAGCTGGGAAAACCCTCTCCTCCTGTCCACAACTGGCCCTAGCAAACCCTGGAGCCATACTGCCCTGCGATGCAACCCCACATGACGATCCTCCTAATCCCGTAGGTCCAGACCCCAATCTTACACCTCCAGAGGCACCTAATGTGCCAACTTGCCCCTGCAGCCATGCCCCTCATAAATGCCTCACAACCAGCCAGCCGATCCTGCATGGCCCCAAGCACCAAAGGGGCATATCCCCCCTCCGCAACCGCCCTGACACTCCCTTGGCCAAGTACCTGCTCATCGTCAGTCAGCTGCCTCTCCTGCTGCTCCCCACTCATCTGCCAACATTCTTTTTGGTCTTCTTGGTTTTCGTCCTGCCCATCCTGCTGGCCAACAAGTCCTTGGGGGCACCCTTCTGCAGCCCTTCACTTGTATCTATCAGGGTAGGACTCACAAAGGCCACTCAGGGAGCCCCCCAAAGAACCTCGAGCCCCTACATCCCTAGCCTGCCAGCCCTATGACTCTTCTCGCTGCCAAGCTGGGGCCCACCAAGCAGGAGAATGTGTGTGTGTGTGTGTGGGTGTGCCAATCAGGCCACTCTACCCCTCACACACTGCATATGCCAGACTGGGGCCTCAACTGTCCCTGGGAATGCCGGGGGGGCTCCTGTCAGGACACTATGCTTGCCCCTGCATGCACAAATCCCCTCTCTCTCTAGAGTGATGAGGGGAGGGGGGGAAGCTGCCTTGCAAAGAGGAAGGGGTGGCCCAATCAGGGTATCATGAAGAATGAAGATGAAGGCGGGGAAGCTGCTCCACGCGCCCCAGACCACTCCCCTGATCCCCACAGTCCACCTCCCAAAACCCTTCACAAGTAAAAGGGGGAATCCTTGTCCAAACTTACAAAACCAACACTCTGCTGAAACAGGCAATCAAGCGAGCTAACAGCAGAGCTGCTTACAACTCGCTAACGGTGCTTTGAATGGTGCTGAGCGAGGCAACGGGCAGGAAGGCTCCCCGCATGAGGTGGGGCCCCCATGATCGCTCTTGATTAGCTGCCCCCCATGTTGCTGGGCAGATTACATCCGGGCCACCTAGGTATCCTTGCAGTGGCCCGCCGTGAATGCCCAGCACTCCCAAACAGTGGCGCTGCCTGCACCTCTGGGGGAAAAGGAGTAATAAGGTGGATATGCACCTTATAAAAAGGAGTAATAAAAAGAGTAATAAGGAGTAATAAAAGGAGTAATAAGGAAAAAGGAGTAATAAGGTGGAAATGCACCTTATAAGGTGCATTTCCCCTGGGGGAAAAAAGCCTCTCTCACCCCCACCCGCCTTAGCTCCATTCCTCTAGTGGAACTCGACAAATGTCCCTGGTGGCCACCTAAAAAGGCAGGCCAAGGGCCCTTGTCCATAGGGAGGAGTCACTTCTGTGGTTAGCTAACAGAACTAAATCCTTCATATTCCATCTGTCCTACGAAAAAAGAAATTCTTTCTCCTGAATTCCAGTGTTATGCAATGGGATTCACACTACAATATGGGAATATGTTAAAGGGCCAGTGCAATGTTAAGATTCCAGGGATGAAATGTTGATTTAAATGAAGACGAAGGCAGTTTTGCTATTGGTATTCAATGAAACCAAGATTTCACCTCAGGATACTATGTTATTTTTCCTTTGTGTGTGTTTTCTGCATTTCCTTGGAAAGCTTTTATATATTTTTTTCCAAAGTGTTCAAAGGTTTGGATAAATTTTGCGAAACACAGAGATTTTGTTCAAAATAATAAAAGTGTTAAATCATCTAACTTAACCTGTATGGTCTTATTAAAGCCAATTATTAAATCTGACCATTGGTTATTCATAGGTAATGCATATTTTTCACCCACGGTGGCTCAAAATGTATGATACATTGTGCAAATACATCATAAAAACTCTATTTATCAAATTATGTAATATTAACCCAATAGCCCATAACACTTTCAGACCCATTACAGTCATTCAAGTAAATCAATATGAAATTACTGTCAAGGGGCAAGTTTTTGAACTAAGACACAATAATGACTGACTGGCTGCATGTTTTTGTGTAAAACACTAAGTAATAGTAACACAGAAACCACTTCTTAATATTTCTCCTCCAAAAAAGTTAAAGGCATATAATGAATCTTTGCATTGGTAGCAAAGTCCCAATTAGGTCTGGATTGAAAACTGTTTCAGGTTCTTGGGAGATACTTTTGAGATTCTCACAAGAATCGAGAAACGTTACCAAGACTTCGACAAGATCACGGTAATGTTCTGAGATCTCATGAGAACCTTGAGAAAATGCAAAAACAGATCTGCACATCGGCAAAATGGCCACTGTACCCATTCTTTGTATGCATGGGCCTTTTCAAAATGGTGCCAGCAGCGTCAGTGATATTTTTTTAAAGGGCAAGTGTTTTGTGCATGTGCAGCACCCTGCTCACATATGAGTGGACCGGCTGCCCTTTTCCAAAATGGCACCAACACTTCTGGCACCATTTTTCAAAAGGGATGGACATGCACAGTATGGCCCTTGTGGCCATTTTGAGCATGCGCAGTGAGTTTTTTTGTTTTCTTGTTGTGAGGGGACCATGTCCTCAGTGAACTTGCCTCCTTGCCTGCCCCCATAGAGAAATAGAGAGGGCAGAGAGAAGAAGGGACAGCCTTCAGCCAAGGCAACATAAGTAGCCACCTAGGGCAGCAATTTCTGGAGGAAAGAGGCTAATGTTGGGTACCCCCTGCCACCATGCCACCCTCTCCAGTCTCAGAGGGTAATTTTAGATATGATGGGCCCAGTGGCCTGCCACGCTCAATCACAGACTGGGATCGATTTCAGATCCGGGTCAGGAATCAGTCCGGTTGTCCTTCAGACGTGCCGGGATTATTCCTATAGGGGATCTAGGAGGGAGAGGGGCTGCGCAGCACAACATGCAGCACAGCCCCCCCTGCACTCCCCCAGCCACCCACCTTTTGGAAGACAGGTGGGTGCAGCAGTCAATCTGGCTGCTGCACCCGATCCCATCCTGTGGTCAGGACAATGATCCAGCAGGGCTGAAGGTAACAGACATTACCTTCGGCCTTTCTGGATTGTTGTCAGTCCAACCACAGTTGTGGCCCAATCCCACCACGATTCTGGACCTCTGGGTGGCTGGAGGTTCAGAATCGTGGTCAATTTGATTCCTGCCGGAGGTTCACCATGGTGAACCTGTGGCGGAAATCAAATAGATGTTACAGGACAAACGGCCACCAGAGGGGGTTTGCTGTGGTTGGCCATGGTCTCATAACATATAAAATTACCCAGAGTGTGCCTATGTGCCTTCTCTTGCCCATCATTGGGATGCCCCACCCTCACCCAAGCCCCCAGTACCAGTGAAGTAATTTGGCATGGAAAGCATGCTGCCTTGACCTCCATTCAGCTCCTTGCCTGCTGCATCTGTGCCCACTGCTTGCCACTACCCTCCTCCACGGGTGGCTGGTGGCTTTTTAGTTTGGAGGGGCAGTAAGGCCGACCGGCCCGCCGGCGAGCCAGTGGGCGGAGCCAGGGCAACGGTAGGCGGAGCCAGGGCAATGGTAGGCGGAGTCAGGGCAATGGTAGGCGGAGCCAGGGCAACGGTAGGCGGAGCCAGGGCACAACCCAGCAGCAAGGAGTTCCCAGGGTGAACACCAGAAGATGGAAGAAAACACAGTAGTCTAAAATGCACTTCAAGCTTAAATTTATTTATTTATTTATTTATTTTTATTTAATAGATTTTTATACCGCCCCATCCTGCAATGCAGCTCGGGGCGGTTTACAACAATAAAAACAATTTAAAATCTTTAAAATACAAATACAAAACATATAAAACAGGGCAACATATAATCATGAGTAAATAAAAGGTGGGGGATTAAAAATCACCCCCCCCTCCCTCCCTCCCAAAGGCCTGGGCAAACAGCCAGGTCTTACAGTTTCGCCGAAATGTCAAAAGGCTTGGGGCCAGGCGAGCTTCCTCCGGAAGGGAGTTCCACAGCCGCGGCCCTACCACCGAGAATGCCCGCTCCATCGTGGCCCCCCGCTTAACACGGGGGATCTCCAGGAGGGCACCCCCGGCAGACCGCAGGAGTCGTTCCGGGGCGCGAAGGGCGAGGCGGTCCCTAAGGTAAGAGGGGCCAAGGCCGTATAGGGCTTTATAGATCAT